>NQII01001990.1:121304-160074 GCA_002778355.1 Clitarchus hookeri | reverse complement strand
GGGGGGGGGGGCAGATTGTTTTAAAACGTTAAGTTTCTGTATAAGTTTCGTGGGAATAAATTATATTTGTGATTTACCAGGTTTTGTCTAGTCAGTATTGTATTGGGCAGGCTCTGTTTAAATAAACACTTAGTTGGCACAAACAACTGTGTAACTTAGTGTATCTATCTTTGCAACTCTCTAGCTCTCTCTATCAGTCTAATTGTCTCTCTTGCTAGCTCTTTCTATCTGTACTCTCTCTCTCGGCATTTCTGTCATTTCCTCTACGTATAGGTTACTACCACGTTTTTTTATCTGTGTTTGTCTCTCTCTCTCCCTCTCTCCCTCTCTCTCTCTCTCTATCTCTCTAGCTGTTTCTATCTGAACACCTGTCTCTATATTTCTGCTTGTCCTCCAGCTACGACCACTGTTTTTTTTATCTGTTTTCTCTTCTCTCTATCTCTTTATGTGTGTACCTCTGTCTCCATGTTCCTGCCAATCCCTCTCTCCCTCTCTCTCCCTCTCTCTCGCTCTCTCTCTCTCTCTCCATGTTCCTGCCAATCCCTCTCTCCCTCTCTCTCGCTCTCTCTCTCTCTCCATGTTCCTGCCAATCCCTCTCTCCCTCTCTCTCGCTCTCTCTCTCTCTCCATGTTCCTGCCAATCCCTCTCTCCCTCTCTCTCGCTCTCTCTCTCTCTCCATGTTCCTGCCAATCCCTCTCTCCCTCTCTCGCTCTCTCTCTCTCTCTCCATGTTCCTGCCAATCCCTCTCTCCCTCTCTCTCGCTCTCTCTATAGTTTTTTTTGTATCTATACCTAGGCCTCTCTCTATATTCCCGTCTGTCCCTCNTTTCTTTGTATCTGTACCTAGGCCTCTCTCTATATTCCCGTCTGTCCCTCTCTGCAGATCTCTCTACATGCCGCCCCGTCTTCCTCTGTACTTCCGTCGGTCGCTGTCTCTAGTCTTGTGTACCTTCACTCCGCAGTCACTATCACTGCACGACGTGACGTGTCCATCGTACACTTAGTAGTCCCCGCATACGGCGCCAGTTTACGACTAACTCTCCGGTATGCGTACGACTGTATACACTTGTACGTGAGGAGATAACTTATGTAAGGTTTGTGTGGATATTGTAGAGACACAGCGTGTAACAGATGCGGGAACTTACGTGTGTGACAGAAGAACACTTACAAATAACGCAACTACTCCCGCTTGTAAAACACAAACAAAAAAAAATATGTAGGGCGAACATCTACTTGCTACAGAAATAATTACTCGGCAGAGACGTTGCAAGGAAAATGTGACATTTAATTGAAACTCTGATAACCAAATTATTTCAGACAGGAATAACGTAATCAAATTGCTGACTAGATTTTATTTGTGGACTCAGCAACACCAACGTCTCTCTCGAGACTGAAGTGTTCCCTTTACTTCCAGAAAAATGTATTTAATTAATCTGTTTCTCTGATCCAGGCTAGCTCAGTGTTTTAAGCAAAAAGGAAAATAACGCCATTAGAGTATCCGTAGTTAAATTTAATAAGGTTCAGTTCAACTTGAATAGAAAAGTTCGTCTCTGCTTCTTAATAAAAATAATTCGTAGAGTTGACTGATTATAATTTAAAACGAAGAATTCTTGAAGCTCTCGAAGTTCTTGGCGATCTCGTCGTCGGCAGTCGCGTCCCCCTGGATACGACTGGGCCTCTCTTCGTGAGCTTCCGTATTCAGGCTCTCGGGTCTGTAGTCCCATTACAGACCCAGCACATGAATGCACACCGNACAGAAGAACACTTACAAATAACCCAACTACTCCCGCTTGTAAAACACAAACAAAAAAAAAATATGTAGGGCGAACATCTACTTGCTACAGAAATAATTACTCGGCAGAGACGTTGCAAGGAAAATGTGACATTTAATTGAAACTCTGATAACCAAATTATTTCAGACAGGAATAACGTAATCAAATTGCTGACTAGATTTTATTTGTGGACTCAGCAACACCAACGTCTCTCTCGAGACTGAAGTGTTCCCTTTACTTCCAGAAAAATGTATTTAATTAATCTGTTTCTCTGATCCAGGCTAGCTCAGTGTTTTAAGCAAAAAGGAAAATAACGCCATTAGAGTATCCGTAGTTAAATTTAATAAGGTTCAGTTCAACTTGAATAGAAAAGTTCGTCTCTGCTTCTTAATAAAAATAATTCGTAGAGTTGGCTGATTATAATTTAAAACGAAGAATTCTTGAAGCTCTCGAAGTTCTTGGCGATCTCGTCGTCGGCAGTCGCGTCCCCCTGGATACGACTGGGCTTCTCTTCGTGAGCTTCCGTATTCAGGCTCTCGGGTCTGTAGTCCCATTACAGACCCAGCACATGAATGCACACCGNCTCTCTTCGTGAGCTTCCGTATTCAGGCTCTCGGGTCTGTAGTCCCATTACAGACCCAGCACATGAATGCACACCGCGGTAGCTCGAACTAATTACCTGGACATATACTGCTTCTTCCTAGATCTTGCCTCGCGTCTTCGTTTTCTTCGAGACGGCCTGTTTTCAGCTCCGAACTCGGGTACTTATGACAAAAATAAATTAAAACCCTGCGTGCTGAACCCACGCGGGTTAGCGTCTTGCCTTCAAACACCAATATGGCTGGAAATTCCATTCATACAATTAATTAAATAACACCGTCTAAAACTGACCAATTACAANTTCAAACACCAATATGGCTGGAAATTCCATTCATACAATTAATTAAATAACACCGTCTAAAACTGACCAATTACAAAATAGCTAGAGGCAAGAANCTTCAAACACCAATATGGCTGGAAATTCCATTCATACAATTAATTAAATAACACCGTCTAAAACTGACCAATTACAAGATAGCTAGAGGCAAGAAATTACTCATCTCGTCACAAAGGCCTGGTTGCACCATTAATAAGCTTGAACAGAGATCGAATAATCTGGATTTTCTCTCAATCTCTAGCCGGAAACGAGTTGCGTTGGAAAACGTGTTGCACCAACGTAATCGGCCGAGTTCCGATCGTATATCTTCTGATCTTGGTTCAGTCTCTATGACTGTGGTTCAGACAATTTAGGATCAATAATTACAATAAAAGACAAGTTTATATTGGCTGTATTGTTTCATTATGTCAGAGAGAAACTTAACCATTTTACTGTGTTGGTTGCTCTGATGTTTACTAACGAGAGGCTCTTGTACCGCTAAAAAGCTGAAACGAACTTATTTTTGTGAAGGTGGTGAAGTTATTAGTGTCAGGATAAGTTGGATAGAAAGTGGCTCTATTTATTTTTCCTTTTTTTTTTACACACAAAGTACTACGGAAAAAGAAACACATAGATATTCTGCAAATGGATTGGACCGAGGAAGATAAATCCTTGTCCTTGGTATTTCCGTAGCCAACAGAATCTGAGGAAAACATAATTAAGGCACTAAATGCCTACGTCCTCAGAACATTATGGCAGACAAATGTTAACTTCGTATAACTGTCTATACTTGTATAACACAAGTTACAACTATAAAATAAGTTAACCAACAAACATATGATGGCGCAAAAGTAGGTCAACCAAAAAACACACAATTACACAAAATTAATTACAGCGTTGTAAGCCTGAATTTTTCAAAGTTTGCGTCATGATTGATTCCATGGAACTATCTGAAGTGTTTGAATACGTGCCCTTGTCAGAGGGTCTGGAAAATTTAGAACAACACTTATTTAAAATGGACTATGCGCGGGTATATGTACGAACAGTAGTGTAGTGTGTGACACAAATACACCCTCTTTCTTATGTCATTTCTGTATATTTATATTTTTATCTATCACTTTCTGTTCGTTACTCTATTTATTTATATGTATATTTGACTATCCTTCTTTCTTATTGTGTTGTTCGTATTTTTGTATATGTGTGTATGTATTATATATATGTGTTTCTCCATCTCTCTCTCCCTCTCTCTCTCTCTTTCTCTCTCTCTCTCTCTCTTATGGCTTCTGTTCATACTTGTGCCTCTACTGTGCGTGTGCCAGTGTGAGTGCAGTGTTGGTTGTGCAGGAGGGCGTACAGCAGTGCTAAGGGACGGTGTGTGTGTTGTCGCAGGGAGGCGAACAGCGCAGTGGTTTCCCCCAGCCCGGACGTGGTGTCAGCTGGTCGCAGCGATCGCCAGCTGCAGACGCAGATGTCCTCTGTGTGGGCGCGGCGCCAACACGCAGTATGCGTGAGGCACGCCTTCAAGCACTACGGCTCCAAGAAGAACCCCAACCACGTGCTCGAGAACCTCAACATGACCGTCGCCAAGGGCACCATGTGAGTACACATCTCTCACCTACTCCGCGGTGGTGTAGTGGTCAGACCAATCGCCTCCCACCAAGGCGAACCATGTGCAATCCCCGGCCGGGGCCAAACGACGCCGCTGGTCGGCGGGCTTTCTCGGGATCTTCCGTTTTCCCGCCCTTGCATTCCGGCGCTGCTCCATTCTCATCTCATTCCACCCTCATCGGCTCTCAAGACGTCGCTGTTCAGAGCCGCCCAAATGTCGTGAAGAGATTTGGGCGGCTCTTAACAGCGAGGTCTTGAGTGCCGTTGAGGGTGATTGAGGTGAGTATGGAGCGGCGCCGGAATGAAAGGTCGGGGGGAAACGGGAGATCCCAGAGAAAATCCGCCCGCCGACCAGCAGCATCGTCCTGCACGATTCTCACATGCGAAAATCTGGGAGTGACCCGGCCGGGGATTGAACCCGGTTTGCCTTGGTGGGAGGCAAGCAGGCTAACCGCTCAGCCACTGCGGCTCCCTCGTCTCTGTGTATTTATTTACTCTGTGTCGAGGGCCGCCAAAGAACACAGGATTGAGGTACTTTCAATCAGTGCGAAAAATTATAGCAAAAGTGTGAAGTCACAACTTCAGCCAAACAATAAATTTCAGCCACAAACATATAGAATACATCCATTGGCCGCCAGCGGCCGCGGTGGTGCAGCTGCTAGAGCGCTCGCCTCCCATCAAGGCGAACCTGGCTCGACTCCCGGCGGGAGTCGGATTCTCGCATGTGGTAATATTGTCGGATGATGCCGCTGGTCAGAGGGATTTCTCGTGGATCCCCCTCCCCATTCCCTTTATTCTGGCGCTGCTCCATACTTACCTCGATTTACCCTCATCGGCTATCAAGACACCCGGTGTTAATAGCCGCCCAAATCTCTCCAATCCACTTGGCGCGGTCGGTGTTACGTGTGAACGAGGCGGAATGCATCCTGGAGAGCGGATCTGGTGTGGAGATGCCGGATCCTCTAAGACTCACTTTCCTTTACCAGGAACTCCCCTGGGGCTAGTTTCTCACTGCGGCCCCACCCGTGACCCCCCGTTACCGAGCCAGAACCTTACTGACACGAGGTTCCGTGTTAGAAACACTGGTAAGGTTCATTCATGGAACTAAGTTTGCGGACAAAACGAGATTCCGTGTGAGAGAGTTTGGATTTCCGGCGCAAAGTGCGCTGCCGTTCCAAAAGAAGTTGCTTTTAACCCCTCAACTTACACATTAATTTTTCGTTCTATGTGTAGCAGAAGAGGAGAATTTTGGTCTGGACAGGTTCTTACGAATTCCTTGCAATAACATACACGATGGGACCTATGAGAAGAATTAGTGTTGGTCCGTGGCACCAGCAGAAACAATTAAGAACATAATGGTGTGCTAGCTGCAGTCAGTGGCATTAACCAGGAAAGAGACAATAACTGTATTGAGGCTAACTCCCGATCTTGTACAGCACCGAACACGGCAATATTCCCATATGCGAAAATTCGGCGGTGGCCCCCGCAGGTAATCGAGCTCGGGTCTCCTCTGTGGAAGGAGAGTGCTCTAGAATCCAGCCCCTAGAATGCCCACAAGACCCTCTCACTGGCAAAGCCCGATAAACAAATAGTACCGTCTCAGACATACACAGGACGATGAAGTCTGGCGTGTTGCAAAATAATAATGTAAATTTTGCACGTCCCTACCCATTATGTCAACACGACAAATTTTTTTGCCATTGAAACAACCGTACACAGGTTTACATTCATAATTAGGGCCAGTGATATCTCGCGAAAAGATTTCGAGACAAGATACAGTCCAAAGCACTGTAGGGTCGTCCAGCTCCTTTAATTGGTTAGCAAATGTTCTGGCCCGTGTTAACCGTTTGCGCACGAATCACGGAAGTTCAGTGTCGGAGTTACTAAGTCCTGAGTGGCTTGTTCAAAGACGGACACGGCACCAGCAGCCAATGGAGGTATAACAACAGCTGAGGTGTGTATATAGTATTGAAGTCTACTGTGTGCTCCGATTTTTACGCGAAAAGTCACTGGCCCTACTTATAATTATCAGATATAGTCCATGCACGGTTACTTCCAACCTTTCTGAAGCCCTGCTGAAGTTCCTCTTCAAGGATATTCCTCCGCCTCAAGCATACAAAACTTGACCAGGTCAACAAAATTACAGCAAAGAGAAAACGTACGGCAATCCTGCGCACTCAGTTTAATAACATTTTGTTTAAGAACTATTCCTTAATAAACATTACCAACACACCTTTTTTCTCACTGTTTTGATTTATATCCGATATTATGATTTAAAACTAAAATTAAAGTGAAAGTTAAATTTAACCAAAAATAGCAGTTTCATATCAACACAATTTCAAAACGATTGTGATACATAGAATANAAGTGAAAGTTAAATTTAACCAAAAATAGCAGTTTCATATCAACACAATTTCAAAACGATTGTGATACATAGAATATTTATAAAACAACCGAACACTTCATACATGGCGTGATTTTTGAAATGTTTGATTCAAAAAGTGTGAAGAAACCGTGGTTAGACTATATCGGTGTTAACCACATTAATATCGAAGAGGTATAGAATATCACACAAATAATATTAGCCTCGAGGGAGATTGGACATTGATGTCTCGCCACGTGCAGCACCGGACATAGGTTCCACCCGCGTGCANAAGTGAAAGTTAAATTTAACCAAAAATAGCAGTTTCATATCAACACAATTTCAAAACGATTGTGATACATAGAATACTTATAAAACAACCGAACACTTCATACATGGCGTGATTTTTGAAATGTTTGATTCAAAAAGTGTGAAGAAACCGTGGTTAGACTATATCGGTGTTAACCACATTAATATCGAAGAGGTATAGAATATCACACAAATCATATTAGCCTCGAGGGAGATTGGACATTGATGTCTCGCCACGTGCAGCACCGGACATAGGTTCCACCCGCGTGCAACGTGCTAGCTCAACCACGGACTGCACGCCGGGGTTGCGCCGGCGCCCCTGAAGGCACTCTCCTTGTCGTCGTAGCCGCCCCAGTTTCCCCCGCCGTTGCGCAACAGCGGCCATCGGAACTGACACTGAGTCGCGTTGCGCAACGGCTAGCCGATTGCCGGGGAAAGTGCAGCCAGCCAGCCGAGGAGCATTGTACCGGGTAAAAGCTCTCAGTAGCTGGGTGAGGGGGGGGATGTCTGCTCGCCTTTCTTTACCACTCTCGACATTACCCGCCTGGGGTGAGGCTACCGCCGCTTGTCCGTGTCCCTCGCCTCACGAGATCCGGGTCACGACCCCGGGACTGTCCCCGGTCCGGGAACTTCCACTGTGAACACTGCTTTGGTTTCCCGTGGAAATTAACCCGTTCGGTCCCGAATCGATCTGCGGGCTCGAGTGCCGCAATCGTAAGGTGTTTTGAGGTGAGCTGTACCTGCGTGCTTCTCACAGGCAGTGAGCAGCGTGCTGCGTTGTCTGTGTTGCAGGCGAGGTCGTGCGCAATTCGCGTTATTACGTGGCTGCAGTTTAAACTGTAAGTAGTTGTATACTCGACTGCCGTCTGCCATTGGCCGCTCATTTGTGTGGCGCGTCTCAAGGAACTATCATAGCCAATAGTAACAGCTCACAGGCGGAGCTACCAATCTCCAGTAACGCGGTCACGCAGGTAAATGACGCCTTACAGTTGCCAGTAGCCAATGAGATTACTGAATGTGCTCAGGTAGGTATAGGGAAGTGGGGACTAGCCTGTTACCAGATGACAACGCGAATTTTGCACGTCTCTAGTTATAGGATGTTCAAAGTTAACACACTGAGGTCTGCACACATTTACTGGCACTTAAGACAAATTAGAAGTGAGTCACCTATATCCACTACATCAAGAACACCGGTTCTCTTGGCGTCTGTGCTAGAACTCACCATCTTACTATTGGTCCACACCACGCCGGACACTACCCTGTACTTTACAGCGCTCACTACTGGCCGGTCATCAACCAATGGAGAGCCGAGCTGATATTGNTACAGCGCTCACTACTGGCCGGTCATCAACCAATGGAGAGCCGAGCTGATATTGACCCACTCAAATGTCCTTTATCGTATAAAAGGATTTACAACCAATCATGTCCCTTTGAGTGGCTATAAAACAAGATATTCTATCGTTAGCAATATCATTGTTACTGCGCTGTCGAGTTCTTGCGAGGTCGTGTTAGGCACCGGCCGAACAAAGACCGCACATCCATGCGAGTTTTGTTCTGAACAACAAATAAGTTTTCAAAACAGCTTAGCTCGAGCTACCCCCGAGCATNGACCCACTCAAATGTCCTTTATCGTATAAAAGGATTTACAACCAATCATGTCCCTTTGAGTGGCTATAAAACAAGACATTCTGTCGTTAGCAATATCATTGTTACTGCGCTGTCGTGGTCTTGCGAGGTCGTGTTAGACACCGGCCGAACAAAGACTGCACATCCATGCGAGTTTTGTTCTGAACAACAAATAAGTTTTCAAAACAGCTTAGCTCGAGCTACCCCCGAGCATNCGCACATCCATGCGAGTTTTGTTCTGAACAACAAATAAGTTTTCAAAACAGCTTAGCTCGAGCTACCCCCGAGCATAGTATACAAAGTGTTAATTGAGCAATTTCGAAATCAACTTTTGTAAAATGTCACTGTCCCCACAGGCGTAATTCGGGGGTGGCAAGGGGTGGCATTTGCCACCCCATAATTGTCCAACCCAGTATTTTGCCACCCCAGTAATTTGAAGTAAAAATCTCAATAACTTACAAACAATTGGAAAATACAATTCCACAAGCACGGCAGTTTCTTGATGCTTCATTAATCATGCCTGCTTGCGGCGGTTGAACACACACCAGGAACACGATCGGCCATGAGAGCTTTTGGCTATCGGTAGAAGTGTTGATGTACACATTTCCAAAGTTATTGATGACTTTAATTCAAGCCAAAAGAGAAGACTTCATTTTGTATAAAAATTACTTATGATGACATTGAGTAAAAGCTAAATAAAGCTTAGTTTTTTTGTATGATGTTTGCTTAATTTTTACTTTCGTGATAAAAAAAACAGGCTGAGCACTCAATCAATTAAAAATAGTCCTACTCTTGAGTTGTGTGTGAACGATATTTACTTTACAAGTGGTTTGGTTATTAATCCAAGTAATGAACAATGAATTTTTTAGGGTAAATAGTGTTGGCAATTATTTTGTGGCAAAAAGTCTGAAAAAGCTTCAGAAACTAACAATTTAAAGCTAGTTTTTTTTTTAAATTTTCCGGGGAAGGACCCCCGGACCACCCTTCCTTCTTCCATCCCCCCCTCCCAAGTAGGCCTTCCCACCCCAGTTAAAAATCTGAAATGACGCTACTGAGCTGTCCCTACCTACATGTGTTTTAACGTGAATGCTGTCTGCCATGCTCTCAATTAGATTGGAAACGGCGGAGAAAATGTAGTTCCATGTCTCATCGTTGAATTACAAATGTTAGGTATAAATTTGTGAATACTTAAAAATTAGAAGTAGCAACAATCTCGTTAATAGCAAACGTCTTCCAACATATNTTAGGTATAAATTTGTGAATACTTAAAAATTAGAAGTAGCAACAATCTCGTTAATAGCAAACGTCTTCCAACATATGATGTCTCGAACATCTATTTGACTAAGGTAATTAACACTAGTCACTTAACTGTTGTGAGGATGTCTGTAAAAGCACAACTCCAGAATACCAGATCTGTTATGAGCAGTCATTCCTTGCAAAGAGAACCTATACGTAAAACTCAGTAGAATGAAACTCTCTTCTGCTGTAGTAACTTGCTTCACAAACACATTATCATCCTTAGCAACATCGCAATCGAAAGAACCAATATTCCTGAAANGGCTGTAGTAACTTGCTTCACAAACACATTATCATCCTTAGCAACATCGCAATCGAAAGAACCAATATTCCTGAAAACAGGTCTTGAAATATATCTCTTCTTATGACAACGTGCTCGCCTCATGGCGCTGTGAAAACTGCTCCCGAACAACTTTTAACTACTACTAACAAAACTCCGCGGCAACGCTCGGTTAGTACTTTCGTTGACCAACGCGTGAATTAAGTGATGAGGCCCGAGGCAATGTTAATTTAACATATGGTGGAAGGATACACAATGCGGAAACAAGTAGATCTTAAGCAGGGCTCTCAAAAGTGTTCAGTTTACCGTGAACAGCTTTCATCAGCACCACCAACTCATGAACTAGAGGAGCAGAAGCTTTGGCAAACCAGGTGACTCACCAAGAAAGACGCCAAACACGCCGGGCACTGATTCTTTGCTGTGTACAACACCGGCCATAAATGTAGTACATTAGCAGTATCTTAACAGTTTTTGAATCACCCCATATATGACGCGTTTCATTGTTTCCTAAAATTCGCATACATCACAATCATTTTATACTTTCGTTAACATAAAATGTTCTTATTTTTGTTTAAATTGAACTTTCACTTTTATTTTGTCAATCAATTACAATATTTCATTAATAATTAATATTATTAAAAACAGAGATAAAATAACNCTTTCACTTTTATTTTGTCAATCAATTACAATATTTCATTAATAATTAATATTATTAAAAACAGAGATAAAATAACCGTGTTGGCAATTCCTAGTAAGAAGTATTTATCATGCAAAATGTCATTAAACTGAGTGCCCATAAATGCGGTGCGTTGTTCCTCCGGCGTAATTCTCTAGACCTAGTTAGGGTTTCTTAGCACGAGGCTGGGGAATAGCCTGGGAGCAGAACTTGTGTCGGGGCTTCAGAACAGTTGGAAGTAAGCGTGACTGGACCAGGCTCGTCATCTACAACAAGTCCGCGATGNACTGGACCAGGCTCGTCATCTACAACAAGTCCGCGATGGTCGACACACGGGATTACCTACACGTGCGTCATGAGCACAACTGCGCACACTCTATCTGAATGTGTTAACTTAGGGAAAAGGCATTATATCATATATTCACACATAAACAGTTTCTTTTTTTTTATTGACAGGGAGGTCCAAAAAACTTGCGTGATTTTTTTTTGCAGCTCGCTAGGTTTCAATTATATTTGCGTTTGTATTGCTTTTGTCATTGGACTAAAAAAAAATTTCCCACCTCCTGGTGAATTTTGAGGCGATAAGAAACAGGTGTGACAATTTAATGGACGAGGCATGTGCAACTAAATTTCAAGAAAAATGAGTCGGTGTTTTGGGTATAAATATAAAAAAATTGCTTTGAGTGTTGCTAGAAAAATATTTCCGTAAAATTTTGGATAAGTAGCTTACTAGTAAAAAAATATATATACAGGTATGTTTGTACATTCACGGAACTTTCGTTCATTCAATAAAAATTTTGTAAGAATTTAACAGAAATTTTCGTGTATTCACTTATCTTCTCCGTAAATTTGCTATTTAATTTTTCTCTTATTGCGGAGGGAAGGGGCGAGGGGAGTTTTGTTTTGCCATACGTCTGTTTCGCGGTGTATGGAAAAGAAAATTAAAATTATACAAACATTTTACCGGAACAGGATTCGGGCACGAGTATGTATATGTATTACTATTTGAGACTATGAGACTCTTGCTACATATTTTTATTAGCACGCGGTAGAAGTATCGTATTTCTCGTAAAGTGCTGCGTGTAAATGTTTTAGTCTTTAGAAACGCTTTAGTATCTGAAGTGTTGCTGTCACTCACATATGGCTAGAGACCTGAAATATTCGCGAGTTCAATGACCTGTAGGCTATTCTCCATTGTCGTATGTAAAATCATGCAAATAGCACTGTTCATTGGTTGCTTGTTGTATTAGCGGAATGTAGTGATTCGGTCTGCATTTTATTATGTGTTTGTTATTGGCTCAGAGTTGTCCAGGAGGTGTAAACTAACGGGTGGACCAATAGAATAAGCAATACAAACGTACGAGTTTTTGAATTCTTGCTTGTCCCGAAATGAAACCGCGAATTTTTCAGGTCTCTACGTATGGCTTGTGTTAATATTTTATGATTGAAAGGAATAGCTTCAAGTTGCTTCAGGAACTGTGATGTTTCAGCGGCGATGAACAATCCGTTTCGAGACGACACTGTTCGTTTCGTAAACCCGAAGCTATTTGGTTTACGAAGTTCCGTAATCTGTGCCTTCAGAGCTCGGTTCTGTTTTCCTTCATTATGGATCTCATTTCCTCATTCTAACTGTAAACTACCAGGAAAAATTCTGTGAGCATACGGACATTTTTAATAATGCATGAATACCGTAAATGTTTGCGTGCATCGGGAAAACAACAGCNAGCTATTTGGTTTACGAAGTTCCGTAATCTGTGCCTTCAGAGCTCGGTTCTGTTTTCCTTCATTATGGATCTCATTTTCTCATTCTAACTGTAAACTACCAGGAAAAATTCTGTGAGCATACGGACATTTTTAATAATGCATGAATACCGTAAATGTTCGCGTGCATCGGGAAAACAACAGTTATGGGTAGGGGGCCCAAAATTTCGCGCTTATTTTTCGTAACAGGCTGTAAGTTCAAGAGCTTGAATATTTACGTTNTATGGGTAGGGGGCCCAAAATTTCGCGCTTATTTTTCGTAACAGGCTGTAAGTTCAAGAGCTTGAATATTTACGTTCGTTTGGCAGTTGGACGATGACTTCGTCAAACGTCTTGGCGGGCAATGAACCTCTGGCTAACTCGATAATAATCTCGAATCAGGGCAGCTCAGTTCAGAACACTGGCGTCTCAGTAACAGAGGAAAGAGCTGAGGCACCAGTATACACCTCAGTGTGTGGTCTGGCCAGTCGAGCGTTGACCTCGCGGTATCTACAGCAGCGTTCTTATCGTCTGTGCAAGAAGAGAGTTCCTCTTGCAACTGGGACACACTGAATTAAGTTACGCAAAGACTTGATTCGTGAGCAGATGGCCAAGACACAGAACAAACAAGCAGGCTATACGAAACGACTGTGCGGCGTGTCGTTCAACGCCTTTGATGTCATCGCACTCTACTGGTGATTCGGCTGTCCACGGCTTTTGAAATGCGAAGTGTGTTTGTTTGTTATCGGTTCTGCAGATTTGTGCACGGATCCCTTTTCGGTACTTCCGGCGAGAGAGTGAAGAGATTTGGGCGGCTCTTAACATCGAGGTCTTAGCCTACGAGGGTGAGGCGATGTGAGGGTGGAGAAGCCCCGGAATACAAGGGAGGGGGGAAACGGGAGATCCCCGAGAAAACCCGCCGACCAGCGGCGTCGTCCGGCACGATTCCCACTTGAGAGTGACCCAGCCGGGTTTGAACCTGGTTCGCCTTGGTGGGAGGCGAGCAGTCCATAACAGCTGAGCCGGTGATACATAACATAATTAGGATACAACCATACACGTCATAGACGCGGTGATTTTTCGAAGGTTTGATTCAAAAAGTGCGAAGAAACTGCGAATATATTACTGTCAGTCAGACTAGTCTCATTTCGAACAAGTACGCCCACGTCAATGAAAAGACCATGGCACATCACTTCAACCGNCTGTCAGTCAGACTAGTCTCATTTCGAACAAGTACGCCCACGTCAATGAAAAGACCATGGCACATCACTTCAACCGATGTTTTTGAACACTACATACAAACTCCGGCAGATTATTCTGTACAGGAAAATAAGGCGAAAACATCTGTGTTACTTTTCCACTGAAGTGATTATTAAATAAGTTACGAGCCACCGAAAAACAGTTATTTTAAATCGGTGTTGTTCAAAAACACCTGGTATACCCACAGGGGTTATCCAGCTGATGTTCACTTCAAATATCTTCCGAATCGCTGAAGGTATCGAAATTATTTCGCACTCGTACATGGCACAGTGGGGCCGCAAAACAGCAAATTTGTGGTTGCCGTTTTGGTTATGGAGAAGCGGAGATTATGTTAATTGAATCGAGTTGGCTATAAGTTGGGAATCAGTCGCTACTGCTGCCAAGCTGTTGGGATATTGTCTAACCCAGTTTCGACCAACCGTCCATTTCCGTCGGATAGCTAACGGATTTAGAGTAAACGAGTGTTCTCTCACGCATGTCATCGCACTGGCAGTCAAGTTTAAGATTGACTAGGCCTATATCTGTTTCACTTCTGGACAAACCACTTTTAACAGAACACTATGGCCGAATGTCACTCAGGCTGCACAATAAACGATAACGTTTCTGCCACTGAAAACCAAATTCGCGTGTGTATGTAGTTTCATTGTTTCGTTGATGTTTGTCAAGACCGTAAAAAAAAAAAAATCTTAATAGCAAATCGACAATAGTTATAATAACTCAAATTAATGGGGCTGCGGTGGTCTAGTGGNGATTTTTGCATGTAGAATTCTTGCCGGACGATGTCGCAGGTCTGCGGATTTTCCCGGGGATCTTCCGTTTCCACCACCCTTTCATTCCAGCGCTGCTCATACTGACCTCACTTCACCCTCGCTGGCTTTCAAGACCTCGCTGTTAAGAGTCACTCGAATCTCTTCACTCACTCACTCCAGCCGCACACGCCAGCAAAATGGCGTCGCTGACCAACAACCTTCCTAGAACACCTTTTGCCAATCAGCCAATTGGGAATCTCTCGCGGCGTGCAGCAGCCTATCGTCGGAGACACGGGCATTTCGCGGATTCATTCGGTAACAAGTTAAACTTCACAATATTTTTTGTAATCGAGCCTAGAGTAGTTGTTCATTGGCTGATGCTCCGGCTGTGCCCCAGAACAGTTATCACGGGACACGGCTGTGTTTTTCTTGCTGGTGAGTAATCGGCTNGCTGATGCTCCGGCTGTGCCCCAGAACAGTTATCACGGGACACGGCTGTGTTTTTCTTGCTGGTGAGTAATCGGCTGGAATTTGCCCAGAGCGTCGTTAACAAACTGCGATCCAATTGGAAAGAAAGTCAAACGTATATATGTGTTTGAAGTCTGGCTTGTCCTCAAATGAATTTGCGGAATTTCCGNCCAATTGGAAAGAAAGTCAAACGTATATATGTGTTTGAAGTCTGGCTTGTCCTCAAATGAATTTGCGGAATTTCCGTGTGTCTACCAATGCCCGTCCCCGTCGACTCGCGCTGCCAATCAGCGAATCGGTACGCCCACGTCAGAGGAACTGCTACACCGTTTCACTTCTGTAGCCTTGCCTATTCTGTTGCTCAGTTGCCCAGTGATATTCCGTGCGAGTAACTGATTCGTAAGTCGTAGTGCTGTCCTGTGTGAAATGGTTGTTTATAGGGCCATGTATTTATTTTCGCGGAAAGAGTTATATTGATGCCATACTTCAATATCCTTAGTCCACAATCACAAACTTTGTTTATTGGCCACGCTTCTACGCGAGAAGACATGTTCTTGTTTGACTGGGCCAATCAGAATTAAGTACTCGGGTACTGAACGTCCGTGATTCACGGGCGGACAGTTGACGCAAGTGACATATAAAATCATTCATCCACAAAAGTGCATATGAACTAAAGTGTTTTGTTCTGGAGTAAAACTGGTCTTGAAATCTTTTCGCGAAAAACACACGCGTGCCCTTGCTGATTCTTAAACCGCGCTACTGCCCTACGTCATGCCTGGTTCACAGACTTATCAACGAACACAAAAATGACAGGTTGTTGTTAATGGCAACGGAACAAGTTATTTGCCAGCACGCATCAAAACAATCTCTTATCTGCTACAGCAGAAACCATAAATAGGGACCTGCGAAATTCGCATTATTTTTTTTGCCTGCAGATTAAACTCCAAGATGCTGCGCGCTCGTTTGAATTCCGCCATTGGACGACAACCTGTGCTGCACTTCTCAAGATCGCTTTCAGCCAATAGTAAATGTTCATCGGTTTGTCGGCCAATCAGCAGTAAAGCAGTCACGCATGTAAATGACGCCGTACAGTTGCAAGTAGCAAATGAAATCACGAACTAAGCTCACGTATGTACAGGGCAGTGAGGTTAGGCACGGCATTCAAAAGTAACGCGAATTTCGCACGTCTCGAAACATAAATTAATGTAGGAATAAAACGGTTAATTATTAAATTTATTAAAAATTGCGATAACTCAAATCGGTGTTTCTTTTTAGGCATAAAGTAATAACTGACGTACACAGTAAAAAAAAATTTTTACGTTTTACATATAATTTTTGGAAACAAGTAGTTAAAATCTTTTTATTAAACGGTACAAGTGAAACATAATTTCTTTGCAACGCGTTGTTTTAATTAACCTACGTAATTGTTAATACAACTCAATTGGTATAATAAACTCTACGTCTACAGTACTTGCTTGTTGAAGTTCCACGTTGGTTTTACGGATTCCGCGATCACGCGCCGTGCAGTTGGCTATAGTTTACGTGCAGTGTTACCAAAATAACCTTGGCAAGTAGTTTCCAATAAACTGTTCGTAAAAAAATGTGAAGAACTTACTGTATAACAGTAATACGTGCATTTTTGTATCAACTCCACATTGCCTCCTCATAATAGCAGTTAGGGCCGGCCATGCTAGTGTTAATTTTTACATATTACGGAAAAGTATACATTGAGCTTAAACAAAATACTTAATGAGCCTTAAGCCCTTGTAACACTGTCAAATTCTCCCGTATTTTCCCAATAAATGTGGTTGAATGCAACTGGACCTTGTGACGTCATCGAAAGTCATATTTGCCTGAAGGATGGCTTCAGTCTCCATGNAGTCATATTTGCCTGAAGGATGGCTTCAGTCTCCATGAAACATTTGAAGATTGGACCGGTTCTAAAATTTTTTTGATGTTCGACGGCTCAGCCAATTAGAATCGTGCGCATGACAAAAATAACCGTTTCCGACTTCACGAAACTTTAAAATAGTGAACAATTACAGGAAACGGAAAAAATAGTTATGAATATTTTTATAGAAGCTCTATGAGCATGAATTCTATTTGGAGTGAATATTTCACAATAATNGTAACACTGTCAAATTCTCCCGTATTTTCCCAATAAATGTGGTTGAATGCAACTGGACCTTGTGACGTCATCGAAACGTCATATTTGCCTGAAGGATGGCTTCAGTCTCCATGAAACATTTGAAGATTGGACCGGTTCTAAAATGTTTTGATGTTCGACGGCTCAGCCAATTAGAATCGTGCGCATGACAAAAATAACCGTTTCCGACTTCACAAAACTTTAAAATAGTGAACAATTGCAGGAAACGTAAAAAAAAATAGTTATGAATATTTTTATAGAAGCTCTATGAGCATGAATTCTATTTGGAGTGAATATTTCACAATAATANAAAAAATAGTTATGAATATTTTTATAGAAGCTCTATGAGCATGAATTCTATTTGGAGTGAATATTTCACAATAATATTAAGAATTCAGGGGCATTAAATTTTAACGTGCAGGAAATATATTTTACACATAAAATTTAAATTTAGTATAGAAGTGAAAATATATCACAACATTCGTTACATTTCTTCCTGTAGTCAACTGCATGAAATTAAATAATCACAACAGCAGTACCTCAATTAAAAATAATTGTTAAATAATAATTCATACAAGACCCATATATTCTTTTTGTAAAAAAAAAAAAAAAATAGCAATTGACAGAGTGTCGCATTTTCAAACATATTCGACATTATTTGATAAAGTTTGATGGAAGGAAAAATTTAATGGTCGTATTTCGTTTTCAAATGTTATTGTCGGATATATTTGAAGGCGAAGATGTGACGGTGAGACAGAGTTTGAGAGTTACGTTTAGCTGACGCAAACCTCCAAGTACAGTGACTCTTCGCAAGACTGGGCGGGGGAATACTGCCGTGTTTCGGCTCCTCACATAAAGAGTGTTTGAGAACGGCGTTCCTGCGTGCATCCTAACTTCATCCGCAAACACTTCTCCTCGGAGATGCAATCGTTTGCCGACGTGCTTGCTGAGAAACACCCACCCCCACAGTGACACATTTCTCTTTCGTAACTGTTGCGTGTGGGAACGGTAAATAGAGTGTAATAGTTCTTGCGATATATTTTTTTCCCCCTTCGTAGAAAATTACTCAACGGACTTTTCGACTGGAAGTGTATTCGCGTCCGTAACTCGTGTTTGGCTCAAGCTCACCAAGGATATCGGTAGCGAGAGAGTCTATGGTCCAACGATGGTCACTTCCAACTTTTCTGAAGGCTTGCTAAAGTTCTACTTTCAAAATATTCCTCCGCCACATGCAAACAAAGTTTCACTAAGTCTAGTAAATTACACCATAGTGTCAACGCACCGTATTCACGCCCACTCTGTTGAATAATATTTTCCGTGACAACTACTTTTTACTAGGCATTACCAAAACGTTTTATCTCTCTGTTTTTGTTCATATTAATTATAAATGAAATATTATAATTTATAGATAAAATATCAGATACTGTCCAATTTAACCGAAAATAAAGTACTTTTATATTAACATAAGTATAAAACGCTTGCGGTACATAAAATATTTACGAAACTATCAAACGCGTCATAATTTATCAGGTGATCTTTTATAGGCTTGATTCAAAAAGTGTGAATATACGGCAAATATACTACACACACAATAGCAAATTTTATAAACGATTGAAAATAACAGGAAAACAAACTACGAGTTTAATTATTTTGTTGTATTATCATTTAACACGTATTTTCAAAATTCCTGATTAACCTTTAGTTTTTTTGGCCATTTTGTATCATTCCGCCAATTTTAAAGGCTGTGCTACAACGAAAATAACCCTTACCGTTACCATACCGTTACCATATTCCCATAGCCACTGCGATAGTAAAAATTCTCTGCTACAATTGGCACAATAAAAAAAANTACCATACCGTTACCATATTCCCATAGCCACTGCGATAGTAAAAATTCTCTGCTACAATTGGCACAATAAAAAAAAAGAACGTTTTCTTTTGGCGGCCAACAGGATTCCACTTTCAAATACGAACTTGTTAAGAAAAGTGGTTTGNAAAAAAAAGAACGTTTTCTTTTGGCGGCCAACAGGATTCCACTTTCAAATACGAACTTGTTAAGAAAAGTGGTTTGAATTTTCTCTTGGGGAAGTTTCCCCGACTTGTTTCAGTGTGATTTTTTTTTGTACATATAGACATCTCGTTAGTAAAAAGGCTTGATGGACACGCAATAATTATTGAGGCTGTCGTAGTTCTCAATTGTTCTCAATTTCATATGCCACGTGCTAGAAAAAAAAATTTATACGCAAAAAATATAAATAATAAAATATCTGGAGTAAAACGTATGCTTAGATTTGTGCCAGGAAATGCACGGTTGTGAAAGTTAACATGACCTGTGTTTCTGATCGACCACGCATGTCCTCGCACGAGAAAGTTAGAGGTTCGCCGACTAGCTATAGTCCTTTCGCAGTTACTTCCAACTTCCCTGATACCCTGCTAACGTTACACTTTCAAGATATTCCTCCGCCTTATACAGAAAATCTGAAGTCTAGAAAATTACGCCAGAGGGACAGCGCACCGCATTCGTGCGCATTCGTTTCAAAGGACTACTTCTTACTATGTTTTGCCGACATATCTATTTTCTCCTGTTTTTATTCATATTTATAGTATTACTGAAATATTATAATTTATAGATGGAATATTATTGAAAGTTCAAACTAACAAAAAATAAGACACTTTATGCTAATATAAGAACAAAGTTACTGTGGTCCATGGCATATTTTGGAAACAACTGAACACATTATACGCGGGGTGATTTTTGAAATTGTTAATTCAAAAAGTGTTAGTAAACCGCGAGGAGACTATTTGCAGCTATGTGTCAGCAATGATTATAGGAACTCACCTCGCTTCACCCTCATCGGCTCTCAAGACCTCGATGTTAACACTCTGGGCGCTGCCGAAGTAATATCACGTCCCCTGAATTTAACTTGCATCGTGTGGAGTTCGCTGTAACATTACGACATCTGCAACGTTTGAAGACACTGGAGATGAAATATTGCTTCACCAGCAGTGTTCATAGAGTACTCTGCAACGTTATATTACGTCAACACTCAACGTGTACGCGACTTAAATTACAGGATGGATTGTACATTATTATACGTAGGAAAGAACATCTGGTTGGAACACTTTCAACTCGGCATTATACTGGTCGAGAGCCGGCCAGTTATGAACGTTGTCCAGTGTAGTAAGCGTGTCCGGTGTTGTGTGAGCCAATAGGGCAGTTGTAAATGGGAACGGGGAGACAAAAAAACCTATGGTTAGGTCCAGTGGCTTTTCGCGTAAAAATCGAAGCACACAGTAGACTCCAATACTATATACACACCTCAGCTGTTGTTACACCTCCATTGGCTGCTGGTGCCGTGTCCGTCTTTGACCAAGCCACTCAGGACTAAGTAACTCCGACACTGAACCTTCGTGATTCGTGCGCAAACGGTTAACACGGGCCAGAACATTTTTTTAGCCAATCAAAGAAGCTGGACGACCCTACAGTGCTTTGGACTGTATATTGTCTCGAAATATTTTCGCGAAATATCACTGCCCCTAGTTATTTGATCATAAATGTCAAACAGTAATAACAGTTATTCTGTCATGGAGTTTTGATTTTGTAATCACGATACACCCTAATGAAAGTAGCGTTGCCCACCTCAGACGTTTGTATGAAGTGGTGTCGCGACTTAAAACTCGCAAAATGCTGAATACAAATTACAAAAAAACCAAACTGAAAACGAAATATAATACGGTTACAGTAATTACTTGTCGCTTTAAGGCGTATTTGGTTCAGAAACTACTATTGGGATAAACTAGTTAGTTTTTAATCGAAGATATGTGTGCTCAAAAATTTTTTATAAATAAAGTTTACTGGTATTATGATCACATCATGAATATAAGATTGTAAATATGCATCAAATGTGTTATGAACCAAGGCTATTACTTTCAGACACATCCTCATTTTGGTTAATAATGCCTTAGGCTCCTTGCACCCTAGGGTGAAAACGAGCCCATGCTTATGCAAGTAAAAGTTCTCATCATCGCACCTTAGTCCTTCACCACAGATAAAGTAATTATTTATTCCATTGAAATGATGGCAGAAATAAATGCAAGCCCTATTCCCGATGCATAAACATTTGCAAACTGTTCTGTGAACACTGCGATAATCACCATTGATGTCGGCACCGGTATTGTAAATATCGACGTAGATTCCAGACACGCTGACAATGCCGATGCTGATGACAGATATCAACTTGTCACGTGCATAAAATCTAGGTATCGTATGAGATGTGTCGCCATAGCAATAACTTACGTACGTGATAAATCTTAACGATGTTATCGGCATGTACGGGAACTAATTGGAAAACTGGTATCGCAAAGCGCTTATAGTCTCTCGGTTCAGCGGTTTTCACGTCGCCTTCACACCCAACACCAGCTCGACGCAAAGACGAATACTTTATTCCCACTTCCTTTTCCGCTTGCTGTCATAACGTTTAAGGCGCACCAGGCCCTGCCATCTTGGATGTGCACTATTTTTGACATAAGTTCCATTTAAGAACGTTCAACGACATTTCTCGTACGACATGGCATAGGTAATAGTTTCTAAAGCTTTATAAAACTATTGCAACTCTACCATGTTTATTAATTTTTGACAGGTGACTGCCGGCGAGAAATGTGTACATTTTTGTTGCCTGCCTTCGCAGACATGATACTGGCTACAGTGGTCCAGCAATGCGTGTTTCAAAACGAGCGCACAGCAATACCCTGAGCCTTGTCGACGCCCAAAATATAATATAAAATATGTGTTGCAAGTTACAGCAGATATCCCGTAAATCCAAGATGGCGGGGACAGATCACCATTAGTACGGGGCCGGCAGGACGAAAGGAAAGGGGTTTTTTTTTTACATGTTAAATGATTTTAGGTATTTCTCGGCCACCTTTCACGATATCGCTTTCAAACAGAAACACTTAAACAGAACAAAGAAAGGAAAACACGCAAACCCCCGTACTACCCACACAGGGCAAGGGTGCGGGGGTGATAAAGCGCCCGGCCTTTGGTTGGCCATATAAAAATAACGTAATGTCAGAGAGACTGGGACCGACCGACTGGACTGTAAGCTAAGCTAACATGACAAGTCGTGGCTGCTATCATACATAAACGTTTGTAACACAATCTCCTCACAGATTGTCGTTAAACAATTTGAAAACAGGAAATCGAATACTTGTCAATTCGGCGAGTGCGAAACCGATAGCAGATAGCGAACGCTAGAAGGAGCATAACAGTTAAACTAATTCTAAGTCAGCGAATTTGACTGCAGGTCATGGAAACTTCCCCACTTGAATCAGTAAATTTATACTGATCTGTTCAGTTGATGGCGTTCACTTATTAGCCAAAATTCCTTCTGATTACTAGTCAATTGTACTGGCCTGGCAGTAAAACACCAGTTTATTCCACTGGTTCTCCAGCAAATAACAGTTTATTAACTTAAGCTTCAGTAAAATAATTCTAGTGATTGGAATCACTGATTCACATTTAGAACGTCATGTTCTTATCGAAGTGAAAGTAGCCCAGAAAAACGTGGTTTTCGAACACGCGTGAAAATCGCGTTCGTGCCGATTACATCGTAACACTGATATAGTGGAAATAAAAAAAAACTTGAGATTAAAATGAAGCCATGAATTACAGTAAAAGCTCGCAGATTAATTAAGTGACCTACATTTTAGCTTGTTGTTTAATGGTGATTAACTTCAATAAATTCTCCTGACTGGTAGATTATAAAGATTTTCGGGTTTGTTTATTGGGCGTCTCCCATCCCCCCCTCCTCCCAAGGACGGACGGATTATTGAATATCTCATACCACGGAACACAACTCTTAGAGCTAATTAGCTGCGATAACGGAACGAGAACTTTGCCAGCTTAACCCATTCAGTCGCGAATTAGTTAACGAGTTTAAAGTGTTGCAATCGTTATATTTGTTGGTGGGCGCTGTACTCGCCTAGGGCGTGCTTCTCTCAACTAGTAAAGAACGTACCGCTTGTTGGTCGACGCCGCCATCAACCACTCACAAATGAGAGACACGGGAACTTCAACCAATCAGATCACTCGGAAGGCAGACGCCCAAAACGCCGGCCATTGGTTCCTCGTTGTGTACAGCGCCGAACATAATTATCGTTCAGGCGCAACAGTTCTCGACCGTGGTCAATGGGACTGAACAAGTTAAGCACCAACATTAAAAAAATAAATTCTTATTTGCAACACCCTGAAATACGTCCGTCCATGAACTTACGTTGCTACTTTAAACCTCTTAACATATTATCCCGAGTGTACTCGTTCTCGTACGGCGTGTTGCAGTAAAGGCGAGGCCATGGTGGGTGCTGTACCAAGTCCGAGGCTTGCACCATTACGGAGAGCGTATTTTTCCTGGTCAATGCTATTGGCTGCTTCTGGCACACCAACATTGTATTATTTGTTGCTTCCGGTGCCACAGACCAATACAGATTATTTTGACAAGTTCCATCTGACAAGTTCCATCGTGTGAATTATCAAATTAATTTGTAAGTACTTGTAAGAGCAAAAATGTCCTCTTTTGAAATACCTGGAACGAAAAATTAATGCTTAAATAAAGTGGTTAATAATTGCTTTTATAATTTATTTTTCGTATGGCCAGGATTAAATTGTAGGAATACAGGAATTGCAACACGCGTTTCACATGTTTAAAGTTTATTTGCAGTGCTACAAAAATATATTTGGTACCTATTTTCCAAATAATTCTTTGTACAAATACAAAAAATTTTCTTACAGCGCGCATTAAAAATATTTATGTTGCCGTGGGCGTGAATAACGGCATTCAAACGCGGGGCAGGAAACACTGTCATGTTAGGGGCCGCGGTGGTGTGGTGGTCAGGCTGCTCGCCTCCCACCTAGCTGAACTGGGTCCGATTCACGGCGGGGTCACTCCCGGATTTTCGCATGTGGTAATCGTGCTTGACGATGCCTCTGGTTGGCGGGTTTTGTCGGGGATCTCCCGTTTCCCCCGCCCTTGCATTCCGGCGCTGCTCCACACTCACCTCGCTTCACCATCATCGGCTCTCAAGACCTCGATGTTAAGAGCCGCCCAAATCTCTCCCCTACACTGGCGAGTTGTTAAGAACATAAGTACCTTACTGTTACGCCTTCTCCTAGTGTAACGTGTCCAAACAAAAATAAAATAGTTTACTTTCCCACTAACATTAAAAACGTAGGCTTGCATACTTCTAGTTAACTGTTAAGACAAGGCACTTCTTTCCTTGATTAGCTCAAAATATTACTGTTAAACTTACCGAGAGATTTTTGTCTGCACAGTTTATTTCAAAAGTGCTAGCTGGATATAACACAATCTTACACTTTGGTACACGCTAGTTGTTAGAAAATGAAGTCATGAAATGTTTTGGCGATTTGTCGTAGTTCGACGAAAGTTCGTATATCTGTTCAACATAAGAGATTGTGGTAAAGTGCAACAAACCTTACAATTAATTTTATTACACACACTTCTAGAAAAAATAAAATAATCATTAGACTAAAAAATTATATTGAAGAACCTCTTTGCATAAGTTACGATTTTAAACTTGTGCGATTCTTTGAGTAGTTTTTCAGGAATTTTTAAGTTTTCTGAAAATTGCTTGGTTAGTTAAATTGATTAAGTTTTCTCAAAAATTGTCTAGACATCCCAGTTACCCATTAAACTCGTTTAAGGACCAAAGTATGCAAACATCAATGGAAAACTTCTTGTCTTTATGGACATGGCGTATGCATACATTTATAGCAGGTTTACTGTAAATACTACACTTTTGAAATAAGCTCGGCAAATTAATTCTTCCTCGTAATTTCATTTCTCCCTATCCCACAAATGATTACATTTTTTTTAGAAGGTCTTAAAAACGACATGGGTATAACATTTATATAAAGTTCAAATTGGAGGCATAATTAAAAATAATAACTTAAGATTTTTACTAACGTATAACCGACTGAAGTACTTATAATAATGCTAGAAATGAAATAACTTTTAATTATTTGTGTGTAAATTCGGTGTTCCTCTATTCTACACACGTTAGCGTGAGAATTAGAAGCAATCTACTAACAGCGAGCCAAAAGTTGGATACGCGAGATTTATTCATGATATTCAAACTAATTAAAAAATGAATTTTTTAACCGGCATCGAACTTTGTGTTTGAATAAGTAGTCGAAATTTGTTTGTCGACGAGATGTAAAGTTAAAATCCTTATAACCAAGTTTAAAAAAAATGTACTATAAGTTTTGCTTGCTTAGTTCGGTATCTGCGTCAATTTGATTGCGATATCACGTTCTAGAAATATTTCCAAAGATAATAAATAATGAAGAAACGCCTTAACCCTTCCGCCCAACGCAGACAGTTTGGCAGGAACGCCAACTGTGCGCGATGAATAGCAAATAAATGGCAGACTCGCCTCCATTGTGAGGTGGGTAAGCAGCAGCAGTTGTGAGTTTGCAGTCATCAGAACATCCAAGTGAACGATGAAAGGCGCTCATTGTTCGTACGCATACCACTCAATGTCTCAAGACACGAACACCGTTGTGTTTGTTCTTCAGTTATTTGCATAGAGCTTTTGGCTGGGTCGAGAGTTCGCACTTGTTCACTCTCCATGGTCCGGTCAATTAGTATGCTGGCCAGGACGATTCACGTGGTACGAATACTGTGGGTTCGATTTCTGGCCTGTTCGAGGATTTTATTAAGTTTAGCAAATTTCTGTCGCGGATTTGGCACTGAGGGCTTGCTCTTACTTTAATCCTCACATTGCCCAAAACAATGAGATCATCGTTCATCTATTTATATTTTTATCTACTCTACAAAACAGTAATTTCGGAAAGGGTAAAATAATCGAGTTATGATTTATGAGCCTATTCTTATGACATTGAAAATGAGTATGAATATAGGAATTTTACGACATTTTCTGATAATTCGTGCCCCTGTTTTAATCGTTCATTCATCGCGTAAAATGTAATCTACGAACACAGTGTTTTACCTGCAATCATGCCATTTCTCAGTCCTTCACCCCAAAAAGGAAATAGAGTTTATAATTTAAATGGTCCATAGATACGGAGAGGAAAATGTCACGTTTTAAACGACCTGTAGGCTACACTCCACTTTCCTATGTATTTCCGAGCCTCAGCTTTCTGTTCATTGGCTGCTGCCCCAGTGTTGCAGCCAGTTACACCTCAGACCAGGTGGCNCAGCTTTCTGTTCATTGGCTGCTGCCCCAGTGTTGCAGCCAGTTACACCTCAGACCAGGTGGCACGGGATTAGGAGTTTGTTTCCGTGTAGGTGCCGCGGTGGCTGAGCGGTTAGACTGCTCGCCTCCCACCAAGGCGAACCGGGTTCAATCCCCGATCGGGACACTCCCAGATTTTCGCATGTGGGAATCGTGCCGGACGACACCGCTGGTTGGCGGGTTTTCTCGGGGATCTCCCGTTTACCCCACCCTTGAATTTTGGCGCCCCTTTATTCTCACCTCATTTCGCCCCCATCGGCTCTCAATACCTCGTTGTTAAGTGCCGCCCAAATCTTTACATTCAATTAAATTGAATTCAATTGTTCCCGTGTAGGGTTATTGGCTCAGTTCACGTTGGTGTGTCTAATAAACTGCGATTCAGTTGCAAACGTAACAGAAATGTGAATGTGTTCGAAGTATAACTTGCCCGAAAATGAATTCGTGAAATTTTGCAGTCCCCGTCCATAGGCTAGGGGCCGAAATCCATTTTGCATACAAACCTACGGTTCAGCGAAGTAAAGCGCTCCTTGTACTTCTGCTTACCATGCACGAGCACTCTGCTACAGAATAGATAATATTACAGAAGCGAAATGGCGTGCCCATTGGCTGCATGAAGCAGTTGGAACGGGCTTTGTGTCTGATTGGCAGAGGTCCTACCTTTTTCGCGAAAGCAGAAGGCATACAAGTATATGTTAGTTGCACGTATGTCATTAGTAGGGCCAGTGACTTTTCGCGTAAAAATCGGAGCACACAGTAGACTTCAATACTATATACACACCTCAGCTGTTGTTATACCTCCATTGGCTGCTGGTGCCGTGTCCGTCTTTGACCAAGCCACTCACGACTAAGTAACTCCGACACTGAACTTTCATGATTCCTGCCCAAACTGTTAACACGGGCCAGAACATTTTTTAGCCAATCAAATAAGTTGGACGACCCTACAGTGATTTGGACTGTATCTTGTCTCGAAATATTTTCGCGAAATATCACTGCCCCTAGTCATTAGGTTTCAGCTCGGACAACANTTGGACTGTATCTTGTCTCGAAATATTTTCGCGAAATATCACTGCCCCTAGTCATTAGGTTTCAGCTCGGACAACATTTCCTGCAGAACTCACAGCCAATAGTAAACACTCAGCGTTCTGGTAGCTTAATTCCGCGTGGAAGAGTGGAACTGGAGTATGAGCTCTGTTCATGAAGGCAGACAATGAACACGTGACCTGTGATTAAGTGTGTAGAGGACTGTGGAGTCTAGTTTGGCGCCAGTTCATAACGCGAAATGGTAGCGTCTCTACTGATTGTCTNCACCGTTGTTTTTGTTCTTCAGTTATTTGCATAGAGCTTTTGGCTGGGTCGAGAGTTCGCACTTGTTCACTCTCCAAGGTCCGGTCAATTAGTATGCTGGCCAGGACGATTCACGCGGTACGAATACTGTGGGTTCGATTTCTGGCCTGTTCGAGGATTTTATTAAGTTTAGCAGATTTCTGTCGCGGATTTGGCACTGAGGGCTTGCTCTTACTTTCATCCTCACGTTGCCCGAAACTATGAGATCATCGTTTATCTATGCATATTTTTATCCACTCTACGAAACAGCAATTTCGGAAGGGGTGAAATAATTGAGTTATGATTTATGAGTCTATTCTTATGACATTGAAAATGAGTATGAAGATAGGAATTTTGCGGCTTTTCTAATAATTCGTGCCCCTGTTTTAATCGTCCATCCCGTAAAAAGTCGTCTACGAACACAGTGTTTTACCTGCAATCATGACATTTCTCAGTCCTCCACCCCAAAAAGGAAATACAGTTTATAATTTAAATGGTCCATAGATACGGAGAGGAAAATGTCACGTTTTAAACGACCTATAGGCTACACTCCACTTTCCTATGCNAGGAAAATGTCACGTTTTAAACGACCTATAGGCTACACTCCACTTTCCTATGCATTTCCGAGCCTCAGCTTTCTGTTCATTGGCTGCTGCCCCAGTGTTGCAGCCAGTTACACCTCAGACCAGGTGGCACGGGATTAGGAGCTTGTTTCCGTGTAGGTGCCGCGGTGGCTGAGCGGTTAGACTGCTCGCCTCCCACCAAGGCGAACCTGGTTCAATCCCCGACCGGGACACTCCCAGATTTTCGCATGTGGGAATCGTGCCGGACGATACCGCTGGTCGGCGGGTTTTCTCGGGGATCTCCCGTTTATCCCTCCCTTGCATTTCGGCGCCTCTCTATTCTCACCTCATTTCACCCCCATCGGCTCTCAAGACCTCGTTGTTAAGTGCCGTCCAAATCTTTACATTCAATTCAATTGAATTCAATTGCTCCCGTGTAGGGTTATTGGCTCAGTTCACGTGGGTGTGTCCAATAAACTGCTATTCAGTTGCAAACGTAACAAATGTGGATGTGTTCGAAGTATAGCTTGTCCGAAAATGAATTCGCGAAATTTTGCAGTCCCTGTCCATAGGCTAGAGGCCAAAATCCACNAGGCTAGGGGCCGAAATCCATTTTGCATACAAACCTACGGTTCAGCGAAGTAAAGCGCTCCTTGTACTTCTGCTTACCATGCACGAGCACTCTGCTACAGAATAGATAATATTACAGAAGCGAAATGGCGTGCCCATTGGCTGCATGAAGCAGTTGGAACGGGCTTTGTGTCTGATTGGCAGAGGTCCTACCTTTTTCGCGAAAGCAGAAGGCATACAAGTATATGTTAGTTGCACGTATGTCATTAGTAGGGCCAGTGACTTTTCGCGTAAAAATCGGAGCACACAGTAGACTTCAATACTATATACACACCTCAGCTGTTGTTATACCTCCATTGGCTGCTGGTGCCGTGTCCGTCTTTGACCAAGCCACTTAGGACTAAGTAACTCTGACACTGAACGTTCGTGATTCGTGCGCAAACGGTTAACACGGGCCAGAACATTTTTTAGCCAATCAAATAAGTTGGACGACCCTACAGTGCTCTGGACTGTATCATGTCTCGAAATATTTTCGCGAAATATCACTGCCCCTAGTCATTAGGTTTCAGCTCGGACAACATTTCCTGCAGAACTCACAGCCAATAGTAAACACTCAGCGTTCTGGTAGCTTAATTCCGCGTGGCAGAGTGGAACTGGAGTATGAGTTCTGTTCATGAAGGCAGACAATGAACCCGTGACCTGTGATCGAGTGTGTAGAGGACTGTGGAGTCTAGTTTGGCGCCAGTTCATAACGCGAAATGGTAGCGTCTCTACTGATTGTCTGCTGCGTGCTGTGGAAGATCGTCTGGTGGTTGGACCATTGTCGATGTGTTTTTTATTCCCAGGGTGGTGATTGGCGAGCGACGCTCTGCCCATGTTGCAGGCAAGTGAGGCCATTTTGCCGG
Source organism: Clitarchus hookeri (assembly GCA_002778355.1). Classification (NCBI taxonomy): domain Eukaryota; kingdom Metazoa; phylum Arthropoda; class Insecta; order Phasmatodea; family Phasmatidae; genus Clitarchus; species Clitarchus hookeri. The sequence continues at coordinate 130,236 of NQII01001990.1, read as the reverse complement.
CACGTGCAGCTGGAGTTCGCGACATCTGCAGTAGTTCCGGTTCTGTATTCTCAGATGCCCTGTGTCTACTCTGTGTTTCTCACTACCGTTGTCGTATCTTTGCAATCTTTGTTTTCAGTAAATGTGCGTACTGGGGTTGCTGTGCTGTTGCTGATCTGATTAGGTGGTCACAACTCTAGACGTGGAATCAGATCTCTAAACTATCAAGCGCCCAGCCCAATGTTGAAAATAAACACTTTACTGCACGGGATTTACTGAATTCTATAACTGCTATAACTTTCAAATGTTTTTAATTTTATTTGCGTATCTAGTTCGAAATGAAGGTGAAGTACTTCAGGGAGTATATGTTTCGAAGTTACTATTGAGTAATGTTGTTATTGTGGCAGCATCGCAACAAGAACTTGTCTTTGAGCAAGAAGCAGGCACGCTGAACACAAAGTAAGACGTCGGATGCATGTTTTTGTTCCTTGTGGTAAATAATTTGTTCGTTCACGAAAAATGTGCGTGCAGAGAAAGTGTTCTGTACTATTATATGCGGGGGAAGGGGGGTATATGTGCCTACATTATTATTTTTTATTTAATAAAAAATTTAATAAAGCTTACACGTGAAAAAAAGTTGCCAGAATTACCTGAGAATTTTTTCTCAAGAAAAGTAAATTTTACTTTAAATTTAATATTACAAACAGTTGCAAATAATCCCTACTCAACGTACTAGGTATAATTTGTAAATAAGTGTTTTGCATTTTTTCTTTAAAAAGTAGCTGTTCTGAAGTAGTGCGGTTGCTTGCACTGTAGCGACTCTTCATCTTGTTTGCTCCATGGTGTTGCAGATACGGGCTGCTGGGAGCCAGCGGGTGCGGCAAGACGACGCTTCTCAGTTGTATCGTCGGTCGTAGGAGGCTCAACACGGGAGAGATACACGTCCTGGGAGGCAAACCCGGCACACGAGGCAGCGGCGTGCCCGGCAAGAGGGTCGGCTACATGCCTCAGGTCAGTAACTTACTCATTTACTTCACGTACTTACTGTGAGCGGCGTATAAGTGCTGGGGCTCGCATCCCTAGGTCGCTGTGCTGGGACCACCGGCACGGCCCGGCCACCGGCAGCTGCTGTTAGTAACGGCCCGGCTGTGTACGAACTGTTGCAGTCCGTTCACGGTTACTTCTAATACCAATGAAAACAGAGACAAAGTACGCGTATTGGCAAAGCCTAGTAAGAAATAGTTCTCATAAAAAATATTATTAAATTGAATGCGCACTAATATGGTGTGTAACTGTGGTGTAATTTTCTCGAGTTAAGCTTTGTTCACTTGCGTGCAACTCTTTTATTAAAAATCATATGTCCCTTGTTCATGCCGTGAAATTCACAGTGGACAACAGTGGACACCAGATTTAACGGATTATAAAGGGGGTAGTCTGTTCGTTGCCGATCGACCGGTACTGCTGAGTCACAAAATAAGTTCCGGTAGCTTACAGTCCAGTTGGTCGGTCCCATGCTCTCTGATATTCCTTAATTTTTATATGGCCAACCAAAGGCTGGACATGCTTTATCACCCCCGCACCCTTGCCCATTGTGGGTAGTGCGGGGGTTTAAGTGTTTTCCTTTCCTTGTTCTGTTTAAATGTTTCCGTTTGAAAGCGATATCGTGAAAGGTGGCCGAGAAATACCTAAAATGATTTAACATGTACAAAAAAAACCTTTCCTTTCGTCCTGCCAGCCCCGCACTAAGCAACGCCCTTTAATGGTGATCTGTTCCCGCCATCTTGGATTTACGGGATTTCCGCTGTAACTTGCAACACATATTTTATATTATATTTTGGGCATCGACAAGGCACAGGGCATTGCTGTGCGCGCGTTTTGAAACACGCATTGCTGGACCACTGTAGCCAGTATCATGTCTGCGAAGGCAGGCAACAAAAATGTACACATTTCTCGCTGGCAGTCACCTGTCAAAAATTAATAAACATGGTAGAGTTGCAATAGTTTTATAAAGCTTTAGAAACTATTATCTATGCCATGTCATACGAAAAATTACGTTGAACGTTCTTAAATGGAACTTATGTCAAAAATAGTGCACATCCAAGATGGCAAGGCCTGGTGCGCCTTAAACGTTATGACAGCAAGCGGAAAAGGAAGTGGGAATAAAGTATTCGTCTTTGCGTCAAGCTGGTGTTGGGTGTGAAGGCGACGTGAAAACCGCTGAACCGAGAGACTATAAGCGCTTTGCGATACCAGTTTTCCAATTAGTTCCCGTACATGTTGAAAACATCGGTAAGATTTATCACGTACGTAAATTATTGCTATGGTGACACATCTCATACGACACCTAGATTATGGAAATTTTGAAATCGAAAATTTTGTTTGCGTCGGTATTGTAAATTTCGAAATAGATTCCAGACACGCTGACAATGTCGATGCTGATGACAGATATCAACTTGTCACGTGCATAAAATATAGAAAATTCACACAATATGTAACCAAAATGTCGTCATCAGGAAGATCGTTGCGATTTCTACTATCGACATCGTAAACATCGTTAGATAAAGAAGGCACATTAAGTTATTGATTATAGGCTGTTCGCAGTTACTCCTACTTTTGTGAAGCCCTGCTTGAGATCTACTTCAAGGATATCCCTCCGCCTCGTGCCTCACGTACATACAAGTACACCAAAGGGACAACGCGCCGTATTCGCGCGCACCCACACATATTTCGCAAAAGAACTATTTCTTTTTACGCATTACCAATTTTGTCCCTGTTTTTATTTATATTAATTTTAAATCATGTAAAACACGTCATACAGTGGGTGGTTTTTCAAAGGTTTGATTCGAGAAATGTGAAGAAACCGTAAACATACTGCAGTAAAATATTCATACTAGAAATAAAAATTATCGAATTTGGTAATATTTACATCGGAAGTATTGAATGTCGCATACAGTAAATATCGCGATGTGCAGTTGTATTAATCTACATTTTTACGTCACTTTACAGTTGCGGTATTGCAAAAAAAATATTGAATCATAGTCGATGTAAGGTCATATCACACAGCGCCATGCAAAGAAAGGATGCGTGTGTCCTTTTAAAACTATTATATTATTTGTTACGTGATATACAACATACTCCATGTTATATATTACGTATTATAAATTAAGTTATATAAAGATCCGTATATACACATTCATAAAATTTTCTCTCTCGACTAAACAACACTATATATATTCAATCGCAAAAAAAATTATGTTAAAATTATTATTTCTTAGACCGATATTATCAGCTAAATTAAAATAATGTTGCCTTCCTTTGAAGTGAAATGTCCTCGTTTTTTAACGCGAACGCCCTCATTCTTCACAATAGATGTGTGGCGACAGAAGCAGCGCCCGAACGAGACAAAAGCACGTAGCAGAAATAAGGAAGAGAAACAAGAAGCGAAATGTTTTTAACTGACATATCTGGGTGTTTTTTTTTCTCCCGCCCAGAGAGCTTTTCTGTTTGGTTCTAATCTCCGCTAGGCCAGTATAATAAAAAATAATAAGTGGCTTCCGCATGCTTGGCTGTCTGAGCGGCACAACGTGAATCACCGCCGAAATATGGTTCGTATCACGCGCCGAGACGGAAAACAGCGACGCACGTCTGCCATAACAGAGCTGCCGGCTGTTCGTCTCGTCAACGCGGTGTCGTTGAGTGCAGCTGCCGACGCCGCGAGGAGATGTTCTGTTCTCTAAACTACTTCGCTATACCAAACAGGAAAACACGGACAACTTTCTCTCCGCGGTTAAGTCCAATCCGAAATTCCGCGATGCAAAGTAATAGTCAATCAAACCATAGGCTCTTCGCAGTTAATTAAGCACTTTTGAAATCAACCTTTGAAAAATGCTTATGCGCCTGCCTGCACTGGGTGGCATACGCCCTGTAAAGTTGGTAACGTCGGAGGGAAAGTAGTTCCGTGTTTTAACGTTGAACTGTAAGTAGGGCCAGTGACTTTTCGCGTAAAAATCGGAGCACACAGTGGACTTCAATACTACATACACACCTCAGCTGTTGTTATACCTCCATTGGCTGCTGGCGCCGTGTCCGTCTTTGACCAAGCCACTCAGGACTAAGTAACTCCGACACTGAACCTTCGTGATTCGTGCGAAAACGGTTAACACAAGCCACAACATTTTTTAGCCAATCAAAGAAGCTGGACGACCCTACAGTGCTTTGGACTGTATCTTGTCTCGAAATCTTTTCGCGAAATACCACTGCCCCTAACTATATGTGTTGGGTAAACATGTGTGAATACTGAAATTACTTATTTTGCTTCCTTTTATCTTAATACACATAAGTGTAAGAATGAGCATATTTTAAACATTTTATTTTCTAACAATTTCACAGTTCGAGTTGCCCAACGCTTGGACAAAGTATCAGGCCCGTTGCATTATTAATACACAGCGTGCGTGCAAACAGCTCTTAGGCAGGCTTCCTCAAGTGCTCAGTTCACCAACTGAACAGTCTATAACGAACTTAAACAAATATCAGCGATCGCGCTGCAAACTCGTGGAGTACCGTATTTACCCGAAGATACAGAATGAGCTCGAAAATAAAGACCCCAAAATTTCTGCTTTTGGTCTATCGGTTAAAAAGTATTTCAGCATGATTGCTTAAACGTGGCACTTAACTAAGGGTTTAACATTACCAGGTTTGTCGCAGATACATAAATACTGCATCACAAATGCATTGAAACACATATGAAGTCATATTTGCTTTGGCAATTTCTGTATTTTTTTTTTCTGATTATTAGAATAATCTTTTGATGTTTTTGAGGTTTTTTTTAATCGTCTTGTAAGGTAATAAAATGCGTACCTACTCAAAAACATTAACAATCACTTCTCCCGCAACTACGAGATATGAACCGGCCTCAGAGAGTTATCCCTGTTGAGATATTTCCTGAAAACGAATTAACTAAATTATGGAAAACACCGAGACCAAGAGTAGGGATGAAGAGTTTTGGTCGGCTCTTAACATCGAGGTTAAGGTGAAGCGAGGTGAGTATGGAGCAACGCCGGAATGCAAGGACGAGGGGAGAACCCCGAGAAAACCCGCTGACCAGCCGCATCGTCTGGCACGATACCCAAGTGTGAAAATCTGGCGAGCGACCCCGTTGGGAATCGAAACCAATTCGCCTCGGAGGGAGGCGAGCATTCTGACCACTACGCCACCGCGGCACCTCAGGGAACAAGAGGAAGCGTGAAGATGGTTATACACCGCAAAATCGCTTTATTTACTGCAGCACATAATTTGTGGTCTCAAAATAACGTCTTGTTTGAATATGAACCACTGCGAAGTAAGCTTGCACAAGCGTAGTTCTTGTTTGATCTATACAGTAATGACCATGACAACGTTACATTGTCGTTACAATAGTTCTCTAAACTTTTTTTGTGGTAACGCCAGGTACACTGTAAAGAAAATTTTGCTCTAGAAACAGCCGTAATTTGTAACAATCTGTGAAAATTATATGCACTTAAAAAATAGACTAACGCAGCTCCGAAATTGGAAACCGCACGCAATGTGTTATTAACCTAACGCCCTTCGCCAAGCGAACATTGTCGTATTATGTTGAGGCTTCTTTTGATAGGTGGCTTATGTGAGGTGGTAACATGGGTCAGAAGACAACGTCACCTGCTGGGAAGAATTGAGGTTAGTGTTTTGGAGAACCACTGCACTTCGGAATGACACTAAACGTCTGCAGGACTGTACATTTCCTCAGTCTCAGTTTCGCGTCTGCAGAATATACTTATTGGTTTGTGACTGTTTGTGTCAGGACCACAGATACGCACTGGAAACTGCAATGCTCGACTGAGTACCCTTAATATCGCTAACCGTTACCTTTGGTACGAAGTAGCATTTCTTTACTGTGAACAAAAGCAGCTCAAAGAATATTTATTTCTTTGCTGTGGAGGAAGGTGACATTGCCATAAAACAAAAACCTGCAAAGAAGACATTCATCAAGATCCAACCCATGATTCTGTGACCTTCTCTCTGAATTAAAGCTACATTGTGCTGCTGTAAACAAAAACAGCCTCAAAGAAATGGTTTTCTTTGCCGTGCATCAAATGCTGTAGAGTCCATTCACGGTTACGTCACACTTTTCTGAAGCTCTGCAAAGTTATACTTCCAGGGTATTCCTCCGCCTCGAGCAAACAATGCTTAATCGAGTCTATAAAATTACACCCTGGAGACAAGGCACTGCATTCGTGCGCACTCAATGAAATAATATTTTGCATAAGAACTATTTCTTACTAGGCATTAATTATTAGTGATATTTTATCATTTATGTATAAATATAAAAAAAATCTAATTATTTTAAAAATAAGGCACTTTTTTGTGAAGAGAAATATAAAACGCTTGTGATGCCTGGCATATTTAGGACACGACCAAACACGTCATGCATGGGGTGATTTTTCAAAGGTTTGATTCAAAACGCGTGAAGAAACCGCGAACAGACAATGTGGATTTCGTTTAGAGTGTATTGGCACATAGACTCAATATTGTCCGTGGTGGCGGGATAAGTAGATCAGTCGTGGAGTTCTCGTGCACTCTGGCGAACACGCGGCGTGAGTGGAGCTGATGATGTCACGGAACAGGAGAGAAAGCTGAGTGCCACGTGTGTCACCGCCGTCGTCCGCCACGTAACCGTCATCCTGTGACTCGACCACACAGTGGATGGACGAGAGCTGCGGAGACTAAAGAGCGTGGCGGTTCCTCTGGTTTCGGCGTACTCTTTCTCTTATTGGCTGCGCGAAGGATCTGGTAACGGGTCTTGGTTCTGATTGGCTAATGCGAGCTGTAGAATGCACCCTGTGGGCTGGGCTGCCGGTTGACAGTATGTTAACTGGCGCGAACGACTTTCCAACACATTGCTGGCCGTTGCAGCCGTTTTGCTAGTTTGAGCGGCTGAAGTGAGTGAAGGGATTTGGGCGGCTCTTAAAATCGAGGTATTAAGAGCCGATGAGGGTGAAGCGACACCGGAATGCAAGGGCGGGGGTAACAGGGGAACCCCCGAAAAAACTCACCGACGAGCAGCATCGTCCGACACGATACCCACGTGCGAGAATCTGGGAGGGACCCCGTCGGGAATCCAACTCNTCACCGACGAGCAGCATCGTCCGACACGATACCCACGTGCGAGAATCTGGGAGGGACCCCGTCGGGAATCCAACTCGGTTCGCCTTGGCGGGAGGCGAGTAGTCTAACCACTACACCACCGCGGCCCTTGGAGTTCGCGGAAATGATGCTGTTTCATGTCTGTATTCTTAAGTATTCTGTGACTAAAACGTAATGACGTTGTTACCATTACTTCCGCACATCTTGCGGGTACACGGATTCTCTCCGTGTAAAGTATTTTCTTTAATTTTTCTCTTTATCTCGGTCTGTTAATCAAGAGTGGCTTAAGTTGACATCCATAGCATGCCCTTGATTCTAACTCATAACTTAGTAACTTAGTGTTTCTAAGATTATGGGGGCCATGGTGGTGTGGTGGCTAGACTACTTGCCTCCCACCGGATTTTACAATGTGAGACACTTGCCGGACGATGCCGCTGGTCGACAGGTTTTCTCGGGGATCTCCCGTTTACCCCACCCTTGCATTTCAGCGCTATACCATACTCACCTCGCTTCACCCTCATCGGTTCTCAATACCTCGATGTTAAGAGCCGCCTATATCTCTCCACTCGAAAATGATGCATGTACGACATCGGCCAAGAGAGTAAGTAGCCNCCCGACCAGACACCACGCGATTCGGTCAATTTTCTCTTGCAAGTTCATTGTTGGCTTTAAGTCGTCGGGGGCGTGGCTTTCAAACTGTGATCCAAAGGAGACACTCGAATGTGCATGTGGTTGAATTCTAACTTGCTTACTTGTATCTGTTCATAACCAATAATAATTATGTAACTAAACGGAAACCTAAGCACGATCTCCCACTGCGACAGCAGACAGCGAATGGGCAATTGACCTCTGCTTGAGTAAACACATGTCTCTGAAGTCCAACTCGCAGTTCACAGAACTTGCACATTTTTCTGGCCCCTATACATTTTACATAAGGCGAAGGATACATAATGAATAGAAAGCAGGGTATAATGAGAGCCCTAAACTTCGTAATAAATTGCGAACAGCATGTATTCACTGTACTGGGACAAAGGTGGCCTACAGTTTTTCTGAAATTTGACCCATTTTGGAACTGCAGTATAGAGGGGCTATTATATGCATTATTTAGCTTAATAATTCAGGAACTGGATACATGTCATTAAAAGAAATATGGTAGTTTTAGGTGTGCCTTTGGATCTCTGTTCATACCAGTAGGCCAGAATAACTGTGAACCAATGGTTAATCTCTATGACTCGAGTGTGACGGAGCCAAACACGAGAACGGAAAGAAATGCCATATTTTCGCGAAAAGATTATTTGCCTAGTTTGTAATTCAAAACACTGTCTCCCAAATCCACTTACAGTAGGGCACTGCCATCTATGTTTGCACAGAACACTTATACTCGAAAATCAGGCGTTCCTAAGAATGAGCTCTGACTACCGCAGCAGCCAATGAGTGACTGACCTTCACTCTAGTTGTGCAGTTGGCTGTGGAATCTAGCGAGGTACTACTGTGTTGTAACAAGAAATGACAGAGTCCACAGGAGAATGGCGCATTGTGTAATGCACGTGTGTGGCACGGTTTGTGCATTGCTGATGCAGCTGTACTGGTTGTTTGCAGGAGATAGCACTTTATGGCGAGTTCTCCATTAAGGAAACCATGTGCTACTTCGGTTGGATCTTCAGCATGAGCACGGAGGAGATTCTGGAGCGGCTACAGTTCCTGCTCAACTTCCTTGACCTGCCCGGGGAGAACAGGCTCGTCAAGAACCTCAGGTGAGTTCACAAGGTGGCGCTCTTTCGATACCCCCCCCCCC
>NQII01001990.1:20215-121190 GCA_002778355.1 Clitarchus hookeri | reverse complement strand
CCCCCCCCCTTCTCAATGACATCACCTTGTTTACATATCAGGTGTTCCAGAACATATTCGTTTCCACTACTATTGAGTCGTCCACGTATCGACATCGCCATTTCTACATCATGTGTGCCAGAACATATCTGCTTCCACTGCTATAGAATCGTCTTATTGTTAAACCATGTACACACTAAACACACACTCCTCTACTTCACTTGGTTCTTAAAATTTGTCAAGCGGTCACAGTTTGTGATCGTGTTGAAGTTTTACGCGCCGGGGAAACTGCCACAATTTTTCTTAAAACAGAGAAAATAATTTTTGTCTCTTGGTATTGCTCGACAAGTTACATAGCTGATAACAGCAGAGCACAAAACTTCAGTAAAACGGAGAAAATTATAATTTTTCTTATAATTCGTTTTTTTTTTCGGACATTTCTCCATATATTTTCCTCTAGCAGTACCAACTTCAAACAAATATTGCTACTTTATTTACAGTGAATGGTGTTTGCGTGTTAGCGCGGCCACAGTTCTTTCATAGAATTCCATGGTTGAAATCTTGTTGTTCTTTGACCCGTTCAGTCACAGTGTTAACGATCGTGGACGCGTTGCACGCGAATAATATTTATGGCCGGTGCTGTACATGGCAAGGCACCAGTGTTTCGTCTTCCTTGCCACTAATCTGATTGGCGGAATTGTCCATATCTCTTTGACGTGAGTGGTCAATGCCTATATAATCCAGCACGCTGCACGCTGTTCACTGGTTGTAATGGCGAACACAAGTACAATGCCCCCAAAAAATTACGCGATTGCAACACTTGAACACACAAAGTAATGCGTGACCAAACGGGTTATGTATTTAATTTAGTACAGAAATCAGTTTAGAAAAATTTATGGTATGATTCACTCTTTCTAATACGTCTAACTTGGTTTTTCGAGGCGAAACTCTTTTGACATTATTTACACAATATCGGGCTTTCACGAACAATTGATAATAAATACCAGAGTGGAGTAGATAAGTACAAATGGAGCATATTTCATCGAGGAACCAATAGCCTAACGCCCATAGTTAACCTGCTAATGGCAGTGGTAATGTGANCAAATGGAGCATATTTCATCGAGGAACCAATAGCCTAACGCCCATAGTTAACCTGCTAATGGCAGTGGTAATGTGAAGGGGCGGGTAGGCAATCACAATAACTAGGCATCAGGCTGTGCGAAATGACAATTTATATACACATTCGGGCTGAAGGCATGGGGACAGAGTGTCTGACCGACGTCTCTGTTGAAAGTGTCTGTTCAAACTGTCGGCCACACAGGCGGTGCAGCGCTGAAGCATGTTGCGACGCACATGTGCAGAGGTTTCCGGCGTAAGGAGCTCATCCCTCGTGTCAAGTGGTTGAAGCACACACCGTCGATATGATGTGGCCACACAGCCAGAAGTCAGGTGGTGTGATGTCAGGTGAGCGTGGCGGCCATGCTATGGGGTCTCCCCTACCTATCCACCGGTTCGGGAAGTGCATGTCGAGGTGCCGGCGAACCGCAATGGAGACATGAGGCGGGGCCCCGTCCTGCTGAAACCACATCGCCCCAGGAGCATCTTAAGGAACTTCCTCCAAGTGTTCCGGTAACACGTCCTGCAGGAACTGTAGATACGTGGCACCTCCGAGACTGCGAGCGTGCGGTACTGAGCGGTGTTATCAGACACGCAGACCTGTGCACAGTCTGGGTACAATGCCACGTACACGAGGTTGCCTACCCGCCCCTGCACATTGCCACTGCCATTAGCAAGTTAACTATGGACGTTAGACTATTGGTTCCTTGATTAAATATGCTAAATTCGTACTTATCTACCCCACTCTGGTGTTTATGATCAATTGTTCGTGAATATCCGGTATTTAACGATATTAAAAATTCTTATTAAGGAACATATGTATCGATGGCGTCTTTTTGGCATAAACTCATAAATAAGATGGAAAGTATGTAATTATGCCGGAATTAAAACCACGCAGTCCGACTTTCAAAGGTCAGTGTGCAGCCAGATTCACTTCCAACAAGTTAACATTTTATACTGGGATTTCTCCTCCCTGCTCTTTCACCCCCTCATTTTCCCTCCCTTTTTGAGGTTATTAGCGCATATGGGTGAANCTGGGATTTCTCCTCCCTGCTCTTTCACCCCCTCATTTTCCCTCCCTTTTTGAGGTTATTAGCGCATATGGGTGAAACGAGGCGAGGATGGAACAGGGGCGGAATGCAATGGTGTGGGAGATATGAGTACAAAGAGAAAACCCGGCGTCCAATGGCGAATCCGCCAAGTTTCCTACATGAGAACTGAACTCAGTTCGCAGTAATGTCTACTGCATCACCACGCCCCCGTCAAGCACTGTTGCACTCACATCATAAATAATGCAGTGGACGTAATACGGTGTTCGGAGACACGGACAGAAGACTTCAACAAGTCTTCCTCTGATTCTAAGTGTGTAGTGTATTGGCCACTTCACCATAACATCCTCACCAGGCACTGTTGCATTCACACGCTTGAGAATGTAAGTGGATGTAATAAAGTGTTTCGAGGACACGAGCAGAAAACATCACAACAAGCCTTCCTCTGAACTCGACTGTGTGTTGTGTTGCCATAACACTCCACTCAGACACTGTCGTCTTCACATGGTAAAAAAAATCTAAGTAGAGGTAAACATGTGTTTCGGGTACATGCACAGAAGACATCTCGAGTGTGCGATGTGTTGCAGTGGCGGCCAGCAGAGGAGGGTGTCCTTCGCCGTCGCGTTGATGCATGACCCCGAGCTGCTGATCCTCGACGAGCCGACAGTCGGCGTCGACCCGCTCCTCAGGCAGAGGTGAGTCTCCTTGCACATTAGTCCTCGTGTTCCAACACTGGACTGTTTTGTTGCCAGTAGCGCTAACAAAACAGCTGATCTGTATTAGAGATTAGAACAGTGTTTATATAACTGTGTTTTAGAACATCTGGCTGATTACAATAGTGTTAACAGAAATACGTGTTTTTAAATGTTGGTGTGCCAACTCGAGCTGGGATTTGATGCATGACGTATTGCTCCGAAAATAAGTAGCTTATTAATTAGAACAGTGTGGATATAATTTCATGTCTTTAAATGTTAGCACAATACCTCTGGTTTCGTTTGCATATGTAACGCATTGCTCCGAATATAATTCGCTAATTGATTACAGTTTCTTGATGCATAAATTTTGTCTGAATCTTATTGACGCATATTTGCTGCTCTAAATTTAAAAAAGAAAACGTAAATACGATAGCCTTTGAGTTCTCCTGCAACAACCAAATGAAACCATTTAGTACAGCGCGATTCTCGCTGTAGTTGCCAATAGTTTGTAACTAAGGTTTATTATTTGTTGGTTTAGTGAGTGTCTCGCCTCCTGCTTGCATTTAGAAATTAATTTTGTGTGAAACATTGTTTTATTTGGCGTGTATTTGTTCTGTTTTAGTACATTTGTTTAAAGATTAAACCTTTATAACCTAACAAAAGTTGTTTATAAATTTACTTTTCGCCAAGACTTATATTATAATAATAATGTTTTCCCTTTTTCACGATATATTTCAAGGGGAAGACTTATATTCGGAGCAGTGCGAATTAAGGGCGCGTGAGACATTAATTAGCGCTACAAATGGTAATTACCACGTTACAAGTCCATTCGTGGTTACTTAAAACATTTCTGAAGCACTGCTTAACTTCTGCTTTCAGACTGTTCCTGTGCCTCTTGCGAACAAAGCTTAATAAAGTCTTGAAAATTACACCTAAGGAACAGCGCACCAAATTTTTGTGCTAGCTCAAGTTAATAATATTTTGCATAAGAACTTTTTCTTACTAAGCATTACCAACACACACTTTTTAATCTGTATTTTTTATTCATATTAGTTATAAATGTATATTATAACTTATAGATAAGAATCAAGCAAAAGTTTGATTTAACCAAAGACAAGACATACTGTTATTTTAATAGGAGTATAAAACGCTTGTGACTTATGGCACGATCAGAAAGTAACCACACACGTCATACGTGGGGTGATTTATCAAAGGTTTGATTAAAAAAGTGTGTAGAAACCGCGAACAGACTTCAAGTTAATGTAAGCTAGTATAGAGAAACTATGAACGGACTATCATAAATAACGCTTCTGACTAACTTTAGTGAACAAACATTTTACCAGTGTGGTGTATTTCTGCCGCGATGTTTCTAACGCCTTGAATCCTGACATGTATTTGCGTCGCAAGAAATTATGCAAAATAAATGCATCAACCTAGCAAAACATTTGCTCGGGCAGTTGGCAAAAATTAATATTTAGGATTGCGCTTTCTTAGTTTCTTTAACGTTGTTTTCCATGTTTTCCAACCTATGAACCTTAACTTATTTGGCGTTAATTCACGTACCGCGCCCTGTTAAACTGATTATATGTTATACGAAACCACGAATCTGATGAGAAATGTACGCACACGGGCGACCGCGCTNAACCACGAATCTGATGAGAAATGTACGCACACGGGCGACCGCGCTGCTGTTTGAACACGTCATTTTGACAATGTCGAGGACACCGTTCCTTTGTGGGCGTGTTGGGCGTGACGGGAGCGTCTTATCGCCGGTTGTTAGACGTCAATACACAGACGTACGTGGCATAACCTCACTCAAGTAGCATAATAGTAAGCGTAAACATGTTTAAAGTGTATCATGTCTTCAAGCAACGGCGAGAATTTTACTAGGCTATGTTTATGTCACCGGATATAATGGGTGGATTTACGGCAGTATCAATGTTTCGCGGCATTGCAGGCTCGTTGCGTGTTGCTGAATTCAATAGGTTGGTCAGTTATGCTACAGGACATAGGTAGATGGACAGAGCATGGTTTTCACCTGTCTGTATCTTGTAGTATTTTCTATTAATGCATGTAACAATTTTGAATACTTTCCTGTCGAGAGGGTTTTCACGGTGTCAATGTCAATTTTTCCTTCTCTCTACTTAGTTATAGTTTAACTATAGGCAGAGACCTCTGATTTTCGCGAAAATATTTCAGGACCAGTTGTATTACATAACAGTTTAGCTCAAGTGCACTCTTATAGTTTGATGATTTAGGTGTTATGCCTCAGGTGTCTGCCNTTGTATTACATAACAGTTTAGCTCAAGTGCACTCTTATAGTTTGATGATTTAGGTGTTATGCCTCAGGTGTCTGCCAGCGAATGACAGACGCGCAGTATCGCAGTAACTTAATTCTCATTGGCCATTCAAGTAAGAAAACGTCTTCTCGCAAAGACGCGTGGCCAATAAGCAAAAGGAAACTGCTGATGTGTCCATAGAGTTAAAAATCGGGTGTCCCTTACTATATGTACGCTCAGGGATGCAGCCATGGCCCCAATCGCGGCCATAGCTAGACAATATCTCTCTACCGCGATGCATGCCTCCTTGCATTGATTCCTTCCTCTGTAGGTGTATGGGGCTCAGACCCGAGACGCACTTAGCTCCCGTCCCTACCTCGGACGCTCACTTAACACTTAGAATTAGGATAGGTTAGAAAAAAAATGTTTCTGCTTCTGTGGCCAGTTTTAAGACAGATTGGCAAATCCTATCGTAGTATTTGGAGCTGAGCACGAGCTGGATTTCCATCTCAATATCTGACATTTTATTTCAGTTGTAATATTTTGCAATGGAAAAAGTCGTTTCTCTGAATAGTAGATTTTTTACTAACTTTAATGACTACCTTTAAATCCTGTTTGCTGTTGACTGATTATTATATAGCTGGTCCTTTTGGAATGACGCCATTGCTATTGGCGTTTGTCCGAAATAACCTTATCGTTCAACTGTTTTTCACTGAAGATCGCTGGCTTTGAACCATTAACGCAGGAGCGCGAATATTAGTCGAGAGTGCGAAATGGGCGCTGGTCACAGCTGAGAACCCGTCTGTTGCAAGATGTCTTCCCCGGTAGTTGACGTACGTGTGCGGTGTTCATACTCTGGTATGCCATGCTGTTTGATTGCCGTGTGTTGGCAGAACTGGCCTGCCGTGCGTGCCAAGGCGTTACGCAAACGCGTTTCCAATGCGATTGCGTTCTGACCGCGCGGGCACAGAATATCTATGCGCATAGAGGAGAAATTGTCACGCAAGTCTTTAACCACGATCGTGTAATAGATCTACAGGTTACACCCTGAGTCAGGAACTATAAGAAACAAAACACGCTTAGCTGTAAAATATGTCGATGAAAGTGTCCGCCGCTGGAGTTGCGTACACTGCGCTCCGCCAGAGCTTTCTAACCACACGTTGTGGAGTTCATCTACGAAACTGTTTTAATTCTAATTAGAATAAGTGTTGTAGTTCCATATTTCCAGGAAATCTTGTATGCTCCGTTAGCACGACAGATATTCGCCGTACAGCACTTTCCCTAGGCATGAAAGAGTCACGTGAAGTCCTGTTAGAGAGGTAACACCATCTCACCGCGGCAGCAGCCAATTAATACCGCTTCCCACGTGTGAACTTGGCTTCACTTTGTCGTCGCAGACACGAGCAAGCCTGGCTATCACGTGAAGTTACACTTCGCGACATCAACACTTTTGAGTGAGTGAGCGAGTGAAGAGATTTGGGCGGCTCTTAACATCGAGGTCTTCAGAGCCGATGAAGATGATTGAGGTGAGTGTGGAGCAACGCCGGAATGAAAGGGCGAAGGAAACGGGAGATCCCCGATAAAAACCTGCCGACCAGCGACCGTCCGGCACGATTCCCACGTGCGAAAATCCGGAGTAACCCGACCGGGGATTGAACCCGGTTCGCCTGGGTGGGAGGTGAGCAGTCTAACCGCTCAGCCACCGCGGCCCCAAGTCCCGGAATGAACTCGCGGAATGTTACAGTCCCTAGTTGTTATTTGGTGGCAAACTGAACTCCAGGATGTGTTTTTGATCGACGTCTTGCATTGGCCGGCAGTAAGTCTGGCACGCTTTGAATTACTTCTGAGACAATAATCTTAAGTTCCGCTGTGGAGTGACTAATCTCTTTCATCGAAGTTAAACAGGCAGGTGAATTCAGTTAGAGTTTAGCGATGAATTATATTACGGACTGTGCTCACTTATGCATATGGCTGTGGAGTCTGTCTGGCCACCGAATGATTGCTAGACACACTGGAAAAATCGCGGAAAATGTTTGAGCCAACATATTTTCGATGGCTCTCTATCCAGTTTATCATTTTATGATTGGTTGATGAAGGTGCTGACACGTCTAAGCTCTTTGCAGACCAGTCACAAACGTTTTGCCGTTCTTCCGGCGTGTTATTTTGCATTTGATCACTTAACCCCACTGCGAGTATCATTCAAAGAACACACAGTTTCCTTCGCAACGTGACTTCACTTCGCCAATGGGTGAGAGCGATGCGACAGCGGAGCGGACAGAAGACAATCCATCGCGCGTACCGAGAACCCGTGACCACACGACGTGGGAAATTCCTCACCGACTTCGCGGGGGCATTTCGACACGTTACGTTGGCGCGGCGAAGGAGCGGCGGACGTTGGNGATGTCAGGCGTCCATCCTGGACCTACGTCGTGTGCAGGGAAGGAGATGAATGGGAGGTGAAAGGTCCCACCGAGTCCGGACGAACCCAGATTCACTAGTGGGAGCATACACGCAACTCTTGCGCGAGCACTCCTCTGTTAGGCATTTCACGTCAGTCTATCTACCTCTGCAGAAGTGACTGGGACAGTTTGAGGATTCATTATCTGGACAAACAAAACAACGAACCTATGAGCTGGATCTGAATCTGAGGAAAAAATATTCTGACCTGCGACTCAGTCACCTTTCAGATTCATCCAAAACGAATTACTGTAAATGTTTTATTTATCGAGTGTTAGATGACGTAATTCTTCAATTTCCTATTGAATTCAGATGTTACATTAGTGTTTTGTCTGTCACGTGTAGTTTGTTCTACCTTTAGACGCCAAAAGAACTATTATTCCCGAGATGCAGTGGGGAGAAACGCTTCGTGTAAACTCGGCATTTTTTGTAAAGAAACCCGAAGCCAAAGGTAATAATAAGAAGTTCCGCGCCCAATATTTACAGAGCTCTGTTACGTTTTTCGCCTTTACGTACCAAGATTGCGGTATGTTAACTGTTGATTTCAGTGTAAAATTTCAGGTTACTCGCTCCTGTGTATTAGGTTAGTCCGTTTTATGGCTTAGAGCAGGCAATACTTACGAAGTCTGGAAGCTACTAGGATTTACTTCGAACTCAGATTCGCCAAGTGGTTTTCCATCTACATTGTAGGCGTATATCAGAGCAGTTCCTTGATTTTAAATATTCCCCGTCCTCAGCCATTATGTTCATATCATGCCCTTGTAAATAAAAGAAAATGTTGCGAACAAATGACTATCCAGTTGAAATGCTTTCCTTTGAGGCTTTGAGTTTTAGCTGTTAAAACAGAGAATATATTTTGTCTGACACAAACTTGAACCCTTTCAGTCCCACTTTAATTTAACGGTTTTAGGTGTTGCAAACAAACAATGTTATGATCTGTGCTGTATTTAAGTCGACACAACACTTGTTTCGTTGGCATAGCCAATGATCTGTGGGCTATATGTTCGGCTACAGTAATACGAACCAATTATGACCTAGACCAGTAAGACGGTTTGCGAATCATTATCCACAGGTAAGATCATTGGTTACTGATAGAGGCAGTGATATTTCGCGAAAAGATTTCGAGACAAGATACAGTCCAGAGCACTGTAGGGTAGTCCAGCTCCTTTGANTTTCGCGAAAAGATTTCGAGACAAGATACAGTCCAGAGCACTGTAGGGTAGTCCAGCTCCTTTGATTGGCTAACAAATGTTCTGGCCCGTGTTAACCGTCTGCGCACGAATCACGAAGGTTCAGTGTCGGAGTTNGTTAGGCATTTCACGTCAGTCTATCTACCTCTGCAGAAGTGACTGGGACAGTTTGAGGATTCATTATCTGGACAAAAAAAACAACGAACCTATGAGCTGGATCTGAATCTGAGTAAAAAATATTCTGACCTGTGACTCAGTCACCTTTCAGATTCATCCAAAACGAATTAATGTAAATGTTTTATTTATCCAGTGTTAGATGACGCAATTCTTCAATTTCCTATTGCATTCAGATGTTACATTAGTGTTTTGTCTGTCACGTGTAGTTTGTTCTACCTTTAGACGCCAAAAGAACTATTATTCCCGAGATGCAGTGGGGAGAAACGCTTCGTGTAAACTCGGCATTTTTTGTAAAGAAACCCGAAGCCAAAGGTAATAATAAGAAGTTCCGCGCCCAATATTTACAGAGCTCTGTTACGTTTTTCGCCTTTACGTACCAAGATTGCGGTATGTTAACTGTTGATTTCAGTGTAAAATTTCAGGTTACTCGCTCCTGTGTATTAGGTTAGTCCGTTTTATGGCTTAGAGCAGGCAATACTTACGAAGTCTGGAAGCTACTAGGATTTACTTCGAACTCAGATTCGCCAAGTGGTTTTCCATCTACATTGTAGGCGTATATCAGAGTAGTTCCTTGATTTTAAATATTCCCCGTCCTCAGCCATTATGTTCATATCATGCCCTTGTAAATAAAATAAAATGTTGCGAACAAATAACTATCCAGTTGAAATGCTTTCCTTTGAGGCTTTGAGTTTTAGCTGTTAAAACAGAGAATATATTTTGTCTGACACAAACTTTAACCCTTTCAGTCCCACTTTAATTTAACGGTTTTAGGTGTTGCAAACAAACAATGTTATGATCTGTGCTGTATTTAAGTCGACACAACACTTGTTTCGTTGTCATAGCCAATGAGCTGTAGGCTATATGTTCAGCTACAGTAATACGAACCAATTATGACCTAGACCAGTAAGACGGATTGCGAATCATTATCCACAGGTAAGATCATTGGTTACTGGTAGGGGCAGTGATATTTCGCGAAAAGATTTCGAGACAAGATACAGTCCAGAGCACTGTAGGGTAGTCCAGCTCCTTTGATTGGCTAACAATTGTTCTGGCCCGTGTTAACCGTTTGTGCACGAATCACGAAGGCTCAGTGTCGGAGTTACTTAGTCCTGAGTGGCTTGGTCAAAGACGGACATGGCACCAGCAGCCAACGGAGGTATAACAACAGCTGAGGCGTGTATATAGTATTGAAATCTACTGTGTACTCCGATTTTTACGCGAAAAGTCACTGGCCCTAGGTGTAAGTTATACGGC
This sequence comes from Clitarchus hookeri, assembly GCA_002778355.1. Lineage (NCBI taxonomy): Eukaryota > Metazoa > Arthropoda > Insecta > Phasmatodea > Phasmatidae > Clitarchus > Clitarchus hookeri. The sequence goes on along the minus strand of NQII01001990.1, from coordinate 110,994 downwards.
GGAGACGGGAAACATTTCGCAGGGCTTCGCAGTCTTTTGTTTCCTCAGGCATATGGCGACCGTGGATTGGCTGCTTTCTCCCACGCTGATAGGTCGCGATTGGCTCCGCATTTTGTCGCGTGTTTATTACTGGGGCAGAATACTGAAAGAAAACGGAAGGGAAACGGCGACTCATACCGGAAACGCCGCTCGCCAATAGGAGCCTGTTGACGCACTCGCCAGTCGGCGGCCCAGCCAATAAGAGATGTTGCTCAGAGCGCCACAGCCAGTCAGAGGCAAGGCCGGTTCCTGAGCCTTGCGCGGCCAATCAGCGAATGGGCGCGCCCACATTAAAAAAAAACCCGCCACATTGTTTCACCTTCTGTATACTTACCTATTCTGTTTTTACTGACTCAGAGTTTTCAAGGACTTGTCAAATAAAGAGTGTACGAATTACAAAAGTAACTTGAACATACGAGTGTTCGAATCTATATTGTTCGAAAATGAACCCTCGATTTATTCAGGGCACTAATAGTGGATCTTTTAACCAATGCAGACCGAGGGTAGAGTTGTGTACATTAGTACATTACACACGCGTAGAACATTTGCTCAGTACTGTACACTGCGGAGCTCAATAACCTCGGAGCACACAGTAGACTTCAATACTATACACACACCTCAGCTGTTGTTATACCTCCATTGGCTGCTGCTGCCGTGTCCGTCTTCGACCAAGCCACTCAGGACTAAGTAACTCCGACACTGAGCCTTTGTGATTCGTGCACAAACGGTTAACACGGGCCAGAACAATTGTTAGCCAATCAAAGGAGCTGGACTACCCTACAGTGCTCTGGACTGTATCTTGTCTCGAAATCTTTTCGCGAAATATCACTGCCCCCACTTACACCGTTCACGATCCACGATCACCCACCGATCGCGGACACGTTGCACGTGAATGATGTCGATGGCCGGTGCTGTACATAGCGAGTTATCAGTGCCCCGCCTTCCCCGTGGCCAAGCTGATATGTGGAATGTTCTGCACCACCTCTTTGACATGAGTGGTTAGCGCCAATATCATCGAGCTTGCAGCACGTTGTCCACTGTCGGCAAGACAAGTACTAAACACGAGTACAGCGCACAGCAAAAACTTACCTGATCACAGCACTTGAACCCTGACAGAAATTAATGTCTGATCGAACGGGTTAAAAACCCACAAACAGGAGAACAGTTTCTATTGGTCCAACGCACAAGAAGTGGTCAGTTACACAACTATGTACCATTGTCAGCAGCGAGTGTCGTTGCCTTAAGAAAGTCTGTTGGTGCACTGTTGATGGTAATATGCTTGTTGCTCCGACCATGATTCCGGTGAATACGTTGGGTTGAGGTGAGATGAGTTGAGAGATTTCTGTGGCTCTTAACAACGAGGTCTTGAGAGCCGAAACAATTTGAGGAATTCTCGCGTCTCGAGCATAGAGTACTTGATAGGAGCGTGTAGCTGCGCGTTCAAAGTCAGGAAGAGAGGGAGCGATACGGGCGACTCTAACACGCACCCCTAGTGCCTCATCGCCCCTATGCGCAAGGCGTGCAGTGTTTACTTCGTGATGCTGTACCGCGCAAACCAGATCTGCAACAGCGGCACTTTATTACACGCGATGGAAGCCCGCGTATTAAACTACACAAGTATAGTCATACTTCTCTCTTACCGCTTAAGGAAACTGCATAGGCAAGATTTAAAAATGCTATATTTAACCGTTTTCACGAAATTTTATCTTCGCGAATACACTTGATGTGATGAAAGTAAAACTAGGGGCATGTATAATTTTTTTAAGTNGCGCAAACCAGATCTGCAACAGCGGCACTTTATTACACGCGATGGAAGCCCGCGTATTAAACTACACAAGTATAGTCGTACTTCTCTCTTACCGCTTAAGGAAACTGCATTGGCAAGATTTAAAAATGCTATATTTAACCGTTTTCACGAAATTTTATCTTCGCGAATACACTTGATGTGATGAAAGTAAAACTAGGGGCATGTATAATTTTTTTAAGCCTTTCCTGGCCAAACATCGTATTTCCAGGACATTTATTTTCCGAGATACGAGTGTTCGTGTGGACAACGATTTCACAGGACATGTTTCAGCGCATACTCCTGTAGAACTACGAAGGTGAAACAGCCGCCTATATCACAAACTCCAGTCGCACACGCCAGCAAACTGGCACTGACCAGAGACATGGCGCCGTTCGCCAATCAGCGTTTAGCAACGCTCTCTTTAGCCGGAATTCCAGCCAATAGGAAACCTTCCGCAGCATGCAGTGGCCAACCATAGACAAGTCCCATTCCCAGAGCCTCGCGGAGCCAGTCAGAGAAATGAGTTCGCCCTCGCGTACTTTCTACTGTGCGTCTCAAGCACAGCTCGAGCAACGTTACTTTGAAAACTGATCAGTCCTCGGAAGAAGGAAAAAAACAGTGTTTTGGTACTGCTCAGCAGGAGCTCAACCCATTCCGACCCGGCGTGCACAATTGTGTACATTACGCAGGTGTAAGTAGTTTTTGGCCCGTACTGCACACTGCGAAGCTCAATAACCAATGATCCTACACCTGCGGTTAAATTATTTGCAAACCATCTTACTGATCAAGGTCATATCGCTTCATATAACTGCACCCGAACATATAGCCCAAGCCCATTGCCTTTGACAGCGAAACAAATGTTGTGTCGACTTAAGTACAGCATGGCTCATAAAATTATTTGTTTACGACACCTGAAACTGTAAATTAAAGTGGATCGGGAGGAGTTACAAAAAAAAAACAATAGAGCAGCAATAACTAATTCCGTAAATAAATACATTATTTTCTTTTACCCGCGATAGGACACGATTGACTGACAATTTTTACACACGACTGGAGATATATCAAACCGGTATTCAAGTAACTAATGATCAGTCAATAATGGATGTTTTGGGGAACATTAATACTGCCGCGGTGAGCTGTGGGCCAGTAGGACGATGGTAAGTGTAAACACAAAGACCAAAAGAACAGGTGTTTCTGCAGTGGTGGATTTAGGTTACTCACTTCTATACTCTGTTTCATGTAAGCCCACTAAATTTTAACAGTTATGATGGCGTGTATTATTTGATGACGTGCCCGCATGTCGCCATGCCAGTCCCTATGCACTATTCTACTGGTTAACCAAGGCTCTCCGATTCGCACTTGTGCAAGAAATTCCGACCGTCACTGTGACCTGCAAGAACATCATCTAATAGCCAGAGACCTGAAAAATTCGCTAGTTCAATGACCTGTAGGCTATTCTCCATTGTCGTATGTAAAATCATGCAGATATCACTGTTCATTGGTTGCTTGTTGTATTAGCGGAAGACGGTGATTCGGTCTGCATTTTATTGTGTGTTTGTTATTGGCTCAGAGTTGTCCATGAGGTGTAAACTAACGGGTGGGCCGATAGAATAAGCAATACAAACGTACGAGTTTTTAAATTCTATCTCGTCCCAAAATGAATCCGCGCATTTTTCAGGTCTCTATAGGTAAAGTAAAGGCAAAAGTTTAATTTAGCAAGAAATAAGGCAGGCCAACGTGTTTGCTAACAGAAGTATAAAACTGTTGTATCATAGGAGATAGGATAGTTAGGAAACAGCAAAACACGTCACACATGGGGTGTTTTTTTTCTCAAAGGGTTGATTCAAAAAGCGTGAAGAAACCGCGAATAGACTATATATATCTTTGAGGCCCAAGATACGGGAAATGCCGCGACAGTTGGCAACCCTAGCGCCACCTTGCTCAGCAGGGACATGCTGAAGACCAGGTAGACACTTCCTCGAGTGCGGTAGGTAAGCAGCAAAGGATGACTTGTGGGAATAACAATATGAAAGCAACAGTGCGTGTAATTGCGCAGAAAATTGTGAGTACGTTCCGACACTCCAAGGACTTCGATGCACAGGCGAGGGATAAGAACATCTTCTTCGGGTTTCTTTTTCTTTGTCTTCTTTTTTCACTTTGGTTAGAGTAATTTGGCGTGGTCACGCGAATTTCATTGCGGCAGTTGGAAAGCAATTTAGTGTTTCTTTTTTTTTCAGTTTTACGTTAGCGTGAGTTTCCGTCGGACTCGGTAAGGTTACTGACACCTGGCCAATGTGAAGTATCCTCGTAGGAAAACGCAGTATAGACTTTTAAATTCCAGATGGACTTATTATTTAATATGTTGCAAAGAGTAAATTTTCGGCGGTACTGTATTTATATCGTCGTAACTAGAGACGACGGTTTATCGCGGGTTTATCGCGAGACGGCGGTTTATCGTTGTTCGCTGGGATCCGACGCACTATGCACGCGTCATAGAGTTTTCTATACTTACAGGTAGTCACGCACGCACGAAGATACTATCGCGTTTCAGTGGGCCAATGAGGATTCTAGTTTTCTGAAGCAGAACGCTCTTAATTGTTCTGCAAAGAACTTAGCCGAATCAATACCACGATGATCCAATCTTACGAGAATAAACTACCCAGGGTTTCATCACACGTATGTTGGCGCAAATATTTTCCGCTATTTTTCAGGGTCTCTAGCTAGTTATTATCCTCACATTGGCAATGTGCAACGTATGTTTATCTACTGTCACTGGTAGTAGATGCTTATGTTTGTAAGTTTCAGTTCTCGTTAGCAAAGGATTCACCCCTCAGGGACTTATATTGTTGTCCGCTTGCATCCTTCTATGCGCAACGAGATCGTTAACTCGTCCCCTCCCTCCGCGACTCGCCCGCATCAGTAATGTGTAGAGACCGGAAAATATCTCGAGTTAAATGACCTGCAGGGCATATGTACAAATATGCCGACATCAACTGCACATTGGTTGCTTGCTGTCACAGTGGAAGGCGACGATTGGACCAGCATTCTCCAGGAAATTTCAAATACGGCGTGGGCCAATGGATTAAGTTATATAAACGGATGTATTTTGAATTCTAGCTTGTCATAAAATGAATCAGCGAATTCTTCAGGTCTCTAGTAATGTGGAGTGGAGAGAGTTGGGCGGTTCCTAACATCGCGGCATCGAGAGCCGACGAAGGTAAAGCGAGGCTAGTACGGAGCAGCGCCGGAATGCAAGAGTGGGGGAAACGTGAGATCCCCGAGAAAACCCAACGACTAGCGGCATCGTCCGGCCAGAGTCCCACGTGCGAAAATCCCGGGAGCGGCACCGCCGGGTATCGAACCCGGTCCGACTAGGTGGGTCTAGCCACTACCCCACCGCGGCCACATGGGTTTGTGGAGTGTTGAACTGTGTGGAGCTCTGGGTGTTGTTACTTCTGCACGTTGTAGGGCCTGCAATCCGGCGCAGTGCTTCGTCGAAAGCTACTTTCCTTTTATTCTAAAACCTCCTGTCACACTCAAAATTCCACCCTCAAATGTATTTGACAATAAGATTTGAAAACAATATACGACCGTAAAATTTTTCCTCTAAACAAATTGTATCAAATTAACTAGAATGTTTTTATAGGCTGTGAACGGTAAACTGAGCACTTTCAAAAGCCCTGCTTAAGATCTACTTGTATGCACGTTGTGTATTCTTCCGCGTTTTGTAAAATTAACACTGCCATGGACCTTATCACTAGAGAGAGTTCAATGACCTGCAGGTTATACTCCATTGTCGTATGTAAAATAATGCAAATGTCAATGTTAATTGGTTGCGTGTTGCATTAGCGGAAGACGGTGACTGGGTCTGCATTTTATTGTGTGTTTATTAGTGGCTCAGAGTTGTTCATGAGGTGTAAACTAACGGGTGGGCCAATAGCATGCGCATTACGAACGTACGAGGTTTAGTATTCTAGCTTGCCCCGAGATGAAACCGCAAATTTCTCAGGTCTCTACTTATCACTTTACTCATGCGTTGGCCAAGTGAAACTGTGATATTATTTAAAAAGTGAATATCTTACCAATCTGCTAATTTTTACACTTACAAACATTTAAAAAACACATACAGCGAAAGAAATAATATAGGTTATCACAAATGGTTACCTAACACTTTTAATTCTACGTTAAGACATGGAACTACTTTCCCTCCATCGTTACCAACTTTACTGGGCGCATGTAACTCAGTGTGCCCGTTAAACTACATACAGGTAGGAGCGGTGACTTTTTCCAATGTTGGTTTCAAAAGTGCTCACTTTATCGTGAAGCATACCTTTACCAAATGCTCGCTGCTTTCAAAGCATACAGGCAACAGCCTCAAGACTTGGTGGCGAGTCGTGTAATTCGGCCCGGAGCGTCGCCGATGAGGCCATCAGCATGCGACGTGGAGGTTGACGGTGGCCTTGGGGACGCTCGGTTATATCGGTCAAGAGCCGACGCCGATGTCTGTGGACACTTACTTGGCGTCGGCTGCCCGGGGGAGGGCCTTCGCCCGCGCCGTGGGACGTCCACACACACACACGCACGCACTCTGCACGAGTACCTATGTCCCGCACAGTTGCCTCTCGTCCTTCGTACATCCCGGCAACTATCTGGCGGTGTGCCCGTCGCAGTGAGGCTAGGCGCGTCCCTCTCTCGCCGTGAGCGCAGCGCCTTGGAGGACGCCGCCATCGCAGGCCGTCCTCGTACAAGTGAGCAGTTCTGTAATCAACCGGGGAAGAACGAATCACTACCTGCTAACTGCTGTATGTGCTACCGTGTACTCTGGTATCTGAGCGAAGTAACACAGTGGAGGTAGTACAGTGGTAAACCGAGCGAGATAGCACATTGATAAGTGACAGGGCTCGCATTCCGGTCCGGCANCTTCGTACATCCCGGCAACTATCTGGCGGTGTGCCCGTCGCAGTGAGGCTAGGCGCGTCCCTCTCTCGCCGTGAGCACAGCGCCTTGGAGGACGCCGCCATCGCAGGCCGTCCTCGTACAAGTGAGCAGTTCTGTAATCAACCGGGGAAGAACGAATCACTACCTGCTAACTGCTGTATGTGCTACCGTGTACTCTGGTATCTGAGCGAAGTAACAGAGTGGAGGTAGTACAGTGGTAAACCGAGCGAGATAGCACATTGATAAGTGACAGGGCTCGCATTCCGGTCCGGCANCAGTGGAGGTAGTACAGTGGTAAACCGAGCGAGATAGCACATTGATAAGTGACAGGGCTCGCATTCCGGTCCGGCAATCCTCATTTAAGTTATCCATGGTTTATCGAAATCACTCCAGGTAAACGCTTGGGTGGTTCCTTAATATGTGAATGCTCTGGGCGATTCATTTCCCGTTCCTGAATGTCTAATGTCCAACTACTAAGACCTTGTTCCTGTGTGGGCACTTGAAAAGAAAACCCCTCAAAAGACGTAAAAAAATTACATCGAATTAAGTAAATTAGTTTCGAATCTTGACGTTGTTTCGGGATCGTAATATTTATTACTATATTAATATAGCAAGTGGAATTTTTTTTTTTGCTTAATTCACACATGATTACTACCTGAAATATTAGGGTCCAAACAATTTCACGTTTCAATTTACTGGCACATGAACGAGGTGAACAGGCCAATAGCAACGTAATTTTCAATATGGCGGGAGAATACAAATTGAGAAGAAAAAACACATTTTAAGAAGGGTTTTCAAAAGTGCCCAATTGACTGCGAACAGCCTACATATACAGGGACACCCAGTTTTTTGTGGAAAGATTTCATGACTAATATTTCAAAACACTCGGAACTGGGTTCTACTTTTGTGACTGGATGATTTGTTCGTGAGGCGTCTTGCGTGTGTGTCCATGAATCAGGAGACGTTCATTACCGGAGTCAACCTGATTCTGATTGGCCATTCAAGTGACGTAGGTCGGTAGGTAGTTAGGTCGGTATGTAGGTCGGTAGGTAGGTCGGTAGGTAGGTAGGTAGATAGTTAGGTAAGTAGGTAGGTAGTTGGACTTAATGTCTCGTCGATGGCGAGGTCATTAGATACGGAGCAAGTTGCTCAGAAACGGCCATGGCCTTTGTTATGGACCCATCCCAGAATTCGCCTGGAGTGATTCCGGGAAAGCATGGAAAACCGAAATCAAGATTGCCGGACCAGGAATCGAACCCGGGTCCAGTGAGTGACCACTGCACCACCCCGCTCCAATCAAATGAGGAAATGTAAATGGTTTTTTTCCTAAATGGCGTGCACGCCCTCATATGTGGAGCTAAAAAAGAGTTCGTTGTAAAAATTGCAAAAAAAATATTTAAAATGGAACAATGGCCTTCAGGTCAATATCCATGGTTGATTGAGTATCTGTTTGAAATATCTGCAAAACTCATCACTGCGATCCCAGGCCGGGTCACTCCCGAGTTTTCGCATGTGGGAATTGTGCCGAACCATGCCGCTGGTCGGTGGGTCTTCTCATGGATCTCCCGTTTCCCCCCGCCCTTTCATTCCGGCGCTGCTCCGTACTCACCACAATCAACCTCATCGGCTCTCAAGACCTCGTCCAAATCTGTTCCACTCACTTGCTCATTACTGCGATCAAATGTTGTAGGAAAGAAAAGAGAGAGTTTCTTGACGACTTTTGCAGAGTGCTTTGGGCTTTGCTTCAGTGTCGCGCCCAATAACATTGCAGGGTAGTTCGCAGTAGAGGCTTTGCATGCGCCGTCATGATCGCTTCCTCGAGTTCTACCTCACACAAGCGCATCTGTCACTAGCATCACGCGACTGCATGCAACATCGGGATCTTAGCTCATTTACTTGATTGGTGGGCCTGGCTAAAATCTACGCAGCGGAAGGAAACAGCAAACCATGTCATCATCCTGCATAGTCGTCGTGTATGCGCTGCTGTTTCATTCGCCACGCCTTTGCCTGGGTCAAGGTTAATTATTCTCAGGTTAGGAACGAAACGAGTATTCTCTTGCGGGAGAGTTTGGCGTAGGGAAAATCTCCGCCGCTAGGTGCGCAGTGTTCCAAAGAGGTGACTTTTAATTAAAATTTCTAGCTACGTGAATGATAAAAAAAAGCTTTTACATAGTTACGTAGTTATTTTATATTTTGTTTATGACTATTGCAATTATTTTGTTTTTTTTAACGTATAAAATAGAAGACATCCGGTACACATGCGACACTAGCGCTTACCTAGTGGCGGGAAATTGTAGTTGGCAAACTAAAAGCATTGAGATTCCCAGCCTGAGTAGAGTGAACCTTACCTGGGTTCGCCTCCAGCAGAACACATACTTGAAGCAGCCGCTCTCACGGCGAACTCCGGTCGCACACGCCAGCAAAATGGCGCCACTGGCCAGCAACATGTCGGAGCGCTGTCCGCCAATCAGCGCCTAGTATCCTATACTCGCCAACCGGCAGCCCAGCCAATAGCACGTAGTGTACAAGGCCCGTGCCGGAGCCCCGCGTGGCAAATCAGAGGATGGGTACGCTCACATAAAAGTAACAGCCACTTTACTTCATACTCTATTCCTAAGGGCTGCCAACTTTATCAAACCAGCGTTTAAAAACTGGCGCGTACAACCGTAACTTACCAGGATTCGAACCCGGAACCTCTTGACGCTGAGGTGATGGCATGGCGACGTCGACCTCAGAGTTCGCAGCTTAATGTTACGTTTGACGGCCAATTCGGGAATACGAAGGTCGACTCGGGAGAGGAAAACACAGTCTGTTTCCTCATAAAGATGGCCCTGGTTCTTTACTGCTGTTACTTTATCAATGTTGGCGCCGCGGTGGTGTAGTGGTCAGACTACTCGCCTTCCACCAAGGCGAACCGAGTTCGATTCCCGGCGGGGTCGCTCCTGGATTTTCCGCATGTGGGAATCGCGCCGGACGATGCCGCTGGTCGGCGGGTTTTCTCGGGGCTCTCCCGTTTCCCCCGCCCTTGCATTCCGGCGCTGCTCCACACTCACCTCGCTTCACCCTCCATCGTCTCTAGTCCTCGATGTTAAGAGCCGCCCGAATCTCTTCACTCATTGTCAATGTCGTTTGGTTCTAGTTTGAAGAACGATCGAGGGTGCATTTAGACTCATAGCGCATTTGTTTAACTGAAATGTTATTTTTGACCAGTACTGTATACTACGAGGCTCAGTGTCCAATGATCCTCGCCGTGGTTAACTTATTCGCAAACCGTGATACTGCTCTATATGCGTTATGTCTGGTTCATACGCTTGTATACGAACATAAAGTTTATAACTCATGGGTAGGGGCAGTGATATTTCGCGAAAAGATTTCGAGACAAGATACAGTCCAAAGCACTGTAGGGTCGTCCAGCTTCTTTGATTGGCTAACAAATGTTCTGGGGCGTGTTTACCGTTTGCGCACGAATCACTAAGGTTGAATGTCGGAGTTACTTAGTCCTGAGTGGCTTGGTCAAAGACGGACACGGCACCAGCAGCTAATGGAGGTGCAACAACAGCTGAGGTGTGCATATAGTATTGCAGTCTACTGTGGGCTCCGATTTTTACGCGAAAANTCATGGGTAGGGGCAGTGATATTTCGCGAAAAGATTTCGAGACAAGATACAGTCCAAAGCACTGTAGGGTCGTCCAATTCCTTTGATTGGCTAAAAAATGTTCTGGCCCGTGTTAACCGTTTGCGCACGAATCACGAAGGTTCAGTGTCGGAGTTACTTAGTCCTGAGTGGCTTGGTCAAAGACGGACACGGCACCAGCAGCCAATGGAGGTGCAACAACAGCTGAGGTGTGCATATAGTATTGCAGTCTACTGTGGGCTCCGATTTTTACGCGAAAANCAATGGAGGTGCAACAACAGCTGAGGTGTGCATATAGTATTGCAGTCTACTGTGGGCTCCGATTTTTACGCGAAAAGTCACTGGCCCTACTCATTGGTTGTAATAATTTATCTCGTTGTATGAACTACTACCCGGCGTTGCCCGGGTATTTAGGAGTGATTGAGTGAAGAGATTTGGGTGGCTCTTAACATCGAGATCTTGAGAGCCGATGAGGGTGAAGCGAAGTGAGTATGGAGCAGCGNGAAGAGATTTGGGTGGCTCTTAACATCGAGATCTTGAGAGCCGATGAGGGTGAAGCGAAGTGAGTATGGAGCAGCGCCGGAATGCAAGGACAGGGGAAACGGGAGATTCCCGAATAAAACAGCCTGTCAAATTTTGTCCAGATCCGTCAGACAGAGTAGGATTGTACAAAGAAGAAACATACATACGCGCACACATATAAACAAGCTTTGAATTTTATATATACGTATAGATGAGAAAAGTTTGTTTTAGAGTGGAATATTTTGTCGATTGATTGTGCTTATATTGGACGTTACAAACTTCTAGCAAGTATGCCAAGGACAGTTCTTTGGCTTTTACACACAGTCCCATGTTGTCAAGCCTAGCTCGCAATCAGTTTACGTCGGGAGTTTTGGTTGAGTTTAGCCGTTCGGTGCTATGTGTTCGTCTTCGGATTTGTCTCGAGCATTTTTCTGGTCGCTTTCACGATCGGGGCAGTGTTGTACTGCAATACCATGGCGTTCTGTGCCAATTTAGCGCCAAATGCGAGTTCAACTTCATAGGCTGTTCACATCCCGACTATCGCACCAGTTTAACTCTGATTCACTAGAACCAAGTAATAAAACTGTTTCGATTTTTATGGAATACATCTCTAATGTTTTAAAGGTACTGTTTACACGTACAACAAAGTTTTGCTTAATCATCTACATTTACCAATAGTCTTGCAAAGCTTCTTTTGTTTTGACCCATCATTGTTGCGTTTTTTCATTTAAAAAATTTGGCCTACAACTTACCGAAAGCATTACGTAGAGCAGAAAGCTTTTTATACTTGTACGAGAAATATGAAGTTGTAACATTTAGTTTTGTTAAATGGCTATGTACTGTGGGGAATTTCCGTTCCTTGTTTTTATTAACGGCAGTTGTACTCAGCTTTACAAACAAAAAACCTTTGCGCTGTATTTAGTTCTTAAAACATTCAAACCGCAACTCTTTCAACATTGTGTAGTGAGGGGAAATTTTGTTTTCGATTCCAAAATTCCGATCATCTCTTGTGATCGCGATTGTTTTCACATTATTTTATTCAAAATCTTAAAACATTTAATCTGTACTGTAATGATAGGAAATGCTTATTCTTGTGCGGGGAATTTCTCGTCTCTTCCTCCGGTGGCGTGGCACGACTGGCGCGGCGAGTGCCAAGGTCATCACGGTGACCCAAGGCCGCATGTGTGTACACACAGGCGCTTGCCTTGACCTTGACGTCCTCAGCAAATTGCCTTGTCGGCCCTCGCGCCTCATGTGTGTCCCCGGGGGCAAGCGAAGGAAAAGAAAGAAGAATGCCGACGGACGTCGAGGTAACGGCAGAAAAAAAAATGTCTTCTGTGATTTCTGCGTGTTCCGTGCGTTTTGGAACCATGCCAGGGTCACAGAACAAGCAACAACACAGAAGCGAAGCTTCCGCATGTGTCGTTAGCTCCAGTTGCATCACGGAATACTTAAGGGCGAATCGTGCCGGACGGTGCCGCTTGTCGCCGGGTTTTCTCGGGGATCTCCCATTTCCTCCCGCCATTGCAATCCGGCGCTGCCCCATACTCACCTCATTTCGCCCTCATCGGCTCTCATGACCTCGTTTTTACGAGCCACCCAAATCTCTCAACTCAACTACACTCAAGGCCCCTGCCTACCGGCTGGCAGCTGCGAAATTTAAATAGTAAATCCCATGTTAAGGAAATTTAGCCTCAGTGCGGTAATTTCATAGAAAGGCGTTTCAAACTAAATGTATTCTTCGTGAATTTTAGGAGAAGCTCCCTGCAGAGGAGATGTTTCCATAATGTGTATAACATTCATGGCCTGTTTCCAAGGAATTTTAAAATTTTATGTTTTACAAAAATTACATACTGCCTATCTACGTATATTGAAAATATACACTCGTAGGGATCTTCTCCTAAAAAAATTCTCGAAGAATACATTTTGTTTGAAACGCCTATCTTTAAAATCAACGCTCTCAGGCGTTATTTCCTTAAAATAGGATTTCCTATTTAAATTTCGTAGCCGCCAGCCGGCAGACAGTTCCCTTAAGGTGGCCGTCTGGTGAGGAGTGTGTTAGTGTGCGTGTGATACAAAAATCGACGAAGCGCTACGGCGACGCCGGCCGGCGCATGTACAGCAATATCGCCTCTACGCACTGGCGTGCAGTGTTCCCTTCGCACCGCTGCAATTAGCGACTTCTAAGCTGCGACCCTATCATTTTATTGGACGCGATGCGGTAGCAAAGTTCGGTGCACTCCTTTAACGCAGTTTCGAACAAATATGGTTAAGATTAATTCTACTCAGGTTAGGAACAAAACGAGTTTTTTTATGGGAGAGTTTGGCGTAGGGGAAATTTCCGCCGCCAGGTGCGCAGTGTTCCAAACAGGCCAATTTTAATTGCAATTCCAATCTACGTGAATTATAAAAGAGAAATATTTAATTTAGTTACTAAGTTAATTTATATTTTACATATGATTATTGATATTTTAACGTAGGAAATTGAGAAAATCCGGTACACGTGCGACACTAGCGCTTACCTAGTGGCGAAATATTTTAGTTGCCAAACTAGAAGCATTGAGCTTCCCAAACTGGACACAATAAACCTTAAACCGGTTCGTATATTTTGGGAAACAGTAATCTGAAAAAGCAGTTTTCAGTCAAGTTGGAGGGCATTAAGATATTCCCAATGTACATCATGTCTTGAAAGTACCATATACAAATAGTCTGAAGTGTGGGTTTTTTTTCGTTGATACGCATTTTGGGTGAACGTTTACTGGTTTACTAAAGAAAAAAACGGTATTTTAAACACACGCAGTAACGCAGTNGTGTTTTTTTTTTTTTTCGTCGATACGCATTTTGGGTGAACGTTTACTGGTTTACTAAAGAAAAAAACGGTATTTTAAACACACGCAGTAACGCAGTTCAATCGTTAGGTAGGCGCTGTCCTTTAAATATTGTCTAACATCAGTGTTTGCGCGTCCCTGCGTACTTCAGTAAATTAATTGTCTGAGAATACAACTTTTCTTAGGAAAGCAAAAAAAATATGTATATATATCTACACTGTAGAGCCAAACAAACTGGTAAAGGCATGCGCATGCAAATAACAGAGGTATGGAACCTTTCAGAGTAATGCGATGTGGTCGGCAGCTAGATCGGTTACTGCTGCTACAACGGCAGGTTATCAAGATTTAAGTGAGGAACGTGGTGTTATAGTCGGCGCACGAGAGATGGGACACAGCATCTCCGAGGTGGCGATAACATTTGGATGTTCGCGTACGACCATTTCACGAGTGTACCGTGAATATCGGGAATACGGTAAAACATCACATCTTTGACATCGCTACGTCCGGAAAAAAGATCGTGAACGAACGGGACAAACGACGACTGACGAGAATCATTAAACGTGACAGACGTGCAACCCTTTCTCAAATTGGCGCAGATTGGATTTGTGGACTGCCCTGCAGGATTCATGGTGGGAATTGCCTCCTGCATACTTCAGACATTAGTCGAGTCCATGCCACGTCGTCTTGCGGCACTTCTGCGTGCTCGCGGGGGCCCTACACGATATTAGGCAGGTGTACCAGTTTTTTCTGCTCTTCAGTGTATGATCCCCACTTTTTACTTCAATCGTATTAAATATATTCAAAAAGAAAATGATAGTGAAAATGAATAAAAAAAAAACATTTTAGGATTTTCCTATGCAGTGTCCTTATGGGAGAGGAAAAAAGTACAATATGGCGTCTGTAGTTTAACCCATGGACTTCCGTGGCGTGTGATAATACCCTTCTGTTACGGAGCTGATTTGCGAGAAAATCAGCTATAGTCCATTCTAGTTACTTCCAACTTTTATGAAGCTCTGCTAAAGTACTACTTCCAGGATATTCCTCCGCCTTATTTAAACAAAGCTTAACCAAGTATAGGAAACTACATCAAAGGGACAACGCACCGCATTTGTGCGCACTCAGTTTAATAATATTTTGCATAATAACTATTTCTTATTTGTAGAGACCGGAAAAATTCGCGGGTTCATTAACCTTTAGACTAGACTCCATATTTGTTTGCACACTCAACTGCTCATTGGCTGCCTGCTTTCACATTGAGAGGTCGTGATTGGGACAGCATTTTGTTGTCTGTTTACTATTGGCTCACAGTCCTGGAGGAGGTGTCAAATAGGTCGTAAGCCAATTGCAGAAGTAATGCTAAGATACATGTGTTTCAATTCTAGCTTGTCCCGAAATGAATCCGCGAATTTTTCAGGTCCCTACTTATTAGGCATTACCAACACACCTATTTTCTCTCTCTTTGTATTCAGGTTGATTAAAAATGAAACGTCGTAATGTATAAATAGAATAAGATTAAAATTTAAATTCAATAAAAAATGCGGCACTTCTATGTCAACACCAGTATAAACTGCTAGTGATGCGGCAGATTAAGGAAATAACACAACACGCGATATAACAAAACTTAATTTATTCATACGACACTATTTTACAGAAAAGCGGACAAAATAGGGTTTGTGTAGACACATTTGATTGTTGTAACACACACTGCCGACATACAACGTTGAGTTTGTTTTCGTAGATACTCCATACTAAGCTAACAGATGTATATGGCCAACACCTTGAAACTAAGTGCCTGACCCACTTAAAACACGTCAGTTTACAGGGCCTACTAGTACTATGGAAGTACTATGGAAGGCCCTGTAAACTGACGTGTTTTAAGTGGGTCAGGCACTAGTTAACGAAATTTGTACAAATATGTTGATTGTTTCCCGAGATATGAAAAATATCTAGTTAATAGAGACCTGAAAAATTCGCTAGTTCAACGACCTGTAGACTATGCTCCATTGTCGTATGCAAAATCACGCAAATGTCAATGTTAATTGGTTGCGTGTTGTATTAGCGAAAGACGGTGACTGGGTCTGCATTTTATTGTGTGTTTATTATTGGCTCAGAGTTGTTCATGAGGTGTAAACTAACGGGTGGGCCAATAGCGTACGCAATACAAACGTACGAGGTTTTGAATTCTAGCTTGTCCCGAAATGAAACCGCGAATTTTTCAGGTCTCTACTGGTTAGTCAAGGGTAACCCTCATTCAAAATGGCGGATACAATAGACTATGAATCGAGGCATTTTATTTTTTGTAATACATACTGACAGCATTCAAAGTCAGGTCGAAATTGGTTACATGGTTTCGTAGATTTAATATACCAATCTAAAAAAATTTGAATAGCGGTAATTTTAAAAATAAGTGTTTATTCCCTATGAAACATATTGCTGTAGCCTACCGTAGTACTACTTGATTGCCGAATTTGGAAGGAATCGGTTGACTTTTTCCCGAGATATAACATAAAAACTTTAATTTTTTTTTATATGGTGCTATCTTACAAAATTACCTAAACAAATTATATGAAGTGTCACATTTTCAGTTTGTAGTAGATACTTTCAACCTATCAAGTTTTGTCGAAATCGGTCGAATGTTATGATGTAAATAGCAAATGAACGTAAAATATTACATAGTCGCCATTTTGAAAATAAGTGCAATTTACATTTACATTACATATATGTTTACATGACTTAGAGTAGTATTACTTTTATTCTAAATTTCATAGTAATATATTGAATAGTGTCCGAGATGTAACTTAAAAGCTTTATTTTTATGTATTGCTATCTTACAAAATGGTGGACCAGTAACATTATCGCTTTCTGAATTCATTACTTATACAATGCACTGTCAAATCGGGTTAATGGTGCCCAAGGTATAACATAGCCCCCTGAATTTTAATATTACAGCCATTTTGAATATATGCACCCGGCGTGGTTGAAAACTATAACAAAAGCCGAATGCGGTTCCTTTGATGTGTGTTTACCCGCCCGCCGATTGGCTGCGCAAGGCTCTGGGAATCGGCCTTGTGTCTGATTGGTTACAGCGCGCTGCGAAACATTCCCTATTGTCTGGGTTGCTGGATGGTGAGTAAGTTAGCAGGCGCTGATTGACGGACGGCGTTCAGACAACTTCAAATGCCCTGCACGGGTGATTTCGTACTTTAAAATGGTTGTAAATACGCCTTTACCAGCAGTTTTCACTTTTTAAAAAAAAATGCACATTATGAGCTGAAATAGAATTCTGAAACTCGTTGTCGGAAGTGGAATGTTATTAAACGCTATTCCTAGTTGGGTAGCCTACCCTTTACTAACGGAATAATTTCTTAATTGAAGGGTTGTTTTCCGTGAAGCTATGCGCACCGATTGGCGGTCGAGCCAGGCGGAACCCTTAACGAGTGAAATAGTTATAACACTCCCGTCTTATATACAGGATGAGTAGAGACCGGAAAAATTCGCGAGTTCAACGACCTGCAGGCTAGACTCTACAGTCTTATATACAAATATGCTGACATCAACTTCACATTGGTTGTCTGCTGTCACAGTGGAAGGCGACGATTGGACCAGCGTTCTCCAGGAAGTCAAATACCGCGTGGGCCAATGGCTTAAGTCATATAAACGCTAGTATTTTGAATCCTAGCTTGTCCCAAAATGAATCCGCGAATTCTTCAGGTTTCTAAGGATGAGGCACCTAAAGCAGGCCACTTGAACAACACTGCCACTTTCAGTGGTAGAAGAAAATGTTTCGGACAAAAGTTGCTTGGGTCCAAGGCGCTAACAAATTGATAGAGATGATGGGGGACATNGGTAGAAGAAAATGTTTCGGACAAAAGTTGCTTGGGTCCAAGGCGCTAACAAATTGATAGAGATGATGGGGGACATCATCTCAATCAATTTGTTAGCGCCTTAACTTAAACTTAAACCCAACTTAAAAGTACGTGGAACAAGATACAAAGGTCGACTTCGCTACTTTAAATGGAATAATAATTTATATTGTATAACAAACGCCAGCTACGTCGGCCCATTGTTCCGTGCGGTGGCGCAATTTGCTTCGTCATTGACATTCAGCGATCTCGAATGACCGGAAAATGTCATCGTATTTACTACATCTTCATGCGCACTGTTGAAGGGTGTTAAAAAAACTTTATTATTCCATTAAAATGAACGACGCTGACCTTTGTATCTGCTGTGTCCTTCCACGTTCGGGGACATTATCTCTATCAAGTTGTTAGCGCCTTGGCCTCAAGCAACTTTCGTCTGCAGCATTTTCTTCTGCCATTGGAAGTTGCAGTGGCCTGCTTTAGGCGCCTCACTCTGTTTATATATGTACATGTTCATGTATATGTGTGTATATATAAGTAAACATTTGTATGTATGTATGTTTCTTATAGAAATTCTACGCCTTTCGACGGATCTTAACCAAATTTGGTAGATTATATGCTTCAGTACCCAACTTAAAATTACTCTGTATGTCAAGATGGGTTCCGGACACACCCCCCCCCCCCTCCAATACCAAACAGAAATTGTGATATAACCCCTAAAACGGGATCGTGTACCCCTTATTACCCTATTGTACCCGGGTAACTCCAGGTAGTTCTGTTAGTTTCAAATAAATAAGAATATAGTGATTTAAGTATTAGTAGTAATGTAGACCTAAAAACCTACTAACGTTTAAATTCGAATTGCTACTCTTTTTTACTGGTTTTGTGCACAGAATCATTGCCGTCGTAATAAAATATGTCGAATCTTTTCCATACTTCATTATTCTGTTCTAAATCCGAGAGTAACGTATGTTTTTGAATAAGTAGTCTTCAATTATTTTAGTGTTATACGTCTCTGTTATTGTCCTTAATAGTGAATTCATATCATTGGCAGCCAGCCTGTTAGGACTTCGCGAAATCTCTTGAAGCTTATTATACCGTTTAAACAGTTTAAGATTAAACTGATTATGAAATCGAAGTTATTTATAGAAATTAAAATACGCTATAGTGGAGAAGTACTTGTTCCAGACGACTGGAGAAAAACGTGGCCAGCGAGATTTTTAAGGCTATGTTCCTGCGAATTAACCTACATGGTCACGTATTGAACCAGTTTGGAATCGCCATTATATTTTCATGAAAGCGCAACAAATTTTTTTTCTTTCGTATCGTTGAAGTGGTTCTACCTGTTATGTGTAACTAGTTCGTGATCGATTAAGCGCCTTAAAAATCAAACGTAAAATTATTCATGCCCATAAATAAAAAGGTAATTCAGTGTAAAATGCGACTGTCTTATCTTCACTATCGCGGATAGTGATTAAAGAAAGTAAATCAAATGTTTTAATGTCTTAATAAAAGCGTCATTTCAACTTTTACAGCCGCTAAAGTTGGTACAATTACAAATTTTATGAATATTAAAGCAACAAATCGCATCACAGAAAAAAATATTTTTCTGGTGGTTTAAGTGTGTCGTTTGACCTTTCCTAGTGAGATACGTGGAAGTACTAGTTTTACAAGTGGCGACAGGAGGTGCAACAGGGGGAAAAGAAAAGAACTAACCAGGAATACCAACATTGCTCAGTAATCACTGAGAGCAAGTCTCACCCGCATTATTGAATTCTTTGAAGTTTGCTGATTTTAGGTATTCCAATGTGTGTTCATTTTAAAATATATGCCGTTGCTGTTTGTTCACGTTTAAAATCTTAGACTAAATATAAGTCAGACCTATTTTCGTCAACTGTGCAGGTAACGTCTATTCGCGTTTTCATCACATTTTGTTAATCAAACGTGTTTGGTTGTGTCCTAAATATGTAATGTTTGACAAGCGTTTTATACTTACAGTTTGTTAAATTGAACTTAAATCATATTCTACCTATAAATTATAACGTTTCGTATGTAAATAATATTAATAGAACTGGACAGAAAATAGGTTTTTTGGTAGCGTCCAGCAAGAAGTAGTTCTTAAACGTCGCTTAGTGCGCATGAATACGGTGCGCTGTCCCCCTGGTGTGATTTCCTAGACTCGGTTAAGCTTTGTTTGCACCAGGCGGAGGAATATCCTGGAAGTAGAACTCAAGTAGAGACTCAATAAAGTTTGAAATAACCATGAATGGACTACACTCACCCATCGGCAGTACAACTGTCACTCACCTGGTCAACAGGGATGAGCGTCTTTGTTTGTATTTGAATTTTAAACAGACCCGCCCTTTTATACGAATAAAATACATTGACTAATTTGAATATATCACAGTTGTATAATGACAAGGTTAGAGCAAGTGTACAAACATCTCAAAGTACTTTCGTATATAAACGTTGTTCTAATCTCGAATAGTACCAACGTCGTTTTTCATAAAACCATTGGTAGAAAAACAATCCAGTGTTGGATCGTGAAAAGTGTTTACTGCCCAACTGGCATACTCTCTCTACCCCCACAATCCCCCTATGGTTAACATACATGCAGTTTCAGGTTAGTTTCTATTTTATTTTATTTTTTTTTTTTTACAAATAATTGGTATGTATGGTCTATTCAAGATTACGTCACACTTTTCTGAAGTCCTGCTAAAGTTCTACTTCCAGGATATTCCTCCGCCTCGTGCAAACAAAGCTTAACAGAGTTTAGAAAAGTACACCATAGGGTCAACGCACCGCATTCTTGCGCGCTCAGTGAAATAATAGTTTACATATGAACTACTTCTTACTAGGCATTACCAAAACCCTTTATTACTGATTTTTTTATTCATATTAATTACAAATATAATGTTATAATTTATAGATAAAATGTAAATAACATCGTAATTTGACCAAAAATTAGGTACTTTAATGGATACGAATATAAAATGCTTGTGATATGTGGCTAGGTGCAGTGATACTTCGCGCTAATATTTCGAGACAAGATACACTTCAAAGCACTGTAGGGTCATGCAGCTGTTTTGATTGGCTGAAACATGTACTCGTCCGTGTTAACTGTTTGCGCACGAATCACGAAGGTTCAGTGTCGGAGTTACTTAGTCCTGAGTGGCTCGGTCATATGCGGAAACGACACCAGCAGCCAATGGCGGTATGACAACAGCTGAGGTGTGTATATAGTATTGAAGTCTACTGTGTGCTCTGATTTTTTTTCGCGAAAAATCACTGGCTCTACGCATGGCATATTTAGAAAACAACCACACGCATCGTAAATTGAGTGATTTTTCCAAAGTTTGAGTCAGAAAGTGCGAGGAAATATACTGTAATTATTGTTTACAGACGGTATACAGTACATGATGTGCTGTATACATACTGTCTTCGATTCAGACGAGAGTGCTGATTACAGACAGTTCATCAGGAACTACAATTGAGCATTATAGTTCGCCTCATTCTGTGCAGACTGCCTCGTTGAGTCCCCTGGCCGATCTGTGTATGTATTTCAAACTCACGGACAAGTGCATCGTCTGACCTCTGGGGCTGCACGGCCAGTGGAGGGCGCAGACCCTCGGTGTAATCAACTTTACTTTATCGATGTGGATGCAGCGAATGCTGCCCGGGAGCGTCTGCACAATCCTTGCCAGCTTGGGATTCTGGAGACGCTGGAACGTCTTCTGTTTGCACGCTCTCAGGCCTGAGAGTGCACACACAGCCTTCTATAGGACCCCAGGCACGCCACCAAACTGGCTTGTCACGCGACACTTCNGTACCCTCCGCGTCTTTACGCTGCTCCTGTCTGTGCAGTCTTTCAACACATAATGGAAGCATTTCATACTTTCAGGACTCCATTCAAGATAAGCTAGAATTATGTCTCTTATAATCCTAAATTATAGGAACACCATTTCAGTAGATGTCTGCTTCTCCATCTATCACCAGTTCACCACGTTTCATACTCTTTATCCATCGAATACAATTTATTGCCGGTTAGCCGTCAGCTAATAGAATGTCAAATTGATTGCCCCCGAATCAGATGAATTTTTTTACTGTAGCAGGTAACACAATCTATATTTTCCACTTCAATTTTTGTAAAAAAAAAATTTAGTAATTTTATTTACGATAAATAGTGTTTATGTGCTGTACAATTTTGTAACATCCTGACAAAGCATTGGCGAAACAGTAAAACTACATTCACGCAATTTTTCATAGTGGCAAATAACTTTATTTATTTATTTATTTTAAGTTACATTCGGACAAGGTACTCTAAATGCACTCTTAGAAGTTGCGTGGCGAAAGTATCGCTTCCGTCAAGCTAGATGCAAAATTCTGTAAGTGCCAGAGAAGAGTTGAACATTCCATTGGCCTTTCGTTATTGCTATCGCCTGATTGTGTTCACTTGGGAGCTCACCAGGTGTGCCGATGCACGGTTGTAAAGGACCCCGCTGTGTTCAAGGGCGTGGGAATATTCACATCCCCCTACAACAACCGCCAACCGAATTAATAGTTTCTTTTTGCTCATCCAGTTTACACAAAGGCCTATACTTGTCTTCGTTGGAAGGTGTTTCTTACTTTACTGGACCCATCAGAATAAGATTTCTTCGCTACTGAATGTCTTGTGATTCGCGGGTAATCATTTAGAATGCGTAACATGCAAATCATACAATCACTAAAATGCACATGAACTAAAGATTTTCAATTTGTAATTAATTTTTTTTCACAAAAGTCGTTGACCCTATTCGATGTTTGTTCTTATTTCACTCTGAAATATTACTTTGCGGAACACTTTGGAAATGCCGCTCTTAAATGCATAGTGGAGTTAATTTTTTAAATCGTAACTAATTAATTTTAATTTCTTTGCTGTAAAAGCTTGCTACTTTCAATTTTTTATCATTACTGGGTTTATGATGTCGTGAATGATTCAATAATTTAAATTTCAATAGCGATATTGAAGTTGGGGGCGCGAGTTTTAATAAAATACGTTTGATTTTATAACTTTATCGCTAGAGACAAGAAAAATTCGTGAGTTCAATGACCTGTAGGTTATACTCCATTGTCGTATGTAAAATCACGCAAATGTCAATGTTAATTGGTTTCGTGTTGTATTAGCGGAAGACGGTGACTGGGTCTGCATTTTATTGTGTGTTTGTTATTGGCTCAGAGTTTTTCATGAGGTGTATACTAACGGGTGGACCAATAGCATACGCAATGCAAACGTACGACGTTTTGAATTCTAGCTTGTCCCGAGATGAAACCGCGAATTTTTCAGGTGTCTATTTATCGCTAATGACTGTGTTAACATTTTCATGCCAACTTCGATGTGTCGTTTTGTTTGTGGTAAATAAAAGATAATAGGACACGTGCTGTATTCAAGCTAGCCCATTACTTGCTTCGTTATAACAGCCAGTGAGATAGAGGCTTTCTGTTAGGCCATAGTTAAATGAAGTATTCGGAACCTAGAACTACAGCACGCACGAATCAGCAGGGATATCCAGTTTTCGAGAAAAAAAATTTCAGGACAGGTTGTAATTCAAAACACTTTTAACTCACTTATATTACCCTGATTGGATGACTTAACATGTTATACGTCTTGTGTCGGTCCGTGAATCAAAGATGTTCGCAACAGGAGTAGTTTAATTGTGGTTGGCCAGTCAAACATATAAATGTCTTCTCTCACACACACACACACACGGGGCCAATAGCAAAATAAATCTCCAGTCTTGTACGTAGAAAGTTGAAGTCTAGCCTGCTCGTAAGTTATTTCGTGGAAAACAGCTGGTCCTAATTATAGGGTTTCAGAGCAGCAGAGTAGCACTGCCCAGGGGATTTTGGGCGTCTGGGTTGGAACAAAGCCATTTTTATGTTTTCCCTCATATTTGACTTTACACTAGGTACTTCGAATATCACATGCGTTTAGTCTACGTTACTGGTAGAGATCACGCTGATGCTTGGAAAGATTTGCTGCCAAGAAGATAAATACTTAAACTGTTACAAAGGACTGTATTTCGAGACGGATCGCCGATACAGTGAGTTCCCTGTTTTAAAGGAACTCCCGACACTATACCCACACCGTCTGATGTTCTGCATAACAGTGTTCTTAGCCACTTAACGTACACATTAGTTTTCCGGTTGAGGTGTTGCAAAAGAGGACATCTGTGGAGCGAAAAGTACTTACAAATGAGTTACAACAACTAGCACTTTGGACCGTATACGGAGGGCTTCAGTATATCCATGGCACGAGAAGCAACCAATCACATAATAGCTGGGGTGTCGGTAGGGACCAATAGCAGGGCGAGGCGATGTCCTGTCGGCGCTACCTTCTGGACTGGTACAGCACAGACCATGACCTCACCTATTCTGCAACACGTCAGGCTTGACCGAGTATTCTCGGGATAGTATCTTAAGGAGTTATTCGCACATTATATTTTACGAGAGGTTTTTGCATCGTCATATGACGATGACAGTACATTAATCGGAGGAGAAATTGTAATTGTAAAGGCTTGTTGGAACCCATTGGGGCCGCGTGCTGAAAACAAATGACTGGCCAGTCTCCTCTCAGTTCCAACCGACCAAATTCATTATTTCATATTTTTACGAAGTACTGTCCAACTTGTAGGCATTACTTACAAATACTATTCCATCGCTTGAAAAAATTTACAACTCAATTTTTTTTTTTTGCATAACGGCATGTCAAAATTAATTTTAGTGTTTTTGGGGCGTATCAAACTATAAAAACTAACTCAGCTACCGAAATGAGATAATCCACACANAAATTAATTTTAGTGTTTTTGGGGCGTATCAAACTATAAAAACTAACTCAGCTACCGAAATGAGATAATCCACACACAGTAATAAGATACCGCGAGTTACATCAAGAAGTTTTTAAAATCATAATATGAAATGTTTTCGCAATTAAAAAAAAACACTGCTTAAAATAAGGTAATTTTTGCATATTTTTAATTTGTAGGAGTCTATATTTTCTTGAAGAATAAATTTTGCTAAGTGTACAGTAAAATTAGCTTTTATTCACCTTTTCTAAATTCCTGTAAACGTTTTCATTTATTTTATCTGCTTGTCGCCCCAAAACACTAAACTTGTTATTTTTCACATGCGATAACGCAAAAATTATGCGATCTAAAAAATGTTATGCGAGGAAAGAGCACTTCAAGTAGAGTCTACAATTTAAGCAGTATTTCGTACAAACATGAAAATAATGACACTTGGCGTTGAGCCTTTCGTTGCTGAGTAGCGGCTGACATAACTTTGCTGTACAGCATTCATACCTTCTGTTCTCTGCGTTTTTTAATGAGTTAAAAACCGCTTCGTGTAGTGACTAGCCTCCCGGAGAATTGCAAACCTCGTTATTAAAAAACAATCGACGTGTTGCAAAACGGGGTTGGCTTGGCTAAAGCATTTCGCAATAACAAAATACGCTTTTCTTATTTTCCCTTCGCTGACTCATCTTGTATGAATGATTCAGAACTTGTCAACAATTTCAACCACCTCACTGCAGCACACGACGTGTATTAAACGCAATGAGTTGTAAAAAAATATAATTGAATTGCCTTTTCACTTGTGACCTACCTACTAGGCCGTAGTGATTTAAAAGGCCGGGGCCTTGACCTCTATGCTTTCATGAGACTGCGAATCTGGCAGTACGTTTAGCGATTAAAGTTCTTCCAACCCACTTTCGCACTCATAAATCATTTCCCAACGACGTCTGTAAATTAGAAGCTNTTTAGCGATTAAAGTTCTTCCAACCCACTTTCGCACTCATAAATCATTTCCCAACGACGTCTGTAAATTAGAAGCTGGTCATAACCCCAATATGAAAACTGTCATTACGACATACTTTCGACCCTGTCACGGTTTAGTTTTGATAACGTGCTATTTGAAACCAGCATACAGGTAGTGCCATTCTTCGTACAGGACTGCCTAAGAGAAGCAGACTTGGAAAGATGATTTATTATCTCTGCTGTATATTGGACCTGTTTTGAAATGAATGGCGTAAGCAAAGTCTATCGGAGAATGAGTGTTGTAACGGTGTCAGTTAGGAAATCGCACTTCACAGCATGTTCGCAGCACAAAATATCAAATGAACTACAGTGTTAGGGACGTCGTTTCCCTATCTTGTATTTTGTTTACAAATNTGTTCGCAGCACAAAATATCAAATGAACTACAGTGTTAGGGACGTCGTTTCCCTATCTTGTATTTTGTTTACAAATCTTCGTAATCAAAATTCCTGGCCCGACATTAAAAATCGAAGCTTGACGCGGGGCTAGTTCTATCTGCATTTTCCTATGTCGGTCTGAAATAATTCAATAATGAGGCAATCTTTGATTGCTGATACAGATGTGCACTGAGAAAACCGCCAACATGTTTGTTTGTTTAGGGACAAAACATATGTTATTATACTGGCAACAAGATATTTTGTTGGATCAACTGCATATGTTTGTCTGGCCACTCATTTGATAACCTTCGTTCCAAAATGCAGTTCGAGAGTTTGTTTGCATTTTTATGACAGTTAGGATAGTGACCGTGTTTGCTAGTGAGTTTATTGATGCTTAATGGCATGCACATCCTAATAAAATAAGTTCAATAAGAAACTAAAAAGTAAGGCTGTAAAACTTGAAATATTTATATGCTCACGTTGTCCAGTATTTGAAATGTATGTAATTTAAAACATTCACGTGTCATCAGTAAGGGACGTGCAACATTTGCGTTATTACGTGTCTGCAGATTAAACTGCAATTAGTTGTATTCTCGACTGCCGTCTGCCATTGGCCGACAATTTGTGTGGCACGTCTCAAGGAACTATTATAGCCAATAGTAACAGCTCACAGGCAGAGCCACCAATCTCCAGTAACGCGGTCACGCAGGTAAATGACGCCGTACAGTTGCCAGTAGCCAATGAGATTACTGAACGTGCTCAGGTAGGTATAGGGAAGTGGAGCCTATCCTGTTACCAGACAATAACGTGAATTTTGCAATCTCTAATTATCAGTAGTCACTTTATCTATCAGAGGTTGGTGGGGCGTAGCGCTTGGGAACAGCTGATCTAGGTTTGAATCTCGGCCAAGAATTCAGTTTTGTTTATATTAAACGAAACTGTTTAATGTGCGTAAAACCAAACAAGTCTTTAATTGCTCCAACGAAACCTTTGTTCTGGTCAACGTAATAAGAACAACGAAATCATTTGGTTTCAACAACAAAATATTTCACTGTCCCTATAGAGACAATAAATTTGGTTGCCCCAAGCAAACTTTGTTTGATTCAAAAAAACCTTTCTCTCAGAGTGAAACGAATCACATGAGAAAAAGAATTTGGATTTTTAAATAACTGCTAATATGTTCCCTGTGCCTTGACAAGCTTGGTTTTTAAACATTGAATGTGGAAACTAAGTTATGGAGGAATATACGTAAATCCATGCTGGCGGGGATATCTCATCCTTAACCCTGTCAATGCGGGTTACCCGTACATTACACGGGCAACGATGTATTGTATTTGTTATCTTATAAAACCCCGTACACTCATGTGTGTAATGTTATTTCATGATACCAGTAATAAGCATGCTATGAAAATATGTCCTCCGACCGGAAGAAACTGGTGCATCATAATTAAGGGGACACGATTTTTTGGAAAAGAGTTTAACTACAGCTGTATTTCAACAACCTACGGGTCTCCTAGCAGTTCTCCTTTATGCTTATTGGCCGCGTGTCTTTGTGAGAAGACATTTGTCTCTTTGACTGACCCAGCACAATTAAATTACTCGTATTACGAACATCTCTGATCCACGGACGAATACACAATACGCGTAGCAAGTACATAATCCAATCGCAGTCATAGAAACGAGTGGAACACAACTGGTCCTGAAATATTTTCGCGAAAATCGGATGTCGCTAATCTTTAGGGACACCCAAATTTCGCGAAATGACTTCACGACCAGTTGTATTTCATAACAATCTAGCCCAGACCCACTTTGTTGATTAGATGATACAGATGTTAACGCGTCTTCGCTAATCACAGACGTANATAACAATCTAGCCCAGACCCACTTTGTTGATTAGATGATACAGATGTTAACGCGTCTTCGCTAATCACAGACGTACAGTATCGGAGTTGCCTAATTATAATTTGCCAGTTAGGTAAACATATATTTTCTCGCAAAAACATGCTACAAATAAACTGCTAGTATTCCCGTAGAGCATTAAAATCTAGCATGTGTAGAATTATTTTCGCGAAATTAGAGAGTCCNATAACAATCTAGCCCAGACCCACTTTGTTGATTAGATGATACAGATGTTAACGCGTCTTCGCTAATCACAGACGTAGAGTATCGGAGTTGCCTAATTATAATTGGCCAGTTAGGTAAACATATATTTTCTCGCAAAAACATGCTACCAATAAACTGCTAGTATTCCCGTAGAGCATTAAAATCTAGCATGTGTAGAATTATTTTCGCGAAATTAGAGAGTCCNCAATAAACTGCTAGTATTCCCGTAGAGCATTAAAATCTAGCATGTGTAGAATTATTTTCGCGAAATTAGAGAGTCCCAACTAATCATAATATATGCGTGACGGAGGATGTTAAACTGTTGGTCACTGCTCTCGAACACAGCGGACCATTCACAGGCATTTGTTGGTACAGCGAAAGAGTTCTGTGTGCACATGTGAAGTAAAGACCTAGCGAAAAAAGACTTCAACAGTCAATATTATGTTCTCCTCTCTACTACTACTACTACTTCTCTCTCTCTCNAGACCTAGCGAAAAAAGACTTCAACAGTCAATATTATGTTCTCCTCTCTACTACTACTACTACTTCTCTCTCTCTCTCCCCCCTCTCTCTCTCTCTCGGCTAGTGTTATGCGACCTCCCTCCGACTCGCCGAGACCTGCACNTTCTCTCTCTCTCCCCCCTCTCTCTCTCTCTCGGCTAGTGTTATGCGACCTCCCTCCGACTCGCCGAGACCTGCACGGTGCTCGCGCCGCCGACCAACCACCTGCGCTGCCTTGCAGATTCCCTCGATGATAGTTGATCGTGCAACGTCGGTCGGGTCGGACGCGTTCCTCTGCTAGTGTTGTGAGTGCTGGCTATACTCCGAATGTGATGGTTTCGTTTCAGTCGGTTCGTAAGGAAGTCGTTTGCTATTCCGTTGTACTGACCAGGACAGCCTGGTCTTGTCTGGCATCGTGTAACATGTCGTACAGCACCCGACGCCCACGCAATATGTGATTGCGTTGGTTGCTAAGTGCTTACAGCTATTTTTCCTTTAGTACATATTATTTGTATATCTGTTTGCATCAGTGTGTAGCAGTGCTGTCCTCTTATTGTTCCCACACTTCACAATGGTAATTTTTTAGTATCGAAATCCTCAATGGACCAATGAACTGGGATAGCAGCTTCACACTTGCACGACGACCAATGACGAAAGGGAACTGTCGGACACATGCACAGTACGTGGAATCCTAGTAAATAGTCGGCTTTTCTCGCGAGAAACCATCATTTCCAACATGAGCGTAGACCTGGACGAGGGGGGGAAGGGGGTTCCGGGTACAACCTTCCCCCTCCCAAAATATGAAGAGCACATTAAAAACATAGAATAAATACCGTTATCTATAAGAAAAATGAGATGTTAGGTAAATAATAAAACGGAATAATAATACAGTGAAACTAAGTTGTAAAATACAAAATACAGGCGCTTGTCCACACTTGCTATTTTTTTTTCAACTGGAAAAATAAATAAATGGTGTGCGGGGAGTGCACCCAGGGCAAGGCAACACCCTCCGAGTGACGGTCTTTCCAGCTGGGACCCGTAGGTGACCGTCATCCCCGGGCATGACATAAATGAGGCCCTATAATGGAGCGGCGCTCGAATGCAAGGTCGGGGGAAGCGGGAGTACCCCGAGAAAACCCGCCGGCAAGTGGCATCGTCCAGCGCGATTTCCACATGCGAAAATCCGGGAGTGGGCCCGCCGGGGATCGAACCCGGATCGTCGTGGTGGGAGGCGAGCGTCCTGGACACTACGCCACCGCTGCCCCTTTTCAACAAGAACATGTTTATAGGCACTGTTTTATCGGTGAACTGTGCCTTCCAACAGTCGAAATAAAGGTCTGCCTTCGCCACTGGCCTCACACTGGGCTTTCACGACAGAATCCTGACTGCACGCTTCAGATCAGTATGTTGTTCCCACAAGCTGTGTGTGACCTTGCGGCGTAAAATAGCAGCAGGTGGGCGGCTGCGTAAAATTACTGCCATGCGAGTGACGAGCATTTCCGGTAGTTTATTATTTTTATTTCACTGCCGACCGGTGGCCTACCAAATAGTTCGCTTTACAGCCACCAGACCGCGCACTTCACAACGCCTAGCTATATTGCTGTTGCACAGTCGGTTACTTTTACACAGTCAACGGGAAGCTCAGATTTCGAAATGTGACTTTGGTAAGCGAGGTTAAGGTTTATTCCACTCAGGTTGGGAAGCTCAGTTCTTATAGTTTGGCAACTAAACATTTTCGCCGGCAGGCTGCGCCGGTGTCACTTGTGTACCGGATTTTTCCGTTTTGTGTGTAAGTAAATGGGATGATTGCAATTTTCATTAAATAAATATAATTGTGTAAAATATTCCTACCTAAAGAATCAACTTTGTTCTTAGAACTGGAGTGGAGATATAACGGACATATGTTATGGTGTTTAATATTCTGTCGTAAACTGGGCTTAAAAAAACGTCAACTTGCACTTTATATAAAAATATGAAAACTAAATTAGCAAAAAATAGTGAAATTGTTTTTAAAAAAATCAAGTTTAGGATTTATTGATAAGTTTTCATAAGGAAAAGAAGAAAAGTACAGAGTTACTTTTGATGACGGCTGTTTTATTTCTAACTTAAATTCGTAACGTTTTTTTCTACTGGAATAAGTTTGCTGATGAACGCTTAATGGCAAGCACAGTTGTATTTTTACTGTTGCTCTTGCAAACACCATGGGAGGGAGTGAGTGTGGAGCAGCGCCGGGACGCAAGGGCGGGGTAAACGGAAGATCCCTGAGAAAACCCGCAAACCAGTGGCATCATCCGGCACTATTCCCGCATGTGAAAATCTGAGAGTGACTCCGTCGGGAATTGAACCACTATGTACATCACCACGGCAGAAATGTTACCTGTGCCGAACTCTCCCATGAGAAACTTCGTTTTGTTCCTAACCTGAGTAGAATAAACCTTAGCGATGTCTTGCCGAAATGTTTGTTCCATAACGCAGAGGCTCGGGAATTCCACGAGTTTGCTTGGCAACAATCTAGACTCGACAGTCAACCTAGACTCGACGGTCAACCTAGACTCGACGGTCAACCTAGACTCGACAGTCAACCTAGACTCGACGGTCAACCTAGACCCGACAGTCAACCTAGATTCGACAGTCCTTCGCGTTTTCCAGCCTCGTTTCATTTTCCATGGGTTGTTGCTCCTGTTTTACCCCAGACCAGAAAGCATGGGATTCAGTCCTTGTTTTCCGTACAAGTTCGTTATTGGATTACAACTGTTACAATTGCTGAACTCCCGAAAATGGAAATTTTAACCTATACATAGTATGGGAAAAATACCACATAACAGGATGCAACTATGGGAATGTTTAGCGTTGCCAACATGCACAGTTGGCAACTTTCCTAAGCATTTGACGGGGCCGCGGTGGTGCAGTAGCCAGACTACTCGCCTCCCACGAAGGAGAACTGGGTATGACTCCCAGCGGAGTCGCACCCAGATGTTCGGACGTGGGAATCGTGCCGGACGATGCAACTGGTGGGCGGGTTTTCTCGGGGATATGTTCGTTTATCCCGCCCTTGCATTCTGGCGCTGATCCATCCTCACCTCATTTCACCCTCGTCGGCTCTCAAGACCTCGTTAAGAGCCGCACAGATCGCTCAACTCAACCCAACTGAAAACACAGTCAAATCGCTTATACCGCGCACTCAACACATCGCTCAGCATGAAAGTTAAGTTACAAACGTAGGTTTCTAAGAGTGGAGAAATTACACTTAACTTTCCGAAACTCAGGTTACGAAAGCTCACAGTTTGTATTGACGGTATAAAATTAATGAATGTCATCATGGAATCTCGCGCACACACCTTTAGGCGATTTACACAAATAAAAACTCAAGCTTACAAAAATTGAATGAATGCAAAAGCTTATGTTCAGATAATAGAAACCCACCTTAGAAGGGAGCTGCTAAATCTGAACAAACCTTTTTTCGATATAAAAAAATTAAATACTTTCATTTTGATGCATTTTTCTCTGTGATAAGCTACATATAAAACTTGAGAAGTGGTATTTCTAGATTTTTAATTTTTCTACTTCGAAACTTAAGGATTAAGCAGTAGCAAACTTATTGTGTATGCTTAGGTTTAAACCATGGCGTTGAAAAAAAAATTTCAGTTCTGTTGCTTCGTATACAACTGAATTTACAATATTTTTGTTGTAACTTTTTTTTTGCAAGCCCCCAAGTGTTAACATAAACCGAAGTCCGGTGAAATTGGCTGTTCATTGTTGATTGAGCAATTTTAAAATCAACCTTTGAAAAATGTCCCTGCGCCTACCTGCATGTATTTTAACGTACACACCGACTGGTATGCTCTCGCGGTTAAGTTGGTAACGGCGGAGAGAAGGTGGTCTCATGTCTTCACATTGATTTAAAAGAGTTAGGTAGACATTTGTGAGTACTGAAAATATTGCTTTCTCTATTTTTTAAACACACATAATTGTAAGAATNAAAGAGTTAGGTAGACATTTGTGAGTACTGAAAATATTGCTTTCTCTATTTTTTAAACACACATAATTGTAAGAATACGCAAATGTGAAAAATACTTACAATTTTTACAGTTTTCCTTGACCGACGCACGGATAAAGTGACCAGGTCCGTGGCAATGTTAATTTCACGTGGGGCGGACGAATACATAATGTGCACACAAGTACGTCTTAAGCGTGGCTTTCAAAAGCGCTCAGTTTGCAGTGAAGGACTTATACGTCGCACGAATGCGGATGAAGCACCAGGATGCATGCATGAGCGCTGCTGGATATTAGTAAACAATGGGGACGCCTCGTGCCACGGGATATAAGTAAACAATGGGGACGCCTCGTGCCACGGGATATTAGTAAACAATGGGGACGCCTCGTGCCATGGAAGCAGGCGCGGGAATCCGCGAAGCTCTCAGATGTCGTTGAGCTGACGTCATGTTCTCGTGGCTTTTTGCAGTCGCGACAGGAGAATCTGAACGCCTTGCTACGATAACAATCTTCAGCATGTGGGTACGCGTGGGTTTACACAAAATAGAACTAAGCAGATCTTAGAAAGTTTCCCATCGCCTTGAATCAAGTCGAAGTAGTAAACAATTATTTTTGAACTTAACGTGACGTCTGCTAAAGTTATATTTCCAGTTTATTCCTCCGCCTCGTGGAAACGAAGTTTAACTAAGTTTAGAAAATTACACCAAAGGGCCACCGCAGTGTAATATTATTATCCATAAGAACTATTTCTTACTAGGCATTACTAACACGTCCTTTTTCCTCTCTGTATTTATTCACATTAGTTATTAATAAAATATTTTTCATAGAGAGAATATAAGTAAATTTCCACTTTAACTAGACGTAAGGTACTTTCATATTGACAGAATTAAAACAAGTTGTGATATATCATATATTTTGGAAACAACCAGACATGTCGTAAATAGGGTGATTTTTCAAAGGTTTGATTCAAAAAGTGCGAAGAACCCGCGAATGGACTATAAGTTTTATTGTGTTTGTGTAGGAGAAATGTTATTTTTTGTCGTGGCCTGACGTAAGGCCAATATTTCACCAGCTTTTGAATATTGTTCATACGGTCGTAGCGAGTGCTGTATACCGCCGCGGTGACGCAGCGGATAGAGCTCGCGTCCTACCAAGGCGAACCGGGTTCGATTATCGGCGTAGCCGCCCCCGGATTATGCCGCTGGTCGCCGCGGGTTTTCTCGGGGATCTCCCGTCTCCCCCGCCCTTGCGTGGCTCCGTACTCACCTCGCCCCGCTTCTCATTGGCGATCCAGACGTCTGGGGCGCCGCTCGAGCGCATCGCGTGGCGGTAATGACGAGCGCGCACCTGGCGGACGTGCGAAGGTCGACCTTGTGGCCTCGGACACACGTGTGCTGGAGGTGTCGGCCGGACAGCCAGGGTAGGCCGCCCGCCATCGGACCGCATTCTGGAGCATACGGACAGTGTGCCAAGGCGGACGGCGCGCAACAAGTGGTTAGTTGCCCAACAACGCGCGCGCCGGACGGCCTTTCAAGGTCAATACCGGGCTCGCCCGCTCTCCACCGACGGCCCCGCCCGCGTCGTGTCTGCTCGTCGTCTTGCGCATCACTATTACCTCATTCAAGTAATGTTCTAACCCTCCTTAAGGGGCACCTGTCTGCATTGTTCTTTTATTCTTTTGGCTGCGAAGTGCGGGAGCTATTGCACTGATATTAAAGACTTTCAGCGGTGACCCAACTATTTTATTGATGAAAAGTCCGTAGCAAAGTTCAATACAGGCTCCTATCGTAGTTTGGCTTGTGTCCGGCTAGTATGTTGTAAGATACGCTAGTCTGAAAAGGCTTTNTTTTTTTTTTTTTTTTTTTTTTTTTTTTAAACTATATTGGAGGGCTCCAAAACAATATTTACAGCATGCATGGTAATTTTAAAGTGCCATTCTTTCTTCGTCTGAGGTATGTCTTTTCGTAGGTTAACATACTGGAGGCACGTTTGATAGGTTCGTCAAAACCAGGATCTCAAACACCCTGCAAGCGGTTCAAGCGCCAGGAAGGTGCAACCCTTGCTGGTGCTTGAACTGCGTCACAATATGCTGCTTGAAATACTGGTTTTTTACGATGATATTTAACGTGCAACAAATTTGCTGATCAAGAAAAAGAACAGACACTTCAGACCATGCCTGTCGATTACTTTCAAGACACCAAGGCACATTAGTAACTCACTTGAGAGCACTCCGACATAGTTCAGTTTTTTCTTCTTCAAAGTGCTGTCTCTCAAAATATACGAGTTATGTACATCCAAAAGTACTGGAGGAGCGTGCACTGAGCCTTCCTGCTGATCCATCAGCACAACAACAGACTCGCCGCTAAGGCAGCACGACGAGAACACTGCGCTGCCTTGCGCGTAGCGGCGGAGGCGCACTTGATGCACGTGGCGGTCTCGCCCTTATCGCTCTCTCGCTTCTCAGTCTCGAACACCAACCACGGCCATAACTACATTTCCATTATTTTATACTTGTACAAAATATTGTTCAACTTGTAAACATTATTTATAAGTACACTTTCTACGCATAAAAATAATTGGATCGGGTAGTTTTTGGCATTATGGCATGTTAAATCACACTTCTCGTGTTTTTGGTGCAATAAGTGCAAAAATTCGCACGCAATTTAGCAAGGATGACAAAAAGCTAATGTCTGAATTAATTTTAAAGTAAGTTTAAGCAAATTCATCTTACATAAAAAAAATCGTAGACTGCTACAAATTAAAAATATGTAAAAATTACGTTACTTTGAGCAACTTTTTTGGAAATTTCGCAGACTTCGTGAAGTAAATTGTGGTATCTTATTTCAGTGTGAATTATCTCATTTCGGTAACTGAGTTAGTTTTCATTATTTGTACGCACCAAAGACATTAAAATTGTAATTTAGACGTCATTATGCAAAAAAAAAATATTCTGTCTCAATTTTGTTATACGAAGAAATAGTGCTTGTAAGTGATATCTACAAGTTGAACAGTATTTCGTAGAAATATAAAATAATGAGAATTTGCTAATGACCATCGTCCTTAAAGCTAAGAAGGGAGTCGGAGGTCCAAGGTGCGGATATTACCTAAGCCAGTGATTCCCAAAGTTCTATGAACCGCGACCCATTAAAAAAAATATGCCAAAGTTCAGGACCCACTTTAATGCCTTATGCGAGAAACGTACCGTTTCGCTGTTCCATCGTGTTCACATTGTATTTCTTACGTAGCATAAGGAAATGAAGGGTAGTAGGATTAATAAAATAGTTTAAAAAGTTGAAGTTTTAAAGAACCATTTTAATGAAAAAGATACCTAATCAAACAGCATTACACAATATGTTTTATTACTGATTTAGTTTAAAAATCATTTTGGTTGTAAGAAATCAGATTTNAATCAAACAGCATTACACAATATGTTTTATTACTGATTTAGTTTAAAAATCATTTTGGTTGTAAGAAATCAGATTTGTCAATGCGAAGGATGCATTTGTTTTCTATTTATTCCCNAACACTGTCGAACCCCTCGACAGAAAAGAATCGCAAGGTTACATGCAATTTATGTAATAGAAAAACGTTGCTGCTAGAATCAGGGATGGATCAAGACAATGCGATGAGAGATTTTCGCGCCTGAATAACTACTCGTCACAAACCGTCATCCTCCTTGCTCTATCTTCACTCTAACAATTATTTTACGGTGGCAATTTTGAAAGCAGATTATTTAGTATTTAATTATTTTTTAATACTCTAAGGAAACTGGACTTCGAGCAACGTGCAACTATAAAAATAAACTACAATTCGCTTTTATTATTATTATTTTTTAATTTAATGTGAATGCAAAAAATTGACGTAAGATTAATAAAATATTAGGATAAAATATATATAATAGCCAAGAAACTCTATGTGAGCTTCTTCGGAGAGATAAAAGTTATAAGATGATCAACATCAAAAGCGGTTCTTTAACGGTTAAATTTTTATATTTCAGACTAAAAGAAACTTTGAGCACAATGGTTTTCCTTATGTATTGCAAGTTAAAGTTGTTAAGGCACCGCTGGCTCACTGCTCCTCTCGCTCGGCGCCCCATGCAGCCTCATTTTCGCATTGGCCTTAATCCGGCCCACTCTACATTAGAGGATGGGAAAGGATAAGCTTTATTGAAGGATGTTTGAAGTTGCTCAACAAAACGCGCGCCGGGCGGCCTTTCACTGTCAATAGCGAGCAGGGTTGGGGGAAGACCACGTTAACCAGCTTCCGTTAGTCGTCGAACGTCTCGCTATCTACGGGATAACGTGTGCACACCACACGTGCCATCTCGGCAAAGTGCAGCTCGACTTCCGAGGCCGTATTGTGAACGAGAACGGCAACAGACCGACCAAGAGCCGCTGCGTGTGGTCGAGGAATACGAGAGACCACGCACGCACGCACGCTCTCCGTCGACGGCCCCGCGTGCTGTGTCTTCGTCGTAGCTGGGAGCGGCTGTCGCGATGCCGCTCCTCGTCGTACAGCCAGGACGTAGCTCGAGCGTCCGTCCGTTGTGTAGACACACAAGGGCGGGAGGGCTAAGGACGGCCTCGTTGCGACTTCTTGACGAAAACACTGCGCCTCAGTTCAGTGGCTTGCTCGTAGATTAAATACATTGGATACACTGAGCAGTCGTCTTTACAGCTTCATCACTTCCGTGTCTCGCTCTGACAGACTTTCCATTAAGTGCGTATGCCACTATGGAAGATTCCATGCAAGCCTGTATGGATGGTTCTATGGAAGATCTGGCCGACTGCTGGGCGTTTTCGTAATTGGTCGTGTGCAAAGTTCGATGGAAGTTTCCCAACAAGGTTGAACGTTTAGCCAATCGTAGAGAGGGTGGTAGAGTAATTTTGTTTGTTTAATTTTGAGAAAGAACATACGACTATTAAACACCAATAAATAATATATAAAAAACCACGAAAATGCCCGCTGTTTCTATTGTGTTTATTTAACATAACAATAACGGCTATAACAACAAAACTCTGTGCATGAACACATAATGCTGAAGTCGTGAGTGAAGAATGTTCCTGAACCACAGTTGCGGAAGGAAATCATAAGAAATGCACTCGTGTTTATTTGTCGGGCAACAAATGTCGTCGGGTAGGTTATTCCAAAGAACCCTCCATGACAGCTTGCATGCAGGCCCGGGTAGCAGCTCTCGTGGTAGCTTCCACCCGAGCCTGTATGGAAAATTGTATCGCGGCATACAGGCTTTAGATGGAGGATTTAAGAGTTCCGTGTATCTGGGGCTGTTTTGGCCATTCGAGTCACAGAAGCGAGCGAGCGATAAGGTCGACACCGACCCGCTTGACTATCGCCCAGGCACACAAGGTTCTCAAACGATGCACAGTGTTCCGTTGTAACGCTGGAACTATGGCACTTTAAGGGGCGGGCGTATCATTTTATTAGTGCAAAGTCTGCAGCAAAGCTAGAACATGTTCCTATACTAGTTTTGAGGTTTTTAAATAAGTACATTTTTCGATAAGGCAGTGTAGAAAGGCAGTTTTCCATTGGCAATGTTGGAGAGCTCAAGTGTATTTTCTGTTCGTAGGTCAGCGGTGCAATGCACACACAGTAGTTTTGTGGGGAAACATGTATTTCAAAATACAAGCTCCAGATACATAGTCCTCTTAAGCGATGCGAATCTGAGTAACTTACGTAGGAATCAGATTTTAGCTGTTGCAATTGCAGTCAGTAAGCTTGGTGTACACTGTATGTATTCCTTTACCTTAACAACTATGCACATAAGTAGCAGTGTTTTGTGAAGAGTAATATAATCGGTAGTCATCCTTCGCAAATATTGCACGTTTACTCGTGGGGAATATGTGCTTACCTGTAATTTGTATGAAATTAAGAAGCAAAATTTAGTACTTCAATTTTAGAATTTTGCCTTTGAAATGAAGCATTCGCATCTAAGATGTATTCGTGTAGTGTAGACTTTAATGTAAGATGCTGTAAACACACATTTAAATCTTTGATTTACAATCTGTACATCTGAGATTGTGCAAACAACACAAAAGAGTAACCTACGCTTCTGTCCTACTCCATCATTGAAGTCTCTAGTATTTCTTGTAGCAAAAAATGGAATTTTCATGGCAGTGCTGTGCTGAGGTATAATATCAGAATGCCGGGCCTCTTTTTCCTTTGACATTTTATCACAAGATTCTGCAATAGTGCTCAGATGTTAAGTTGGAACGTCTTTAAAACAAAATTCTTATATTCAGTAGTAATACATTTGTAGGAAATACTTACTGTGTTTTTTTTTCTGCAGTATGCATTTGCCTTATACTAAGTAACAACAACACATTGGGCATTTTGATTCAATCATTTTTCATATGTTGGCTGTGTGTAAGCTCTGTTAATAAATTCAAATGCTACTCCAGTATTCAAACAGTTCACAAATATAATTGTTTTCTTTTTAATACTTTGATAAAAGTGTTAAAAAATATAGAGTCCAAAGTTTATATTAAAAAAATATGGAGATAATTGTGGCAGAAATATAATTATGTTGTCAGTTGTATAGTATCCTTATTTTAAAGCTGATTTGTATGTAAATATCTGAAGAAAAAATACATGTATGATAATGAGAATCTTGTCATGTATCCCATATAATGCCTACTAATAAAACCTTTTGTTATTAAAAAATTTAATTCCTCTTCATTTTTAGTACAATTATTAAATATTCCTTTAAGAACCATTTTCATTTAATAGCCATATTGCATTTGATGGCTATTACAGTACAATGCAGGTCTATGTTGCTGCAGAACTGAAGTAAATGACAAAAGGTTTTATCATAGAAAAGGGTTTATCATAGAATTGTGTGCAGTAAGAAGAGTGGAATGAAAAAAAATTATATGAAGT
This sequence comes from Clitarchus hookeri, assembly GCA_002778355.1. Classification (NCBI taxonomy): domain Eukaryota; kingdom Metazoa; phylum Arthropoda; class Insecta; order Phasmatodea; family Phasmatidae; genus Clitarchus; species Clitarchus hookeri. The sequence continues at coordinate 71,668 of NQII01001990.1, read as the reverse complement.
AGAAAGTTAAGGCCCATATCATTCCAGTCTCCATAGTAATAAAGCACTTTGCAACAACCCACAGGAAATAGCATTCTATTTACTAAAATAAGATGAATGAGTCACACAATTTTTTTTGTGTTAATTGTTCATGTCAGTGTTCAATGCCGTTTATAGCCTTTCTTTTCTTTTTGTTTGTGTGCATCANTTTTTTTGTGTTAATTGTTCATGTCAGTGTTCAATGCCGTTTATAGCCTTTCTTTTCTTTTTGTTTGTGTGCATCATCCTTTATCTGTCCTTAATTTCTTCCATTTTGTCTATCACTAGGCATTACACACTTTCTTTTTCACAGTGATGTTTTTCTTTTCCTTTTCTTCTATGATTCTTTGCTGTAGACCATTTCTATGCAATATGTGACCAACCAAAGTATTTTTCTCATTCCATCAATCACTTCACTTTAATTGTTCGTATTCAGAACCAAATTTGAAACTAATAATACTGTTCTTCATTAATTTTTGTTCAATATTCACAGCCATATAACACCACAATTCAAGTAAAATATTTAGCATATCTTTTCCTTAGTACAGCATCCATCCCAAAGTTGCTAAACTTCTCAAATACACCTTCACTTGTTCTTCGATCTTTCCTTCCAGTGTAAAGTATAAAGAGCCCTCATCCTTGACAATGCTCATCACTTTAGTATTTCCAACACTGTTACGTCTTCTGGTTCAGTAAACACAGTTTGATTGTCTGCTTATTTAATGGACTTTTATTCTTTTGACTTTTGTTTTCTCTGTGGCTTTATTCGTGAATTTCCAGCATATTTATTGAAGAGCATTGGTGACAGATATCATTCTTGTCTAATAACTTTTCTAATACCCATCTCTACCATTTCATCACCAGAGTAGGTAACTCTTATTACCACTTTGTCTTGTGTAATGTTTCTATATTAGCTATTAGGTTAAACTTGGGAGCTGCTATCTGCCCACTAGTATTGTAGCCATAGAAATACTGCTAGTTCATCCGTACTCTAACAACTAAATATATTAATTTATATTTCGTTATTTTATGTTTGCAGCATTTGGAACCATCTTGTCCAGATAACCAAAGATGGAAACAAGACAGTAATCATCACAACACACTATATCGAGGAGGCCAGACAGGCTCATACAGTAAGTATAATATATTATAAGAAGGCTACCAGCGTTAACTAAACTGAACACTTCAGATTTACAGCTTTATTACTAGTGTTCTAGTTTATTTCAGTGAGCAAAGTTTTTTAATTAGTTTTTCTAGGGCAGCATTAGTCATGAATTTCTGTACGCGCATTAATGAACTTCTAGCAGTCAGATAGTTACGTAACATAACTCATTCTCTAAAAAAATCTAGATTTCAAACTAACCAACATGAAGCAAGTGTTTCCGGTTCTGACAGTTACAAAGTTCCCTTGATTGACACACATAATGATATATACAAGATGGGATGGAATTCGACTGACAAAATGTGTGAGGATACTGGATATGAAAAATTAAGTGGAAAATACAATATGTGGGGGACTTTCTGCCGGAATAGAATACTAACGGAAATATAAGCCTGCTATCAGCGTTAATTGGTACGGCGGTAGATGGAAGTAGATGTGCAGATGTAATACCAGGGCGCCACGCCAGATTTCGCACACAGCCGCGCAGTGAGCAAAAATTCTTACCAGGGTCGTTGTGTCGCCACATGGCTGGATATTTAACGCCGACAACTCTTCTGCTCAGCTGTAGGCCACGGAGCACGCCAAACGCAGGTACAGGGAGGCTGGTGGTAGTCTCTCTATTGTAGGAACAAGCGTGACCACGGACACATAGATCCAAAGCCATCCGGCATTTATCATACATTATTTCAACACTGCAATGTGCAGGGTGGTACGCGAACGATACAAGAAACACTGCGGCACAAAAACACTTGCATGAGTCCTCGCCTGAACCAGCCAAAGGTGCGTATGCTAAGTCACATCACAATGGAAAAGTGAGGGCGAAATAATTATTTAAGAGCCCTCAGAAGCAAAGGAAGGGCCAGGTTGGCTGGGGGTGCAAATGAAAATGCTTACGGATATTAATTAAACAGACAGAAGTACCAGATCAGTGTTAGCAAAGTTGAGGCCCCCGCAGGCCTCGCGGCACTCGCCTGTGCGGCTTGAGCTCCAATGAGAGACTTGCGAATGGCCGTCGTAAACAGAGATACTAGCTCGCGCTGTAAGTGGAGGCCCCAGGCCAACCATGTGCATGGATAATGAAGCATGATCAAAATGAAAGGAAGGCGCTATGCCAACCACAAGAACGTGCACAGGGGTGCACAGCAAAATAAATACATAAACGCCTTTATACTAATAAAACCCTTTTGTTGATGGCATCGGCCAACGTTCAGTGCACTTTACACACGCCCCAACGCACCGAACACATGCATCACATGCATCGCATGATCCTGCACCTCGCATGCGTGTGAATCATTACGGGCTTATGCCGGCCAAGGGCCGAGGTCAAACGACATGCCCTAGAAAATTGCATTTTAAAACTGAATTTTTTGAAAACATCAGAAATGAAGTGAAATTAAAGTACAGTTCTTCAGACATTGTATTATTGTTACCAGGATCTTCAACCTAAAGGCAAACTGTCCTTAGTACTCCTTAGTATTCAGTTCAGGCAGAAAGTGTCGCATGTTTTTCCCACTTGATTTTATATATAGAATCACCTAACGGAGCTTGTATGTTGAATCCCATCCCACCCTGTATATTGTAGTCACCAGGTCGAAATAAGTTTCAATACAAAATAACTTGTGTGGGTGGATGAACAATAAGTTCAAAGAAGAAAATGTTCAATTAACCATTTATTATCTAGCCTTCAGTCTTGATCATGCACAGTGAGGGAAAGACCAGAGAAGGATGTCACGATAGCGCAATTGGAATAACTGCATGGGCTACCGGTACCTGTTGTGGGGTTGAACTGGGGACCTCCAGCAATGGTAACAGCCTGTGGTTTCACTAGTATTACAATTCTGTCCCATACTGTGATGGTACATGCAGGTTAAAACAATTTGAGATATCATGTTGCAATCTGTACAAGTATGCTCGTTTTTACCCTTTTTAATAGAGAACTTGGTAGTCTATTTACTTAATATGCATTTGCATATTATGCAAAAAAAAAAACATTTATCACTGCTGCTAAAACAAATTATGTGACTATGCATAAAATGTCATTCTTAACATTTTTTTTGGTAGTCAAATGGTAAAATATCCATAAATGGTCACTATCAAAAAAATACATAAAAGTAAATTAATTTAATTCATAGAGTTGAGATTATTGAAGAACTGTTTTTAAAAATGCCAAAAATGTTTTTATTTTATTTTTAATTTTTTTTAATATTAGTAATATACCTACTTCAACTAACACACATGTTGTTAGTGAAATTCTTGAGGAAAGCAAACATTATGAATGTTGTGCGTACCTCAGAATATAAAACAAATAAATTGTTATGATTTTATTTAATTTTATTGTTTTTGCTGTGACTCCTGTGCCAGGTAATAAAACAATCTTTCTGAGTGTTACTTGAGCAGGGAGGAAGGTATAGAATGTTGTAGCTACACGAACGCTTGTGGCAAAGCAGTNCTCTTTCTGAGTGTTACTTGAGCAGGGAGGAAGGTATAGAATGTTGTAGCTACACGAACGCTTGTGGCAAAGCAGTGGGACTACAGTGCTAGTTTGGCGTCAGCTGGATGTGTATTGGTTGCTTGGTAGCGCAGTTAGTGAAACTGCAACAGTGGTGACTCGGTGTCGTGTGCACGCAGATCGGACTGATGAGGAGTGGTCGTCTGCTGGCCGAGGAGTCGCCACATGTGCTACTCTCCATGTACGGCTGCCAGTCCCTCGAGGAAGTCTTCCTGAAGCTCAGCAGGAAGCAAGGCAGCGGCAACGGGAATGTCCCGGAGGTCAACTTCTCCAACAACCTGTCGCTGGTAAGTTTGCAGTTCNGAAGCAAGGCAGCGGCAACGGGAATGTCCCGGAGGTCAACTTCTCCAACAACCTGTCGCTGGTAAGTTTGCAGTTCAGAAGTCGTCTTCGACCGTCTCTTGGCACACCTTGGGAGTGAAGTGAAGCGAAGAGATTTGGGCAACCCTCAACAGCGAGGTCTTGAGAGCCGACGAGGGTGATCGAGGTTAGAATGGAGCAGCGCCGGAATGAACGGGGTGGGGGAAATGGGAGATTCCCGTGAAAACCCGCCAACCAGCAGCATCGTCCGGCACGATTCCACATGAGAAAACNTCAGCAGGAAGCAAGGCAGCGGCAACGGGAATGTCCCGGAGGTCAACTTCTCCAACAACCTGTCGCTGGTAAGTTTGCAGTTCGGAAGTCGCCTTCGACCGTCTCTTGGCCCACCCTGGGAGTGAAGTGAAGCGAAGAGATTTGGGCAACCCTTAACAGCGAGGTCTTGCGAACGAGGGTGATCGAGGTGAGAATGGAGCAGCGCCAGAATGAACTGGGCGGGGGAAATGGGAGATCCCCGAGAAAACCCGCCAGCCAGCAGCATCGTCCGGCACGATTCCCACATGAGAAAACCCGGGAGTGACCCGGCCGGGGATTGAACCTAGTTCTCCTTGGTGTGAGGCGAGCAGGCTAACCGCTCAGCCACCGTGGCCCCACCCTGGGAGTACTTCCTCGTGCTATCACTATTGTGCCTACAACACCACTACCTCAAAGAAACTCTCTGCAGGGGCATAACCTACACCCTTGCAGTCTCCACAATGTGGGGTGTGGAGGTGGTCCTGAAGCTAAGGGGCCCGCAAATTGTGTCTGATCATGTGTGCTCAGTGACGTAGCCAGAAACTTTTCAACGGGATGTTACACTGACTGAGGAGAAATGAGTGAGCTTACACCTGAGGTGGCAGTGCTGCTAGGACCAGTACCAGGAGCATAATTACTTCACAATATAATAAGATGCATCATTGCTCCTGGCAGTTACATATTGTTATCACAATTAAAGGCTTAGATGATAACCTTAATGATAGAATTGGGGGGGGGGGCTTACAACACGATTGTATCACTGGCAATGCCCCTGTGTGCTTATTTTAAAATTGTGCAGAGCACACGACTTAAACCACTACGGAGCATGCATTTTATACGCACAGCATTACTGGCGTGGTTTTCCCAGTACCTAACCTACTGACACCACAATTAGCCGACAGTCTTGGTCAATAAACCCATCCGGACTAAAACTGGAGACTGTGAATGAAAAGTTCAACATGACAATGAGTTATAAAATATTTCGAGCAATGTTTGTGACTTATTAAAAATATTACTGACTATCTTTTCAATTTGTACTTAATTGTAGTTTTTTTGGTGTCATTTGTTTTATACTACACAAGAAAATACACATAAAAAGTTATCAACTTTAGAAATTCTATTTTAGTAGTCTTGTACGCCTCGGCAAGCTCGTAGTTTTAAAATTAAATCAGTTATTAAGACACATAACAAACAAAAAATGAAGAAGTTCTCTATTCACTCTAATGAACACAGTTAATTATAATCAAAACTTATTTCTGCAGACAGTTATGGCAAATGCTATGCAGAATCATTCTGTATAGCATTTCCTAGGCTTCATGGCTGATGTTCAGACCGGACACCCATCAATACTGTGGAAATATAATTTAGAAGGAAAACTGAATGTTTCCAACCCATCCACATAACTCAGTTCATATACCACATCCCTATGTGCTATGCATGTGCAGTATCTAATTATATCACTCGTGCAACAATTATTTTGAAACTTACAATGTGACACAGAGTACAAAAAAGGGTACTGTAGCGCTATATTGTTCATTGGCATTTCTGTTACGTTAAGGATATTCTAATCTTGATAATATTTCAACAGCGGCAGCATTTTAAATTTGATATTGGTGCACTGCTGGTGAATTTGTGGTGTTAAGCAGAATCCTTAGTAAAAATATGAAATGCCTGAAGGTGATGTCAGGCGACAAGGATGCATTGCGACAGTCCCTCTCAAGACGGTGGCATGCATTCCTCGGAAGCTGAGTTTCTCGCTGATTATATCTGTGACAATAGGATATTATTACACAAGATGTAAGCCAGTGTGTTGAACTACAGACTCCAGTTTGTAGATTTGTTCTTTCCTGTAAGGAAGCCGAGCAGGAAAGCCCAGGAAATGCTGTTTTTAACAATTTACACTTTTTTTTTTAACGTATTTCATAGGATAAAATTAAAAAGTGGTGGTTGTAGATAATTGTCTTTTACCTTTCCTAGAAAATAATTATATTCCTAGAATTATTTACTGAAATACACGTATATGGGTAAACACTGATTTTACACACACTATTTTACTAGGGAGTCTATTTAAGGATATAACAAAAGACGCCCAATCTTTGTGAAAAGATTTCCACGCAGGTTAAATTTCAATATCTTATGGGCCTTCAAACATTTTTCCTTTGCCTGTTGGCCACTTATCTTCGGGAGAAGAAATTTCCTCACTTGACCAGCCAATCAGAATTAGGTTAAGTACTCCAAATGTGAATGTCTTTAATTCATGGGCAGACACATCATATATGTACAAAGTACATATTCCAATAACAAAAGTGGATCTGAACGATAAGGTTTTGAAATTGAACTAGTTACGAAATCTTTTTATGGGAATAGGGTGTCTCTAGATACAGTAAACCCTTGATTCTAAATTCTTTCTTGGTTCCCAGGAAAGAAGTTGTTATTTCAAAGGGGTTGTTATTTCGAGAGGGTCACTACTTTAGGGAGGTTAGAAACAAAGAGTTGACTACAACGCTTACTCTAAGTAAATATAGCGGAGAACTGCACTTATACAATACTGCTGTTTGCTCTGAGCTTCATATTTTTGATGGCCATTTTACTGACGTGTATTGCAATAGATATCTGATACTTTACGCGAGTGATATGCGGCACTAATTTTGAAACGACCAGCATGTATTATCAGGGGAGTATGTGGCACAGTTGTGATGTGTGCTGTGGTTTCTGCGAAGGCGTCGCTGCACTGGGGTCGGAAGGGCGACCCGGCGTACGTGACGGAGGAGAGCGGAGTTGTTGGACTCAACTTCCACCAGTCGAAGGAGGTGCTCATCCAGGATAGCTCCAATGGATCCGCCCACTTTGAGGTGAGCAAGATACGTCTCAGGCCGAGGTGAATCCATTTGGTAACCATAAGGGAACATTAATGGCATAAAAGTCTGCAACTAACACAAAATTTAGCCAAGGAAACATTTGTATTTCAGTTTTTTGTGGTTCTGAACATGGGAACCCACACACTATATGTTCTATAGGTTCTTCATGGTAAAGTAAACACTTCTGAAATCAATTGCTGAAAAAAAAAAAAAATGCCATCTTATTAACTGCACATGAGTTACAATACAAACGTGCATACAGGCTCCAAGTTAACTTTACAGTGAATTAAGTTAACAAGTTCCAAGTATTGACTTTGTATTATGAGTGTGATGTTTGAATTTATGGCAAATTATGTTGGTGAGCAGTAAAGTACAGATTAGCATACTAGTAACAGGTTGATGTTCCTAACAATTTCTCATTTCCACTTTGACTGAGAGATGAGTAAAGTCACTAGGAACATGAAAGTGTAAATTCTACATATTGCAGAAGGATATCAAATGAGGAGACAAGTACATATAAGCAGGACCTTCAAAAGTGCCCAAGCAACCATCATAAAACAGCTATAAAACATTTTCTCTTACACATGATTACCCATTAATCTAGATAGAATCATTCCACCATGATTTAGTTAGCCTGTAAACACTCACAAAATGGTACTGTAATATTATTATTTAGATATTAAAATGTAAAATTTATGAAGGCCTCATATACATAATGGGAGAGGAGAAGATATCTGACTGATATATTTAAGGATAAAATATTATCAAATTATCAGTGTGACCGAAATTTGTGAGACTGATGTTCAAGATCCGAGTCATAGGCAACTGTAGAAGGGTGTGTCATACAACCGTGATGAGAAGATGTCGCTGGCATCATTGCAGCAACAACTGGCTGCTTAAAGGACTTGGACACTCCTTCTCTTGTCATGTTTGATTGTTGTTATATTTGGACACTAGCTAGTGGAGAAATTTCTCCTCCCAAGAGTTTACCTTAAAAAATGGTTTGTCTTCTAATCGATACACCTGAGAAAAAAAATTCACGAGTTTATACAAACTTATACCTATGAATTAGCTTTATTTTCCATGTGGCTTCATCTCACTGCAAAGATAGATAGTAATTATTTTTCTATTTCACTGACAGATTTATAGAATCTGAGTTGCAAGTAGACAAACTACTTATTGGCATAAATGAACAAAAATTCACAACACTTTTCCCCAACAAACACCAAGTTCTGAATCTGCCCCTGACACGAGCTGTGGATGTTTCTGTGACTTGTAAAATACATACTCATGTGGCTCTTAGTTTTGTAGACAATCAGTTTTCCATATTGTGGGTACAATAACGCATCCACACACTCGGTCACCAACTCGATGTAACCTAATGCATTAAAAACAAATGTTTAATGCCCACAAAAATGTTACGTTGTATTAGGATTAGGATTACCAACTTTTTAAGATTTGCCTTATGGGACGTTTCCAGCAACTCTATAGTTGACACACCTCTGACCACAACTAAATGATCAAGGAACATAGTTAAGAAATAACAGTTTTAGATACTATTTGTGATGTGCAAAAGTCAGTTTTATACATCAGTCAACACTTTCTCTGAACATATACAACAAGAGTTGCGAGTATATTTATAATTCAGTGTAGTTTCAATTACTGATTTAATCTACCTTAAATGATATGACACCAACACACACTGGAAGAAAATATACCGTACACATCATGCCAAGCACTGCTTCCGACAACACATTATTGGATCACTGTCACCTGTCTGCGTCACTTCTGTGGCCATTGGGTTAAAGCACAACAGTAAACTTACTTGTAATCGTGGAAGTGGAAAATTACTGACTCTGTGTTTATTAATATTCAACTTATTTCCAAAGGAGTCTGAGATACGGGATACATGAAACTCCATCCTATGTCCATACCGGGTACTTCTTTCAGCTCCAGGATACAGGAAGTCCTGTACAACGTGGGACAGTGTATCTGTGCGAAGGTGTAGAGGTGTGCACAAGTGTGTGTGTGTGTGTCGCAGATGAACGGCAAGGCTCACGTGCTGGACACGCCGACCGTGGACTGTGATGAGTGCGCCGACTGCAACTGTTGCGACCTCACCACCAAGGGGAAGATGCGAGCGCTGCTGCAGAAGAACTTCCTCCGGATGTGGAGGAACGTCGGGTGAGTCCCTCACCTCCAGGGCTGAGGTAGCACCCTCAGGCTAGAGAAATATATTTGCCCATTTTCTTGGTGACATGAAGACTAAAACTTAGCCAACTTAACCAAATCTGCTCTACAGTTTCTCAATAACTACACACATGTAGGTTTCACCAACAGCCCTATGGAGTCAATAATTATCAAAAAAATTAATTAGAACAAAGCTATACTACCAATCCTACTTACAATAACAATCGTAATGCTGTATATATTTGCTTAATGATCTAACCCGATGCAGTTCAGGCAATAAATGATTTAAAATCTTTCTTTGCTGCAAATTAAACTATCCGCATTTAACTCAGCAGTTAGAAGGAGATCAGCAATTGCCTAGCTCGTGCTAATTAATCTTTGCCGTCTGCTTGTAGATGATGGACGAGGATGTCAAGCTAAGTTAGAAAAATACTTCAGTGTTATTATTCTCAAAGAAAAATGTGTAACCTGAATTCATTAAGTAATTTTTATCTATTATTTTTACTCATGCACCATTAGATAGATACTGCCCCACTTAATTTATCTTTTTAATATCTGAACACATGGTTGTGTGTTGATATTTGTATTAGAGATTAATGTACCAGGAACATACTGGGTGTTTACGATGAAAGTTGCTTATGACTTTTACACACATCAGATTCAATGACAATATAATCACATTAAAATTTAAAATTTGCTTCTTTACAAGTAATTTAATTAATAATTTATTTTGACTACTGCAGATATGTGTTAATTTCTCCATCCGTCAAAGAAGAAATATGCTGTCTACATAAAGCTGATTGCAGATTAAGCAGTGTCTAACACAGAAAACCGATCATTGATTGCCATCAACATCTGATTAACTAACCTTTGTACATGGTGGTAACGTGTGTGCAATATTAACTTTCTTTTATTTGTTCTCCAGTGTGATGCTGTTCATCTTCGCGCTGCCGGTGATGCAGGTCATACTGTTCTGTCTTGCGATTGGCCGGGATCCCACAGGCCTCCACATAGCGGTGGTCAACCACGAGATGAACTACACGGGCGAGGAGTGTCCCATCATGACGAACTGCACCTTCAAGCTTCTCAGCTGCCGCTACCTCCAGCACCTCAAAGAAGACACCATCATCAAAGTTGGTATCACTGAGTGTAGCTAATTTATTGTTATTAAGTTTTTCAAAATCAGCTTTTGTGAAGATTCCCTGTCCCTAATTGCATTTAACGTAGTTTGAGATCCAAGGGGTAAGGAGGGATGGACATGGAACGTGACACCCCCTTCCCCCTCACATGGCGGGAAACTGTCCTGTGAATGTTTTAAAATTGAAATGAAATTATATGGGAATTGTTTAAAATACTGACTTTATTTAATTGATGGTAATTTAATATTATTTCCTAAAATTATGATGAGACACAGTCCTCCTCTCATGCCACCAATCAAAAGTCTTGAACTGGTCAGTAGGGAAATTACATCTTCCTTGCGTGTTTCCGACCTGTCGCCAGATTATTTTGCTAAATGACCTCCATCTTGACCTCTTCCTGTTCCTCTGCCAGTCTCCTGCTCTCATTATTTTTTTGGTCTCCGCCTCTCCTCTTCACATTCCCAATGACTTGCTACTCCCATCTCATCTTCAGTCTTCCTAATATAACTCCTTCCATCATACTTCAACTCCAGCATCCTCATCACCCTCTCGTCGCTTCCTCTATGATCGCACCACTTCATTGTTACTTATATTCCTCCTCGTTAGTGCCATCTTGCTTCTTGCAACAACCTGGGAGTGCTCTCCTGCTTTCATTTCCTGGTGTGCATACCACGGTGTTGCCACTAAAATAGAAACAGCCAGTGTAAAATACATCTCCCTCTAAGCATTGCAATTTGCATGTCGGTAAGTATGCGGCTTTGTGCGTGATAATCTCTTATGTGCCCAGGAGGGTGTTGATCACTAACGTAAGAATGCCTTGGCAGGATTACTACGGCACGCCAGACGAGGCGCTGGATGCCGTGAGGTCGGGAAACGCGTGGGGCGCCCTGTACTTCACGGAGAACTTCACAGATGCCTTGGTCGCTCGCATGGGCCTCGGACAGTACGCGGATGAGGAAACTTTAGACCAGAGCGAGATCCGCGTCTGGCTCGACATGTCAAGTAAGTATGACATATCACTAGAGACGCAAACATTTCGTGAGTTAACTTGATGGATGCGTTAAACTTGACAGGTCTGCATACTGCCCGAGCATTGTCCCTTGCACACTGGCCGGTACTGTGTACTAGGTTGTATGTGATTCGCCCAGTGTGTATTACAGTTCTGCAGGGTATTCTGAGCACAAAAGTAACAGCAAAGTGCAAGTGCTTAGTTCTGTCCTAGCACCACTTGAACTTGCAAAATTCCTTGGTCTGTGAAATACATCGCTGATCACACAGTGCATTGCTTCCAATTTTACGCTGTTGAAAAGTGTAAATTACAAAACTAAATTTCAATTATTTTTTAAATGGCAGACCTAAACATAATCTTACTTTATGCAGACATTAGTACTGTTGTTAAAATTTAAGTAATCCAGAGCAAATAATAAAAACGTATTAAAAATGCACTATACGTACATAAATCTTGTTTGCTATTGTCGTCTACCTCTTTCTCCATCTATGCGTCTTGATCACTGCGGTGTGGTTTTAGTGGAAGACTGGAGGTACAAATTTATAGATNCTAAACATAATCTTACTTTATGCAGACATTAGTACTGTTGTTAAAATTTAAGTAATCCAGAGCAAATAATAAAAACATATTAAAAATGCACTATACGTACATAAATCTTGTTTGCTATTGTCGTCTGCCTCTTTCTCCATCTATGCGTCTTGATCACTGCGGTGTGGTTTTAGTGGAAGACTGGAGGTACAAATTTATAGATAATACGAGTTACACGCTGTGTTTTCAGACCAACAGATCGGCCTGATGCTGAACAGAGATCTTCAGTTCTCGTACCGGGACTTCGCACAGACACTGCTAGAGTCGTGCGGGTCAAACCCCAAACTTGCCGACATTCCTATACAGGTATGTTTCATGCCATGAAAAAACCATTGTTCATCGTCCATCATCTTGTTAGCTTAAAGCCCAGTACACACTGGTCTCTTCTTGTAAACGGAAGTGAACGTAGGAGGTGCACAAGAAGGTGTTCATGCTAGAATGCAAGAAATTGTGTGACCCATAGACACGGCACTAGTTTGTGAGCAAGAAACCGTGTTAACAATAGGTTTCTCATGTGGAAGTTATATTTGGAGTTGTAAGAGAAATTTATGCCCCAATGGCAAACAAATTGAAATACCTACCTATATTTCTTATACAGTTAATATACACACAACAGGTTATCAGTAAGCACATATAAATTATTTGCAAATATAAATATTGCTGAATGAATAATTGGTACATTATAAAACCAAATTAATTTTTTTTAAATGAGTATTTATTGCGTTATGTACATTACACAAAATATTATTTATTTTCATTTGACTTGTACAATATGGATAATCAATTTTAGAACCATGTCTATTTGTTACTTGCTGAAATGCTAGTTCACGTATGCTAACCATATCTTAGTAAGTGTTTAATTGTATCCATATAACATTTGGCATAATCGTATACTAGTAAGCCTTCAGTTTCATAGAACCACATTAACATTACCACCTACACTTTGTCTCATACTGTAGTTGATGAACACCTAGGACTAAATATGCAAGGCTCTCTCTACCTGTTTCATTTGACATGCCAAATGTACAGTTTTCATAAAAGTAGTTTACACAGATACAACTATTGTACGATACTAGTCATTTATGGTGCATTCAGTCAATATGCTNTTTTCATAAAAGTAGTTTACACAGATACAACTATTGTACGATACTAGTCATTTATGGTGCATTCAGTCAATATGCTGTGTGTTAAATATGTTCAAATTTTGCAATTACAAATAATTTCCTTCATTAAACAATATTTTTTAGTACCTTAACAAAAGACTTATTTTAACAAAAAAAAAAAGTTTTTATTTTGTAGAAAATAATATTGTAAATATTCAGCATTAAGCAAAATATTTATTGTGCTGCACATGCTCTAAGTGTTAATATATTCTTGTTTTGCAGTTCGAAGACCCCATCTACGGCAGTAACGAGCCAAGCTTCACAGATTTTGTTGCACCAGGAGTTATTTTGACGTAAGTCCCTCTGTTTGCAATACTGTGTTGTGGTGGTGTTCTTTTGAAATTGCTTCTTTTAATGAAAAAGTGCAGGTAAAATAACAAATTTCCGTTGACCATAACAAACTTTTCTTTGCTGCAGTATTGTGTTCTTCTTGGCCGTGGCCTTGACTTCGTCGGCTCTGATCATCGAGAGAACAGAGGGTCTTCTGGACAGGAGCTGGGTCGCTGGTGAGTAAAACAACTAATTAATTTAAACTGGGAGGTGGCTTATGTATTATTTGAAAAACTTACATCAAAACTATCCATGCACCTACACACACACATGGATTACTGTAGAATTGAAGCCAGTACTACATGGCAAACAGGTGATTAATTGCCTAGCAGTCAACCCTGGAAGCTGATGGTCGTAAATACACCTGCACACTAGTAATTACACTTGCAGGCTAGTAATTACACTTGCAAGCTAGTAATTACACTTTCAAGCTAGTAATTACACTTATGGACCAGTAATTACACTTACAAGCTAGCAATTACACTTGCAGGCTAGTAGTTACACTTATGGACTAGTAATTACACTTGCAAGCTAGTAATTACACTTGCAGGCTAGTAATACACTTATGGACCAGTAATTACACCTGCACACTAGTAATTACACTTGCAAGCTAGTAATTACACTTGCAGGCTAGTAATTACACTTGCAGGCTAGTAATTACACTTATGGACTAGTAATTACACTTATGGACTAGTAATTACACTTGCAAGTTAGTAATTACACTTGCAGGCTAGTAATTACACTTATGGACCAGTAATTACATCTGCACACTAGTAATTACACTTGCAAGCTAGTAATTACACTTTCAGGCTAGTAATTACACTTGCAGACTATAAATTACACTTGCGGGCTAGTAATTACACTTGCAGGCTAGTAATTACACTTATGGACCAGTAATTACACCTGCACACTAGTAATTACACTTGCAAGCTAGTAATTACACTTGCAGGCTAGTAATTACACTTACAGCCTAGTAGTTACACTTGCAAGTTAGTAATTACACTTGCAGGCTAGTAATTACACTTTCAGGCTAGTAATTACACTTCCAGACTAGTAATTACACTTTCAGGCTAGTTATTACACTTGCAGGTTAGTAATTACACTTATGGACTAGTAATTACACTTGCAAGCTAGTAATTACACTTTCAGGCTAGTAATTACACTTATCGACCAGTAATTACACCTGCACACTAGTAATTACACTTGCAAGCTAGTAATTACACTTGCAAGCTAGGAATTACACTTGCAGGCTAGTAATTACACTTACAGACTAGTAATTACACTTACAGACTAGGAATTACACTTGCAAGTTAGTAATTACACTTGCAGGCTTGTAATTACACTTTCAGGCTAGTAATTACACTTGCAGGCTAGTAATTACACTTTCAGGCTAGTAATTACACTTGCAGGCTAGTAATTACACTTTCAGGCTAGTCATTACACTTGCAAGTTAGTAATTACACTTACAGACTAGTAATTACACTTACAGACTAGTAATTACACTTGCAAGCTAGTAATTACACTTGCAAGCTAGTAATTACACTTGCAAGCTAGTAATTACACTTATAGACTAGTAATTACACTTATGGACTAGTAATTACACTTGCAGGCTAGTAATTACACTTACAGACTAGTAAATTCAAGATACAGTTTTTATGTTTAGTTCCTAAGTTCAGCTGACATTAACATTTGTAACTTCATAATTTCTGCTGTGCCTAACAGAGCCATGGTGATATGATGGAATAAGACTTTTCAAGACTACTGATTTGATGGCAGCATTGAGAAATTAAATGCTGTATAAGAAAAATTATGTTTATGTAATTTGCATCCCTAATGTATTACAAGAGCTAAGTGTAGAAACAAGTGGTAACAACTTTAATTTCCCTAAGACCTGCAAGTCTGAGTACCTACATGCAAGTTGGAGGTTTGTGGGTTTCAATTTCTTCTTAGCCACAACCTATGAGCTATGACTTGACGCGATCGTATACCAGAGCTGTAATGTAATGATTATAAATTGCCCGGCGCGCCACAGCTCCGCGGTGAGCTGATGAGAGTTTGGGTCGTTCGATGAGAGTTTGGGTCGTTCGGCCGACGGCCCAGGGGTCTCTGGTAATACACCGTCAGATATTAAGAAATTGCGAGCTGTATGGCCGCTGCGCACGCCTGAATTAATAACGCACTCAAGTTTAGATGTATATAATGGTTTTATTGAACACTTTGATCAAACACGTGGTGACCGCGTGGTCATATAAACACACTGCTGGATTATAATTACTTAAGACGCGTGACGCTGCTCTCTCCTCGGTGAGATTTAACATAAAAATACTAGTTGCTTCGTGAATGATATGATGATGCGATTGCTGAGTGAGGTTGCAGCCTGAGAGGCTGGTACCGAGGTTCTTGTGAAACGAGAGACTTACCACGTCCGCTCGCGCCGAAGTGATGTTGCCTACTAGGCTGAGCAATGCATCGGCTCGTGCCACCTAAGCACGGCCGACACCTGGTGGTGGAGAGATGAAACAAATGTGACTTAAAATGCTAATGAGATGTAAACATGACATACCTTATATAAACATAATTAAACACAATAAACATAATAAAACACAATTACCCTTGTATTTACATAATAAAACACCATTCTATTAATATTAAATATAAGTATTGACTCGTAGCAGCCACTGCATTGCCAACTTGAAAATGTCACATGTCCCTGGCTGGCTATGTATGTGATGACTGTTTTGACACACGATAATTATGGTATACATCAATACTGAATAAATACTAAACACTAATGCACTATACTGACGAAACTATATTGGTAAATAATAATGATTAAATTGTTAAACTGAATAATTAATGACACGGTGCACTATCACACATGGACAAATACACTTGATATACACTGAACACACTATCATTCTTGCACACATGTGCGCTGGTATGGTGCATCTGGAGTGGAGGACACTACTGCGGCAGTTACAGTGGGCACAAAGGTAACCGTGAACGCCTGGTTCACGTCAGACTAATGTTTGGAAGCAGTATTAAGTAAATAATATGTAAATTGACCCCTACAGACTTCTAAGCACTGACATGAGAAATTTAAAGCTAAATATAAAGCAGTAATAAATGAAAAAGTTTTATAGCTTGCCTTAAGAAACTCTCCAAAATTATTTGCCTTCATATCAGTTAAGTTTCGTACACAGTGAAAGCAGACAGAAATTAACTTGTACTGTTGTTTCTATAAATAGCCGTTATTCCTCAAATATATCTTGTCTTACCAAGTCAGATGCTTCAAGGGAAAATACAGTTAAACCCTTTTAAGAGCTATTTTTTCAAAAAGACCTTACTGTTTTATAAGTGTACATAATTTTACAATTGGTCTACCAAAATAATGTGACCTACTTAAGAAGTTTTCCTGGTTAATGAGCATAATTTTTCAGTCCCTTTATAACTTTCTTAAGAGAGTATTACTGTAATACCTCATTTCTTGAATAGATTAATTTCTCCAAACATGTTCAATTTTTGCAATTGGATTTAAATATTTCGAAATACACATCATAAATAATGGCTTTCTAATTAACTTTCTACAGCATTGCTGTGTGTATTATATGTATTCTGAATAGCTACTGCTAAGAAGATAAGTAATTATCTTGTGTACACAACCACAGAGCAATTGTGCAGACATACCACATGNTTTCTTAAGAGAGTATTACTGTAATACCTCATTTCTTGAATAGATTAATTTCTCCAAACATGTTCAATTTTTGCAACTGGATTTAAATATTTGGAAATACACATCATAAATAATGGCCTTCTGATTAACTTTCTACAGCATTGCTGTGTGTATTATATGTATTCTTAATAGCTACTGCTAAGAAGATAAGTAATTATCTTGTGTACACAACCACAGAGCAATTGTGCAGACATACCACATGAACTGCAGAGACTGCACTAAGCAAAGTCTTGTGCCTATTAATACAGAAAACATTAACCTTTACCTGAATTTGAGGTTGTGGTGCAAAATAATTACTAAATCCAGGATAATGTGCATCAATCGCACTTCATCACCTTCATGATCATCATCCACTCCTGTTTCCAGTGTTTGGCCGGCTCAGCGTAGCCAAATGTCTCTCCATCTTCTGTCTCTGCACCACTCTTCCTTCTTAATCTTGCTCCAATTGTCTCCCCTCTCCTGTAATCCTGCCATTTTCTGTTCCTCCCACCTCCTTCTTGGTCTTCCCTGGGGCCTTCTTCCTATATATTTAATTTCTGTAATTTGTTTTGTCTTGCCTCTCTCTTCTCATTCTCTCTACACGTCCATATCAATTCAGCGTAGCCTTTTCAGTGCTCTCACTCAAATCCTGTACTTCTGCTCACGCTTGTACAACTTTGTTTCTANTCAATTCAGCGTAGCCTTTTCAGTGCTCTCACTCAAATCCTGTACTTCTGCTCACGCTTGTACAACTTTGTTTCTAATCCTGTTGTGGCCATGGTGATGTAGTGGTTAGACTACTTGCCTCCCAACTAGGTGAACCGGGTACAATTCCCGGCATGGTTACTCCTGAATTTTCTCATGTGGGAATGGTGCCGGACGCTGCTGCTGATCGGTGGGTTTTCTCGGGGNCGGCATGGTTACTCCTGAATTTTCTCATGTGGGAATGGTGCCGGACGCTGCTGCTGATCGGTGGGTTTTCTCGGGGGTCTCCCGTTTTCCAAACTCTTGCATTCCAGTGCTGCTCCACACTCACCTCGCTTCACCCTCGTCGACTCTCAAGATCTCAATGTTA
The DNA here is from genome assembly GCA_002778355.1 of Clitarchus hookeri. NCBI lineage: Eukaryota > Metazoa > Arthropoda > Insecta > Phasmatodea > Phasmatidae > Clitarchus > Clitarchus hookeri. The sequence goes on along the minus strand of NQII01001990.1, from coordinate 53,303 downwards.
AGAGCAACCCAAATCTCTCCTCTCACCGCTGATCCTGTCCCACCTTGTTATTGTAAGTAAGTAGTCCCACTTAAAAGGCGTAACACAAGTATGCGAACACAAGATATGTCATAAAGAATACACAAACACGTCGTGGGTTTGTTGGCAGGTGTGACGCCGTTCGAGATCCTGTTCTCGCACGTGATCACGCAGTTTGTGGTGATGTGCGGGCAGACGGCACTCGTGCTCATCTTCATGATCCTGGTGTTTGGCGTCGAGTGCAAGGGAGACATCACGTCCGTTGTGATCTTGACCATCCTACAAGGACTGTGCGGCATGTGCTTCGGTGAGTAGCCGCAACAGTTGCCGCATGCGCGGGAAGGAGGATTTGATGACAGCCAACCGCATGCAGATGTTGTCTGGTTGTGGGACTGCTTTGATATTTTGTAAGGCTAAACACGTATGAATCTTTTTCCAAAGGCTCTGAACAAATAACCCTTTGAGGATGGCACGATATTCACTGCTACTGAAGATTAGGTTTAAGCAAGCTGCCTATACTCTCCACTGCAGCAATATCAGTTGTGTTGGTCTCTGTATTTCCACTTACCGTCGTCCTATTGGCCCTGGCTAAATAGGACATGCTTACCGTGCTCTGCGATGTTTATTATTGGCTTGTAATCTGCCAAAGTTGCGCGTTGAATTTGTACCAATCAATGTGTCGCAACAGATGTANAATGTTTATTATTGGCTTGTAATCTGCCAAAGTTGCGCGTTGAATTTGTACCAATCAATGTGTCGCAACAGATGTAACAGATTTTACAATCCATCGTGTTCGTTTGAGAAACTATTGAAAAGAACACTTTTATTACTACAAACTGAAGTGTTGACTAGTTGTAACTTTTTACTTATATTTTGATAAAACTATAAAAAGTGCAAGTCTCGTTTTCAAGAACAAAGAAATGTCCTTATACTCCTCAAAGGGTTATAGATAAAAAATATTTTTTTTTTGTTTAGGTTTATTTATCTATTTACAGCAGTGCTTCTCGGTGTTTTTTTTGTTCACAACACACTACACCTTTTTAATGAGTCCTCATGTCATTCGTATTAATATAAAAGTTGAGAACACTGCGAAAATCAAGTTCAAGTTTCTCATTAATAACTCACATATTTTAGGTAAGTTTCTCATATTTTAATATTATTGCACTTACTTTTTCAAAATGAGTATTGTGAGAAACTAGTTTGATTATTATTACCAGCAATATCACAAAGTCTTTGAAGTTATGCTGTGCAACTATAAAACATCNTGAGAAACTAGTTTGATTATTATTACCAGCAATATCACAAAGTCTTTGAAGTTATGCTGTGCAACTATAAAACATCGCAGTTACTATTGTAATTTTAAAAAATAGCTGTTTTTGAAAGTGTATTAATGATTCCTTGGATATCAAATTGGAGACCAGTTTAATTAAATATATGTTTGCTGTAATCCAAATACTGTACAAGAAAATTTGTTCTGAATATGATGCTGTGTTTCATCACTAAATATGCACACCATTTTATGTTATAATTTGCTTTTGAATGCAGATAAGTTTGTAACTTCAGATTTTCATGCTTTAAGGAATGGTTTTTCGTCTAACTTCAGCTTTGCCTAGCTGAGCCTTTTTGTCACATCAGTCTTACACAATATCTTTGTTTACTAGACAATGGTAGTCTAAAGCCAGACCACAACTCGCAAACTAACCATGGCGGCCGTGCAGGGTATACGAGCCCCATACATGCCAATGACACAGGTGCTTGGTTATTGACTGTACAGTGCTTGTAACATTGACCTCTGCAGGTTTTATCCACAGCGCAGCACATGTACGTGATACGTCAGCGAAAAGCTGGGAAGAAACATTCACGCAGCCTTTATGAGAGAATTTTTTTTAACACCTTAGCTAGCACTTGAAAAAAAATGGTGTGACAGTAACACTGTCACGGCTGTAAATCACAGTATTGTTGCCTGACTGAAATGGCGGACAAACTGGTCTCAAGGCCGACATCATCACATTGTGTTTTTTTTCCGTTAAGTGCTAAAACTCCGGTATACTTTTTTGTGGATGAGCTGGCGCTTCCACTGTAAGTTTGCGTGGGGACTTCTGCTACAAGTGGCCTGCATGTATAACATTGTGGTTTATTTTCCTTGAACTTTATTACAAAATAAAGANGGGGACTTCTGCTACAAGTGGCCTGCATGTATAACATTGTGGTTTATTTTCCTTGAACTTTATTACAAAATAAAGAAGATTACAATTATTACTGTCTCGGTGGGCTTCGCTCCCTGATTTTCGCATGTGGGAATCGTGCAGGACGTCACCGCTGGTCGGCAGGTTTTCTCAGGGATCTCCCGTTTCCACCGCCCCTTCATTCCGGTGCTGCTCTGTACTCGCCTCACTTCACTCTCGTCAGCTCTCAAGACCTCGATGTTAAGAGCCACCCAAATCTCTTCCCTCCCTCCCCTATCATTAATGTAGACATAAAAATCACACTTTTTCCACTGTGGTTCCTTTGTTCAGCAAAATTATTGTAGTACATGTATAAAAATACCATTTTTTTCTCAAAAATAACTGATTTGCAGCATTACTTAAAATTTAAGCTTAAATTATGGTATTGATTAATTAACTATTTATAAGACAAGGTTACCAACTGAATGACGCGGCGCAGTAGCGACACATGGCCTCACGTAAAGGAGGCTCTGGGTTTGATTTCTGGTTTGGAAATCCTGATGTCAGTTTTCCTTGGTTTTTTTTCAATAAGGTGAATTCTAGAATGTTCCTTGATAAAGGCCACTGCTGATTCCTTCCCTCTTACTGATTGGCAACTGCACATGCTTACGTCTCTAATGATCCTGATGTTGACTAGATTTTAAGTCATAACAAAAAAAAGCATGTGTATGTTAAGTTATTTCTGTATGGCTTTTTGATTGCCTAAGAACCTGAAGCTGAATAATCAAAAATACAATATTTCCCCACGTACTTCCGTAATGCAGGAAAGTTGTATTATTTTTAATTAATTNAGCTGAATAATCAAAAATACAATATTTCCCCACGTACTTCCGTAATGCAGGAAAGTTGTATTATTTTTAATTAATTTTTAGTTTTTAAAAAGTTTTAAATATTTTTGTCGCAGCATGTNAAGCTGAATAATCAAAAATACAATATTTCCCCACGTACTTCCGTAATGCAGGAAAGTTGTATTATTTTTAATTAATTCTTAGTTTTTAAAAAGTTTTAAATATTTTTGTCGCAGCACGCCAGAAGGTTTACAGGAAAAACACATTGTCTCAATTTGACTTGTTTTGTTGCAGGTTTCGTTATATCTGCAATCTGTGAGCTTGAAAGAAACGCCATTCAGCTGGCTCTGGGCAGTTTCTATCCGACTCTTCTTCTCAGCGGTAAGTGGCTTAACAGCTGTTGAGTGTGCTCGCATTACATCCTTGGCAAATTGAAATATGTAACTACTACGTCATATTTAGCCAATTCAGCTGTCGGAAATGGGAAAAATCTCATTTTAGTTAATACTGAACATTTTACTACACAGACAGGCTTATATCATATTTAATTAATTTTCACTTCAAAGCATGCCTTTGAAATACCCGTAAGAAGTCACATTAATTAATTTTTTTTTTTCACAGTTTTAAGAACAAAACTGAGTGTTTCTTAGTGTACTTTATAATAAGATTCTATATTATAAATACATACCTAAGTTAATCAATTGTCAAAATTTTGGTACAGTAGTTTTTCATCTAAGTGCCTATAACAAGTAATAGCTAGCAAAACACAGGAAACTTAAGAAAAAAAGAAGCAAAGTATTTTTCTGTTTTTATTTGACAACCTTGAAAAATATGAGAAGTTTTGGAATTTCCGGAAACCCACGTAAAAAAGTACCGACGTTACACAAAAAGAATATTTATTTATTGTAAAACCCCAAGACACTGAAAGGAAAATTATAACACGTATCTTGAGTCTTCCTCAGACAATAGTTCATGCACTGATCGGCATTGGTGTCACTTCCCACTTATGACTTATTCTTATATGTTGGGTGGCAGCTGACTCACATCCTGCTAATGCAACTTGCATGCAGGCAGCAACTCTAGCATGTGCATTACGATTAGTAGTTGACTTATTATGAAGAACTTCGACTGCTGGATAGGTTGTGGCACCATCTTTATGAAAGGCCATTTCCCTACCTCACTTCTGCATTTCACTGAGTTGTGAAAGTTTGTGATTAATAAACCAGTAGCCAAAACATGGACAAGATAAAGCAAATTAATCGTTTATTAAAAACAAAGCAAGAATTCCTGAAGCTAACATAGCTGCAAAAATTTTCAGTGAAAAATCATTTCCTGTGGGGTTACGAAGTTATCATTTGTATCTGAAAGGCAGCGCTAAGTATGTGATTGGTCAAGGAAAGTAATATTTAAGATCATAGTGGACGTGCGAGCTACGACGGTGTACTGGTCATAATGTTTGCTTGTTGCCACAGACAACCGGGTTTGACTCCCAGTGGAGTCAGTTCCAAGTTTCGCAAGCGGAAAACTTGGTAGATATTGCCTTTGGCTGGTTGGTTTTCTCAGGGCATTCCAGTTTCCTTGCTAAATACGTTCTGCTTATGCTACATTCTCATCACATTTTACCTTCATTAGAATTGTAGCCCGTAGCTGTTGAGCTCCATCCAAATATATCATTCATGCAAGGAGCTGCGGTGGCCGAGCGGTTAGACTGCTCGCCTCCCACTAAGGCAAACCGGGTTCAACCCCCGGCCGGGTCACTCCCGGATTTTCGCAAGCGGGAATCATGCTGGACAATGCCGTTGGTTGGCTGGTTTTCTCAGGGATCTCCCGTTTCCCCCGAGAGTGGCGAATGTTGCGTTCTGTCTTATCCACCATATGTGATGAAGTGAAGGTTCAAATATTAGGATTGGAAGTACTGTTGTTACAGTTCCTACCACCATGTTTCCATTTGATCAGTAAATGTCATAATGCCAAGTGTTTTATTTATTTAATGTGCATAGCAACGGTATATGAGCCAACTGGGCACAGGCCCTCTTGAAGACGACTTAATGAAGCTCTAAAGGCAGTACCTATTTGGCAGGGCTAAGCAATTTTCTAGTAGCGAAAATACATTATCACATACCTTACGGTGTTGAAAATGTTCCACCAGATATGCTGTTTATGAAAAAATTCTCTACAATTGTGCTAAATTCCATTTAAAGAAGGAGCCAATGATGTTTCATCAAACAGTCAGCAGAATGCAGGGTGAGTTTCAGTTCTGTGCATATAAACTTGAAGGTTTTCTCTTTTTATTGGCTGTTGCAGCCACGAGAAACCATTTGTGTGTGTGACAGGAGTCTGTAATGGGCTTGATGTTAAAGTTCAGAAGTACGTCTGTATGCACAATCTATGCTGCAAAAGTCTTTACCCTTTCATGTAGGGTTGCCAACTTTTCCAGATTTTCCCTAGGAGACACTTCTGACAACTCGACAAAGGACATCNAAAGTTCAGAAGTACGTCTGTATGCAAAATCTATGCTGCAAAAGTCTTTACCCTTTCATGTAGGGTTGCCAACTTTTTCAGATTTTCCCTAGGGGACACTTCTGACAACTCGACAAAGGACATTAGATTCATATGAAATGATCAAGGAAAATTATTATTAAAACAGTTTTAAACACTAAACGTAATGTGCAGTAGTACCTATACATCAAGATACATTTTCTCTGAAAATTTATAATAAAATGTAAGATATTCCTATTTAGCCAGTTTTGTGGCTTGAAATAGCAGTTTTTCATCATTTTATATTAATCTTACAAAATATTTTGCCACTGGGCCAGAGAAACATTGGACACGTACCTGTAATTGTGGAATTTGTAATAGTGTTTATTACTATTTAATAATATCCAGTTTATTTTAAAAAAATTCTGAGATGCGGAATATATGGCGTTCCATCCTTTGTCCATGTAGAATTATTCTTTCATCCTCGGGATACAGGAAATCCCGTACAATAAGAGACAGTTAGCAACCCTACTTTCATATAATACGGTGAAACCCGTTTTTCACACTTCTCAAGGGACCAGGAAGAAAATGTTGCAAAATGCAGGAAAGTGCAAAGAAAGATAAATTTGTGCAGTATGCCCATTATGTGGAGCCAAAGAAAATAGGTGTAAAATGCAGATGAAAGTGTAAAATAAGTGGGTTTAAAGAGGGGTTCCACTGTTAAAATTGTTTAAGTGGTTTGACTCAGAACTTTGACACTTTTGCACCATTGACAAGCGTATAATAACTATTATTTTAAAGTTCTGGACACATGGATTTGTTACGTACCTTCGTTTACCACCATCAAGCAAGGCAGACTTATTGCCAGGGCGCGTGCGAAGGCCTGGNATTGCCAGGGTGCGTGCGAAGGCCTGGACAATTTAGAGCAAGTCTTAACAACATTCACAGGAAAGCTTACGGCATGCTGACATATATCATCTAGCCTCGAAATAAGTTACTACGATGCAAAGTTAAAATCAAATTTTCTTTTATTATAAAAGTTTTATAAACTTTATTCACACACAAAATTTTTTTTGTCCTTGAGCTGACATTTTAAACTGTATTTATTAAAATTGTTTTTTAGAAGTTTTCCATTGCATTTAAGGTTTTTGATACATGTTGCCTTGATTACTAGAAAGAGGTATATTTGTCAACTATAAACAGGTCTAAGAGTGAATATCAGTATGCAAACAAAAGTTAAACAAAGTTACGTGCACTTATGCAGGTGAGATTATTATAGCCCAACAACCAAGTAACAGGAGTAAAACAGAGGACTCGGNAAAGTTACGTGCACTTATGCAGGTGAGATTATTATAGCCCAACAACCAAGTAACAGGAGTAAAACAGAGGACTCGGAGAATGAATGTTTTAAACTTTCCCCAGTGTGCAATAACAACATGCCAGGGTCTACAGAAGAAGAAGAATTACACTGTTATAACCGAGCCAGCCGTATATCATTTCTGTAGCACTGTGAATATAAACTCATGCTTGTGGTGGATCAAATTGTGATCATGATGTTTGTGTTTGTACCAGGGGTGATCTGGCCGGTGGAGGGAATGCCGATCGTGCTGCGATACATCAGCCTCGGCCTCCCGCTGACGCTCGCGACGTCGTCGCTACGCAGCATGCTGACCCGCGGCTGGACGATAGTCGAGCCGGAGGTCTACCACGGGTTCATGGCGACCATTATCTGGATCGCGCTCTTCCTCACCATCAGCATGCTGGTGCTGAAGTTCAAGCGCGGATAGAGACGGACCGCGCGCGAAGCATCGTGGCCTGCCGTCCCCTTTGCCACGGAACAGCACAGCCAACACAGCTCGCCCCCCTCCAGCCAACCAGAGAGAACCGTAGTCGCTAGCGCGCTCCGTGCCAGCGAGCTGTTCTGCCGTACATTCAAGATGAACGCTAGTGAGAAAGACGCACATCTGTGGAGATGACGTGCAGTGACCGTATCGTACGCTCGAGGCTGTCTCGTAGAATGCATCGTGGCGTTAGAGTAGTATGTTTGTGTCGCCTGCGACACGTCAGCAGGACTGTGATTCAGACGTTTACTTGCAGATGATTTCAACTGATGGTGTGTGTTGCGAAAAGTGGATAACTCCTCTGATGCAAATTATCATTGTATAAATAATTTTTTTGTGTATTTTATGTGACAAGGAAGTGTAAATTATGCAGTTTGAAAAATATTTGTGTAAGAATTCCTTATAGATAGAATTCCTTGGGGAAAAAAATGTATTAATTTATTAAGCATTATTTTCATAGTTCTAGGCTTATATAGCAAACACTTTTCCACAACAATAGAGAGAGTATAAATTACACCGCCATCAGTAACTGTGATTTGCTCACAATGTTGTTTGTTAATCCAAATATTGGTTCAGTTTTGTAAAGTGAATAAGTATTAATATCTGTGCTCATCAGAGACTGTATCTCACAATAATTGAGTTATTTCAACTCATCTGAAATGTGGGTTATGTTATGATTTATATTGTATTCAGTAATACTCAAAGAAAATTTTGCTATGAAAAATTATACATAGTTAAGTTAATGATTTATGTGGTATGCAGTATTTTATTTTGCTATTCCTTAAAAAAAAAAAGGTAAGAGAGATCAAGCTCAATTAAATTAAATATTAGTTTACAATAATAATTATAATAGTTTATTTAAATAATGTTACCAAGTTCCTCAAAAAGAATTAAAAACCATTTAATGTATTGTGTCAAAAGTTGTTTTATAGCCAACTGATGTTCAATGTTCTCGCATAAAAGTAAATATTTTTACTGGTCTTGTCCAGACATAACAGTGGGATTTTTTAAGAAATGGATTTTATTAATAAAATTTTTTCAACTGTTGGCATAAGAGTTTACTTTGAAATACACACTTTTCCATTTCTTGCTGTAACATGTCAAAATGTTTGTGTCATGCTGTTCCTAAATGACAGTAAAGCATGTCAGATGACTCGCCAACCAAACCAAATATTCAGGAACCAACAAACTGACTTCCTCATTACACAGAACTGATGCACAGGAGCTTGGAAAACGTCTCCTACAGCAAAACCACACTTCACTTCTGGTATGCTCTATCTGCTTACCCACCTACTCCCATAACACTACGCTTTACTACAATTACTGTCTTCAACAACTGCTTGGCCGCCTTACATTTGCCAACTGGGAAACTGCTTCAGAAGTAGTACCTAAGCGATGATGAATATGATTTAACAAAACATGTGTTTCTCATTACAGTACAGCAACAACAGTGCCCTTCAGGAAAGTACGACTTCATCTGGTTGCAACTCATTTGAAGTTTAGTACTCTGCAGATTGCTAACAACTACTTTAATTACATATTTTGACCTGGCTGGAGGTTTTGAAACGTGGTTGATTGTAAAAGGGGTTGCGCTGTGATGGAAGGCAAGTGGATGCCGAGGGGAGGTAGGAGCGTACGTAGGGTTGGTTTGTGACCACCTTGGGGTGAGAACTGACTGAGAAGTTGTTGCTGCCGCTGGATTTTCGTACGTGAGCTGTGATGGACTGGTCGTAGGGTATGCTTACGTGTATTTTCATTTGCCTGTCTGGTACACATTTTTCTTAACTGTTTTGCAACCCCAATAAATGTGGAAACTCCACACCAACACTCCGCGGTAGAAACCCAGCTGTAATCGCAGACACATTGCAAGTTCCATTTTGGCATAAACCTCTGCTTGGTTAGTGAAACTACATCAAGTGGTTTGTAAATTCCTTCAAGCAGTTTGCCAAGTACCTATTATAAAGACTAGTGGAAGGTGGGATTGCTGCATCATGGGTCGTATTCCCATATTATCATTTCATTTTATTTTGTTTCCCCGCTCTTCATTTTCTTTGTACCTTGGTACCCTTGGTGAAACAGTTTCATTGCTGCCTGACGCGAGATCCGTGGAATATTTTATGCTTAGTACATACCACTGCCGCTTGTCCTAGTCCTACCCGGCCCATCCGCGGGTGATTACAGTTTTCCATGTTCGTCATTGAAATACGTCATTCAAATGTATGAATTCACCTTTTCCTCGTTATTCTTGCTGAAGCAATATACCGTGGAAGTCTTTATACCTATTGTATGTGCAGCTAAACTCGAATTAAATGTAGCATGCCCTTTTCTCTTTGTCATTGGGTTGGTTTTAAAAAAAAANTTGTATGTGCAGCTAAACTCGAATTAAATGTAGCATGCCCTTTTCTCTTTGTCATTGGGTTGGTTTTAAAAAAAAAATCATGGAAGTTATTGTACATTTGGGTAACACAGTTAATACAGCTGGATTTTATCTAAGGAAACCCTTNAAAAAAAAATCATGGAAGTTATTGTACATTTGGGTAACACAGTTAATACAGCTGGATTTTATCTAAGGAAACCCTTATATGGTAATTGTTCCAATAGAAAAAACATAATAAAGAATCACAATTTTTATTTACATAGTATTGAAACTCTGAAAACATTTAGATCATTCAGAATTGTCTGCTTTTTATGCTTTGATTGCAGTTGCTTTGTAGAAAACAACTCCTGAAACAGAAAAGAAAATAACCTCTTAACAATGTGTTTAACAATTCACTAAATTTTTTCCAAAAGATATTTACGTAACTACGTATATTACAAAGCAGGCTTACCTGAAGGATTTACTTTTGTGACGATAGTTGCGTTTGGAGAGGACAGAACCATCTTTGTGCCGTCGTACAGTTCCTGCAAAAGATGCAAATTATAATTTGTGTAGAAAAAAGGTCCTAGGTGTTCCACTAATACTCATGAACGTTTTTTGCTGGAAAGTATCTTCCAAAATTANTTGTGTAGAAAAAAGGTCCTAGGTGTTCCACTAATACTCATGAACGTTTTTTGCTGGAAAGTATCTTCCAAAATTACGTGCACAGGTTTTTGTGTGTTTGTCTACAGGATGTTTTTGAAATGAGTGCAGATGTTTAGGGTAATGCAAGGGGGTGTCAAGAAGAGTGTTTTTATGTAGTGAACATTCATCCTTGTGCTGCAAATAAGATAAAAGGCAAGACGCACTGTTGCTGTGGAAGATGTCCCCGCGGGTAACAGTGCCTCGTCTGTCCGTAACACAACGGCAGGGAAGTCAGGGATAGCAATGCACTGCTGCAAGACCCACTTGGCAAAGTCAAGTCGACGACGACAATCATCACTACAGCCACACGTGCTGCTGCGAGTACAACAGTACTAATGCACCCAGGTCGATGTCCATCACTCTGAACACATGTTACAATACTATACTTGCGGTTTCGAAGTCCACTCGCTGTGAGTCATTCTGCTGCATGCTCTGTACACAATAATTATTGCTTACAACATATGCATCTTGCGTGTTATTTATACGTAGCATAAGGATGCATTTCCGACACAATGTTCATTACACCGAAGCACTCGTCTCACTCCCTTGCGTTCCTCAAAATACCTGCACTCATTTCAAAAATATCCTATTTATAAAATATACAGTATATAATACATAGAGAGAGACAGAAAGTGTTTCTCTACACAAGAAATCAGATAAGATTAATTCCAAGGTATTTTAGAATTTGTAAATTTTAAATATATGTATCATAAATTAATTCAGACAGCCAGCCAGCCATAAAATTGAGGATATTCTGCAAATATACCATTTTATATTTAATTCGTAATTATAAAATAGTGTCCTGATAATCAATTNAAAATTGAGGATATTCTGCAAATATACCATTTTATATTTAATTCGTAATTATAAAATAGTGTCCTGATAATCAATTAAACTTCACAAATTTAAATTTTAACATTAACTTACGACTCCAAGAAAGAAGCCATACATAACATCAAAGTCAAAGAAAAATGTTAGATAATAAAAAAAATGCAGGTGATTTTTCTGATTTCCTTGACTTTTAGAGCCTTATTTGATTTTTGGTTCCATTTATTTATTGTATGGCACTGAAGAGCCAAAAAAACTGGTACACCTGCCAAATATAATGTAGGGGCCCCCGAGCACGCAGAAGTGCCACAAGACGACGTGGCATGGACTCGACTAATGTCTGAAGGTATGCAGGAGGCAACTCACACCATGAATCCTGAAGGGCAGTCCACAAATCCAATCTGCTCCAATTTGAGAAAGGGTTGCACGTCTGTCACGTTTAATGATTCTCGTCAGTCAACGTTTGTCCCGTTAGTTCGCGATCTTTTTCCGGCCGCAGCGATGTCGAAGATGTGATGTTTTACCGGATTCCCCTATAAGTGCCGTGTGACGTGAAATGGTCGTACGCGAACATCCAAAATGTTATCGCTACCTCGGAGATGCTATGTTCCATCTCTCGTGCGCCGACTATAACAGCGCGTTCAAACTCACTTAAATTTTGATAACCTGCCATTGTAGCAGCAGTGACCGATCTAGCTGCCGACCGCATCGCGTTACTCTGATTGGTTCCGTACCTCTGTTATTTGCATACGCACGCCTATACCAGTTTTTTTTGGCTCTTCAGTGTAAGTGGTAAGTGTCATGAGAAGTGATACCTGAGTAATTGTAAATATACTGAGTAATGAAAAAAAAAACTCCCGCTAAATGGTGAGAGTCAGGCATGCTAAATACACATAAAAGCACAATACCATTAAAAAAGATGCTTTCAGGGAGATTGTGATTTTTCAGTGAAGCGTAAAGTTAGTCTGCATTATTTACAAAAGTTGTGCGTGAAATTCATTACAGCACGGCTCTTCTGTAATCAGTGTGCTTATAGCCTTCATTTTTGTAATGAAAAAATATAATAAATTTTAATACCCAAATTGACTTAAAATACATAGTTCATGTTATGCTTTGTTTCAATCATTTTAATTTTAGTTTCTGAAGACATTTTTTTTTGTGAATTGAATTTATTTTTGATAATATTCTTGTGAATAAAACTCTCAAAATATGAAATTAGTTAAATAATTGTAAAAGAGACATGTGAGAGAATGGTGTTAGTTATTAGTCATCTTGACGAAGGTTGGTGTCCTGCCTCTCCCCTAGCCCGTCTCTCCTGCTGTGCATCCCCTGCTGCGCCAACCACATGATGCGCCTCAGCACCCTCACAAGTCTAGCGAGTGCTGCGAACGAGTGCAGTGAAAGTGTCCNACATGATGCGCCTCAGCACCCTCACAAGTCTAGCGAGTGCTGCGAACGAGTGCAGTGAAAGTGTCCGACCTTCCCCCTCCCCCAGCAAGTAGTCTTGGCCGGGGAGGTAGCAAACATTCTTTTGCGCCCAGCGAAAGCGATATGGGAAACTTATGGCGATTTTGCAGGGTGCTATAGTAAAATCATAAATACATTTAATGATAAGCACACGAACATGCGTTTTGCACGAGGGACACCCCTAGCAATTTATTTCATTGAAGGGTTCAGCCATTGCCGGGTTTTATCTGAGCTTTAACACGTGAAAGGCATTTCACTCCTGTATTTCACTTTATGAATTTTGAATTTATTTGCAGGAATTTTGTTTTGTAATTTGTAATTTGCAGTGTGTACCCAAATTATGTTTATTGTCAATTAAAGGGTAATTTGTGTATGCAGTTTGCATAGTTTTGGCGTGCGACCAACTGCAGGGCACTTGGTCGTACATGGCNTTAAAGGGTAATTTGTGTATGCAGTTTGCATAGTTTTGGCGTGCGACCAACTGCAGGGCACTTGGTCGTACATGGCCCGCCATCAGTCAGAACTCGAGGTTCACGGAGGCAGGCATGTGTCACTCGCGCTCCAGGCACCTTTTACTGTTTGCACCAATAATTTCATGTTCAGCATTATTTAATTTTTGGAACCTTTTGTCCCCAGAGATGCCGCATCGCTTACCCCAGGAATTGTTGCCTGGGGAAGCTTAAATCTACTATGTAATTTCCCGCTCATGTGGTTGCAAGCCCACATTGTGTAGCCGGCATGGTAGTCTTAGGACCAGGACCTCCTTACCTTGTTATTGTGTGTGCGAGTGTAATGAATTAACACGGAATGTATATGTGTGAAAGTACAAACTACCAGCATGTATTTTTCCAGTGTCGCCTTTGTGCATTTAGAGGAACAGGACCCCAGTAAGCCGCCATTCTGCTACGCCCTTGATTAGGGTAATCGGTGATACGTGAGTTGTGACGTAATTTTATTGCGGTATTTAACGCGTGCTCGTCAGTCTGCAGTAGGCCTGCAAGGTAGCGCAAGTACGTCTTACGGAGCTAATCAGTCTCTAACGCCACTTTGGATATAAGTATACACCCGGATGATCGGCTGTACGGTTCTGGGATCAACCACCGCAGTCTCAGCTCTACCATCACGTCATCAGCAGCCGGTCATGACTGGCACTTGTCGGGTAACCTACACCTTTCCCAAAACACTATTTCCTTACTATTGTCTAACCGCTCCACCACCATGCAACTCCTGGACAACCGACAAGCCAGGCACTGTCGCATGTCGCCCGACTGATGCAGCAAATCGCTGTAAGCCACTCCTGCGACACCTGACTCCCGTCAATCTCATGCCATTTTTCAGCTCTAAATCTATTTCAAAAGACTTCTCCCAAGTTAACAGCAATGTGCAGAACTTCATTGTATGGCTCATTTTACAACATTGTTAAATATTTTAGTTAATATTAATGTGGAGAAAGTTTTGGAATATAGGGCCTGCGTTATACATTTTCAAATTAATGACAATTTGACATTTGCGACTTTGCACTGTGGGGGAATTTTGTGATGTGCTGATATTTATATTAGTACAGAAGGTTTAAGAGTATCAGTTAGCGTTGTTTAGGTATTTGCAATATGAGAAATTTCTGTGAAGTCAACATTTATGATAATATTTATGTCACGTGTATTTTTGGCATACTGATAATAATTTCCTAACTTTTATGGAAGCCACATCTTAACATTGATATTTGTATGGTCGGTACGTATTGAAACAATATTGAGAAGTGGATAATTCGTAGTCGTAGTTGTGGCCTTGTGGGAACGTGGAATACACCTCGTGCTCGACATTCGGGAATGGGTACTCACTGTGAAGTTATAGCCCGCTGGGTTGGTCAGTCCTATGTCCCTGAGCACGTAGGAGACCAACACAGGATACCCGCCAGTCCCTCTGTTGACGATGGCGACAGCGTACGAGCACTCATCGCCCAGCTTGGGCGCTATGCAGCGCGTCCACACGTCAATGTTGCTCACCTGCAGAGAAATATTTGATCACAAATTGTTGCGGATAGTTGATACTGTTTGTGTTGGAAGGGGTGTTAGCTTATTATTAGAGGATGCATTGTCGGGTCTCCCTGCTTGCTGTTCTGTTTAACCTTCACCTTAACACACACAGAAATTTTATGAAACTTTTTCTCGTGTGGGCTGCACGACAGACACTGCAGAGTGTGGGGGTTTTCTCAGGGTGCTTCTCTTGCCTCCATTAGTTCATGCCAGGGCTGGACATAGGCCGGGGCAACATAGGTAGTTGCCCAGGATGGCAGCTTCTTCAGGGGTGTGACGGGCTGGAAGGAGTTTTCAAAGATAACGTGTTTATTAAGTACACTAAGCTTCGCACAGGTGCTAAAGAGAAATAAGAACTACGTCCAGTCAAGGCAGGCTCAATTCTCCCACCATACTTTTCTACATTGAAGTCGGCATATTTCATAGTTAAATACTACAATGATGATATCAGTGATTTTGCACAGAAGGAANCTTTTCTACATTGAAGTCGGCATATTTCATAGTTAAATACTACAATGATGATATCAGTGATTTTGCACAGAAGGAATTGTGACGTAAACCACTATAAAGTCAGATGCCATGCATGCGTGTATGAGAATGGTTCTGTTTCTTCTTGTATTGAAACCTTTTTTCCAATATTAAATTATTACTTGCTTTTTTACTACGCAACAGAGATGGAGCCTGTGATAAGGGTCAAAAGCAGATCTAGACATTTGGTTTCCCACTGTGCCGATGTAGCGTCTACACTTTCCATTTGTGGATATGGGAGGCGGCACATACTCATTGTAATTTTAGGAAACAATATGAAATTAATAAATTCAGTACTTTAAAGAATTATGATTATGACATCATTTTACTTCAGATTTAAAACATTCACAGGACAGTTTCACGTAAATGTGTGAGGTCATATCCCCTGACCCCTCTTCACCCGTCTGGACCCACCTATTGATAAAAGGAGGGGGGGGCAGTGTAGGTGAACCGGGTTCAATTCCCGGCTGGGTCACTCCCAGATTTTTGGTACGTGGGTATAGTGTCAAACTATGCCACTGATCAGCAGGTTTTCTCGGGAATTTCTTATTTTCTCCGCCCTTGTATTCCAGCGCTGCTTCACACTCAACTGGCTTCATCCTCATCGGCTCTCAAGATTTGAACCGCGAACCTCTAGAGTGTAAAACCACCTTAGTGACCTCGGCCACAGAGATTGCTGTTTATGGTATGTCCATTCACAAACATTTTTATTTTATTATTGTTTGAATGTCATTCTGCTCTCCTGTTGACATTTAAATAATTTGAGCACGCGTGTCGTGAACTCGCTCGGTTGTCGTATCACTCGCCGTGCGCTCGCCGTGCGTACCAACCTGTGACACTCGCAGCCCCTGGACTCCCAGCGGGTCCTGATTCACTGCTATGATGTCCTTGTTCTGCAGTATGGCCTTGTACTCTGGTTGCACTTTAGCAAGGTTGGTAGACAAGAGCAGTGGAGCTGCTAGGATCGCCCACACTGCCATCTGCGATTTGCTCTGGTCATAGCTCAGCCCAAAGTCCCCGATGATCAGCTGACCACAAACAGTATATATTTATTTGTTGCCGTGGGAAGTGTTAGAACATAAATGTTACACATGAATACCGAGAAACTGCGGCACCTCTATGCCCGATAGCATGCATGGGTTGAATTATCTCTACCACATTGCAGTGATGGGCTTTGCTAAACAAAGTATAATGAAGAGCCAAAATAACTGGTATAGGCATGCTAATGTAAATAACAGAGGTATGGAACCAATCAGAGCAACACGATGCGGTCGGCAGCTAGAGCGGTTACTACTGCTACAATGGCAGGTTATCAAGATTTAAGTGAGTTTGAACGTGGTGTTATAGTCGGCGCACGAGAGATGGGACACAGCATCTCCGAGGTAGCAATAACATTTGGATGTTCGCGTACGACCATTTCACGAGTGTACCGTGAATATCGGGAATCCTGTAAAACATCACATCTTCGACATTGCTGCGGCCGGAAAAAGATTGTGAAAGAATGGGACAAATGACGACTGACGAGAATCATTAAACGTGACAGACGTGCGACCCTTTCTCAAATTGGCGCAGATTGGATTTGTGGACTGCCCTGCAGGATTCGTGGTGTGAATTGCCTCCTGCATACCTTCAGACATTAGTCGAGTCCATGCCACGTCGTCTTGCGGCTCTTCTGCATGTTCGGGGGGCCCTACACGATATTAGGCTGATGTACCAGTTTTTTTGGCTCTTCAGTGTAGAATGAGTAGCCTAATTCTGTAGTTAATAATTGTGAAATTATTTAATTAATTTTCACTGTCTACCAAAATATATTTATCCAGTTCACTTGCAGAGAGCTACTTAACTCTCTCTTGATTTAAATCGGTAACTTCTTAAAACATTGGGGTACTGGGACCCTTGACATCTCTATTTTTACTATCTTCTGAATGAGATAACTTCAGGGTTCTTACAAACATTTTACATTTAAATTCCAGGACTTTCCAAGTAATGAAATGTACAATTTCAAGTACTGAATTATTTTATGTAATAACTAGTAAACATCAATGTTCCCATTTTGCACTTCAAAGTTATACAAGTTATAACACCACACATTCAAAATTAAAAGTAAAAAAATTTTTACTGCTAAATATTAACAAATAATATTACAGATTAACTTGAAACTGGTATTAAACTCACAAGTAATTTATCATCACCAGTTCCTAGCAATTAATTGTTTAACATTAGCTTACTGGTTACAATGTTTAGAAGGGTTCAGCATAATCTGGCAGCTCACGTGCCATTTTGGCTCCACCATTCAACGAAGGTGAACGGCCATTCACAACATCTTGCCAGCATCGCTTCCCCGTACACTCTACATAACATATATTTCCTTGTAGTCCCAGTTTAAAAAGTGTTTATGTTGCTCATTGCATGACTACATTAAAGAAGGTATTATTTTTGTGCTGTAAACTATTTTATTTCTGTGTTGGTTTTTATTGTTTGTTTATTCCAAGAACCATTAAGTTCAGATCATGCAAATGATTATGGAATCTAAATCATCTTATTAAGGTTACCGCCTAACTATGGCTTTTTCTTCACATTTGAGGCGGAGAAGCGCAGGAGCGATAAGGGCGAGACTGTCTCGCCCTTAAAGTACGCCATTGCCGCTAAGCGCAGGGCTCCGAACTGACATGCAGTGTTCTCGTCGCGTTGCATGGACCTATGAGGCATTCTGCAGTGGAAGGAAGTCTGTAAGAAGGTTCCATGCAGAGCTCCGGAGTAGTTTTGTATGTATCTAACGCATGTATTTTGAGATAGAGCACTTTGAAAAAAAGCCATTTACAGCCATTTTGGAGTACTGTGTACTCAAAAATGGTGTTTCTGATGTGTGTGATGTGTTGGAAGCACTCAACAACTCTCGTTTGAAGTGTGCGATCAACAAGTTGGACGCAAGCTAAATATTTTTGTAGAAAAAAACATGTGTTTCAAACACTCTGCAACACAGTAGGCGGCCTTTTAGTGTGNCGCAAGCTAAATATTTTTGTAGAAAAAAACATGTGTTTCAAACACTCTGCAACACAGTAGGCGGCCTTTTAGTGTGAAACATCACGCCACAACGTGAAAGATAATTTGACATATATATATATATATATATATATATATATATGTCAATTAATAATTTTTTGGCTTTTCTACAGCCATAATATGAACAAATGGTTAAGGAAATTTAAGAACATCTGTTATAGCTAATCAGAAAACACCACTCGTGTTCGTAAAACTTAAAACATTCAATAGTGCTCCAGTGTGTGGTTGCTAACAAAACAAAATGCATTGCGTACCATATCTGGATCATTCCAGTGGCCTGGCCCCGCATACTTGGCAACGATCCCCTGTTGATTGCCAAACCAGCTCATGATGTTGACGACGCTGTTCCACGAGTCCTGAATATCGCCGTAGTTCCTCCACAGGTTGCACGTTTGCTGAAGCAGTGTGTAGTTCACCTACGACACGAAGCAGCGGTGTACAGTGTACCATGTTGCCAGTTATTGTGGAGTACAGTTCAGGGGGGGGGGGAGACATGGGGCATGTCCCTCCCTCTCTCTCTCTCATGAGCTGTGAGACACACAGGAGTTACTTCGTAGGGTTGTACATTTACATTCATCTTGTTGTTCGGAACAGAATAGAACAGTACGTGTACAGTTATAAGCACTGCCCTTGAACATTAATAAAAGTAATCTGATACATTTAATTTTTGGCGAGATCGCAATAACGAAGACAGAAAGAGTTATGGTAACAGTTCCAGACAAACTATTGCGTAAGTACGCATACACGTAAAGTACTAGCAACTTCATACAAGGGTGTAATTTTATTACACTGACACAGTCGTTAGTCGTTATGACGTGCATGTCTCAAAACACAGTAAAAGAAAAAGGGGGTTTCTTCAGATAAATGTAAGCTACAGNGGGGGAGACATGGGGCATGTCCCTCCCTCTCTCTCTCTCATGAGCTGTGAGACACACAGGAGTTACTTCATACGGTTGTACATTTACATTCATCTTGTTGTTTGGAACAGAATAGAACAGTACGTGAACAGTTATAGACACTGCCCTTGAACATTAATAAAAGTAATCTGATACATTTAATTTTTGGCAAGATTGCAATAACGAAGACAGAAAGAGTTATGGTAACAGTTCCAGACAAACTATTGCGTAAGTACGCATACACGTAAAGTACTAGCAACTTCATACAAGGGTGTAATTTTATTACACTGACATAGTCGTTATGACGTGCATGTCTCAAAACACAGTAAAAGAAAAAGGGGGTTTCTTCAGATAAATGTAAGCTACAGTGACACAAACTAGAGATTTTGGGCAGTTTATACATTGAGAATGTACTGGGCTTCTTTATAATCGCAGACATGTAAGGAAAAGAAAATGTAGCACCTGGAAGAAAATATATTGCCCGTTCCTCATCTCATGACTATGCTTCTGTAATAATACCATATTGGGAATGTTCTAGTGATTACATACAATGTCATGATGACTACATTAGTATGTAAAGTACTCTTATCGCTCCTGTATTTACAAAATGTAGCACATTACGGAGTAATTTAATTTTCACCTTTGTAGCATTCATGTATGCTGGCCAGCTGCAGGAATACACCATTGGTCTGCCTGTTTTGTTCAGATAGCGGCCGAACTCTGGATAACCTGCACACAGTGAATTATATACAATCAGCATTCTTTTAACACCATCTTGCTGAACTTAACACTATTGAAAGTCAACAAAGTGCACGGCAGTAAGAATAACAACCTAAGTAGACATTGTCATTCGTCCACCCCCACAAGCAAGTTTCAAGTAACGCTTTTCATTCGAGACGTAGTAAGCAAACTGCCCCAGGAGAAAGCAAAGCAAATTCCCAACAAAATTAATTCTTTCATTTATTTCTGTGGGGAACTCGCAAGGAAAAACTGTTGCAAAGAAGTAGTGGGGAGCATCTAAAATAAATTTAAAAAATGCACAGGTCTGATAAAGAGACGTGGCATTCAAGCAATATTCTATTTTCAAACATGAATCCGCCAAAAATAAAACATGTGTTTTTTTTCACGTGTATATAACAATCCAGTCTCAATTTTACTGCGGGTGGGGGAAAAAACATTTAAATAAAAATAATGACGTAAATATTAATGAGCTAGTTTCACTTTGTTGTAGAGCACATGCAGTATTCCTACTTCCGTACAGCAAGCCACATGACCGGCGCTGATGAACCAATAGAAATGCATGTTCGCTGCCACTGGCACGGTCGTGGATGACAAAACCAGACTTGGGTATCTTCCTACCTCAAGCAAGGTTTCTCTTGTACGAGAACTCCTTGTGCAAGATTAGAGGCAAGTTTGAGATCTTGCGTGAATTTTGCGTACATTTTGTATTGTCTGACTGCTGTTAAAGGCGGTATTTTGTTGAAATATTTAAAAGGTAGAAAGCACAGAAAGTAACTTTATCTACGTCAAGGAATCATTAAAAAANAAACTGGTTTGCCCATACCTGGGATCACCGATTAAAAAAATTAATGATTAAAATTAATCATTAAAAAAGTTTGTAATTTCTAACTTATTAGTTATTTTAAAACTAACTAACTTTTAACTTTTAATCGTTAAAATATCTGGTTGACGATTAAAACTATCGTTAGTTAACTTTGCAATCGCCTGGAGGCCAAAGATGACAACGAAATATAAGCAAATGACATTAATATCTTGACAAACTTCTTAAAAATATGCAGCGTATTTGACGGCCGACGAGTTGCACACCACAATACACAGATCGATACACTGACGTTATGTACTGAATCGAAGATCATCGTTGGTCANGCTCATCGTAGGTCATACGCAACGCGATTGTAAGGTACGCGAGATGCCACTGTCGTGATATATCGATACAATCTCTCACTACGCAAAGATCGCAGTTGCACAGTTGATGGTCCTCGTGAGGCATGCTGTACATTACGATTGTTTCTGTAGTCACTGTACTGGTCTGGTTTCGTGCTAAGTTGTGCTATAAGAGTCTATTTTAGAAGTTTTATTTCAAATGGTTTTGTAGAAGATTGTCAATTCATCATTTTGATAAGTAGGCCTATCTGATTCGGCATCCAGCAACCAAGTCGTGGTNTCGTGATATATCGATACAATCTCTCACTACGCAAAGATCGCAGTTGCACAGTTGATGGTCCTCGTGAGGCATGCTGCACATTACGATTGTTTCTGTAGTCACTGTACTGGTCTGGTTTCGTGCTAAGTTGTGCTATAAGAGTCTATTTTCGAAGTTTCATTTCAAATGATTTTGTAGAAGATTGTCAATTCATCATTTTGATAAGTAGGCCTATCTGATTCGGCATCCAGCAACCAAGTCGTGGTCATTTTTTCTGGGAGTGTAAATTGTGATTTTTTTAATGTTTTGAATAAACATTGATGAAAAACTTTTTCGAGACACAGTAAAATTTTTGTTGCTCCTTAACTTTTAACTTTAATCATTTGATTTTGTTTTAACTAAAACTTTAATTAGTTAATTTGCGTGGATTTTAACTTCTTACTTTGATCAGTTAATTTTTTTTACTATAACGTTAACTTTACAGTTTAATTATTTTGTTAACGTTCCCAAGTAAGGGTTTGTCTAACCAACTTAATACACAATATACTGTATTCATTATTTAAACTCAAGAGAAATATTTTTTATTAACAGAATTTTTAAGCAAACAATATGACAGAACCTTGTAAAAATTACATCATACAGACTATGTATGAATACTAACCATTATTTCACTAGCGAGTTAGCTTAAGTGTCTTTCCATTGCCAACAGCAGTAATTCTGATTATTTTGTGATAAGTGTGAGGAGTTTTAAGTGTGTTTTCATCTTTTCATTTATTTCNTCATTTTTTCTGGGAGTGTAAATTGTGATTTTTTTAATGTTTTGAATAAACATTGATGAAAAACTTTTTCGAGACACAGTAAAATTTTTGTTGCTCTTTAACTTTTAACTTTAATCATTTGATTTTGTTTTAACTAAAACTTTAATTAGTTAATTTGCATGGATTTTAACTTCTTACTTTGATCAGTTAATTTTTTTTACTCTAACGTTAACTTTACAGTTTAATTATTTTGTTAACGTTCCCAAGTAAGGGTTTGTCTAACAAACGTTATACACAATATACTGTATTCATTATTTAAACTCAAGAGAAATATATTTTATTTACAGAATTTTTAAGCAAACAATATGACAGAACCTTGTAAAAATTACATCATACAGACTATGTATGAATACTAACCATTATTTCACTAGCGAGTTAGCTTAACTGTCTTTCCATTACCAACAGCAGTAATTCTGATTATTTTGTGATAAGTGTGAGGAGTTTTAAGTGTGTTTTCATCTTTTCATTTATTTCAGCCTTTTTTTTTATGGTAAGTCGTGTAAGTTGGAAAATTACGTTGAAAACAAACCAAGCCTTCATACACACAGATTTGAAGCACTGTCAAAGTCACCCGTGTACCAAATACTGTGCTTGGAATTCCTGTAGTGGAATAAGACATCTCTGAAGCAATATCTGTATCCAATAATAAAATACTTAAACTCGGTATCTAGTGCATGTTAATGCTTCTGTCCTTGTCACACGTCTTGTACGCCCACCAAGGAGGTATATATGCATCACGAGCTATGAGACATACAGGAAGAAGTGTGTTTAGTTCTCCACACTGCCCATAAACATTAATAAAAGTAATCCCATACACGTTGTTTTTGGCAGGATCACAATTGTAAGAAATTTGTGTTTGAATGTTTTCCATTTATTTTAGATTCAAGGCAGTTTAAAAAGTTTAGCTGCCATGAACATCTTATATTCAAAAATTTGTTCGCTAGTTCTGTACGGAANAACTACTTCATAAGATCGTAGTTTACTTCATCTGACTACAGGATGAAGTGTGTTTAGTCTCCACTGCCCATAAACATTAATAAAAGTAATCCCATACACTTTGGTTTTGGCAGGATCACAATTGTAAGAAATTTGTGTTTGAATGTTTTCCATTTATTTTATATTCAAGGCAGTTTAAAAAGTTTAGCTGCCATGAACATCTTATATTCAAAAATTTGTTCGCTAGTTCTGTACGGANGATTCAAGGCAGTTTAAAAAGTTTAGCTGCCATGAACATCTTATATTCAAAAATTTGTTCGCTAGTTCTGTACGGAATTTGCTTGACGTGGTAATTTGCTTTCCAAGTGTCCTGTGAAAAAACATCTTGGATTGCATGTGAATCTTT
Organism: Clitarchus hookeri; assembly: GCA_002778355.1. NCBI lineage: Eukaryota > Metazoa > Arthropoda > Insecta > Phasmatodea > Phasmatidae > Clitarchus > Clitarchus hookeri. Next base: position 29,753 of record NQII01001990.1, on the reverse strand, counting down.
TTAACATTTAACAGGTAAGTTTTTGTAGTTGGCACTTGACAGATATCAGTCTCCACCATATTGAATTTATACAAATTTTGCCATAAATTGCAAGTTAATTTAACAAAAATGTTTTCACAACAAGGCATATATATAATAGATTCTCGAGGTTTATTAAGTTATTACTTTTTCAATGCTTTTATTAATTTTTAACTATAGTTAATTCATGGTTACTCCCAACTTTCCGGAAGCCCTGCTTAAAGTTCTACTTTCAGAATATTCATCCGCCTAAAGCGAACAAAGCATAACTGAGTCTAGAAAATTACATGAAAGAGACCACACACCGCATTCATGCGCACTCAGTTTCCATAAGAACTATTTCTTACTGGGCATTACCAACACTTACCAACACACCGGCTTTCTCCCAGTTTTTATTTACATTAATTGTAAATGAAATATTACAATTCACAGATCAGATACACATAACAGTTCAGTTTAACCAAAAATAAGATACTTTTATGTTGCCAATAACTATTAAATGCTCGTTATACACAACATGTTTAAGAGACAACCAAACACGTCCTACGTGGGGTCGTTTTTAAAAGGTTTGATTCAAAAAGTGTGAAAAAAAAACCGTGACTAGGCTAAAGTGATAGCTGGGAAGAAGTAATTGATTTTTCCTGCCGGCAACTAAAATACAATACAAAATCTACACTGCAAGTTTTTTGCCAAAATTCTAAAAATCCAAGATGGCGGGACTGATTTACCTTAACAATGAGGTCTTGAGGGTTGCTGAGGGTGGAATGACATAAAGCTGGAGCAGTGCTGGAATGTAAGTGTTGGGGAAATGGGAGTTCCCTGAGAAAACCTGCTGGCCAGTGACATCACCGGCCATGTTTCCCACGTGTAAAACTCCAGGTGACCGTGTTTGTCTGGAATCGAGGTCTGTTCCCTCGGTTGAAGACAAGTAGTCCGCCCACTGCACCTCCGTGCTCGATAGATGTTATAGGCCGTTCATTGTAAAGTGAGCACTTTTGAGGCCCTGGTTACTTTTTTCTATCAGCCATTTTTTATCCTTCCCCCACATTTTTAATCAACTATTGCCATGCAAGTAATAAACACAGTGTATGTATTCCACCGGACTCGAAAGTTAACGCCTGTGGCCACAATAGAATGTTTTTATCAACTGTTATTCCAAATGAGAGGGCTTCAGAAAGTGCTCACTTGACCGTGAATGGGCTATAGTTGTTGGGAGCGCCGTCCTTACCTGTCTCCACGTCCGAGGACTTGGTGTAGCAGCCGTCGAGCTTCACGTAGTCGACGCCCCACTCAGCGAACGTGTTTGCATCGGTCTCCAGGTGGCCCAGCACCCCGGGGTAGCCACCGCAAGTGTAGTTCCCGTAGTCCTCGTACAGACCGAACTTAAGGCCCTTGGAGTGGACCTGTTCATACAATTGCACCTTTGTCAAATTTACCGACTCCTCTCGGTCGACCATCAGGGGACAACATTTTCTCCATCGCCACTGCGTGCAACAATTTCCTTCGACAGATAGAAAGAAAACAATTGGCCACCTTCGTGCTGCTGCTCTAGATAGCGCTTTCCAGCTCGAATGCCATCACTTCGTGACACAGGCACCATAAGCGAAATGTTTGGTGGTTGACGTGAAGTGGGTTTTCTCAGCTGATTCCCACTTGTTCTGCTGTTCATCATATTGCTGTTTGATTCCACCTCATCACTGTCATCAGGTCTTGTGAGCAAGCACCATCCTGGTCCTACTGTAGCTGATTCTTACTTAACTGATCCATTTTGAGAGACACGTGTAGTTGCTTATGTCAGGCCGTAGCGTAAGCTTGTGGCACACGTAAGCATTACATTACTATAGTCATGGTTATTAGTATCCAACCATGATCGCTGAGAAACTGTCGAAAACATAAAACATTACTGTTGAGTCAGTTTTTTCTTAGCAGCGTATAAAATTGTCACCTAACGACATTCGACTGTCAGAAATTGTTTCACATTTTTTTTTTGATATTACGTATTTTTTCATTGTGATATGAAAAAACAGTCTGAAAAAGGTATGACAGAGGTGAAAAATAACTTTATGTAAATAAATTAAGGAACCTGTAGATGCCTTTTTTAATTAATTTTTTTCTTAAAAATCATACAGTTTAACAACATTAATATGTTAGACTACAGCTCAAAATAATTGCCAGTGTGATCAGAATGTTGCAAAAAATGTTTTCCTTGGATTTGTTGCGTGGTTCGCCTGTATTTTGATTGTAACTTATGAGGTAAAATTTAAAGTCAAAGTAGCTAGAAGTTAAATAAACTTTTGCCACATGTGATTCGAGTATCAGATTTTAAAAAATTGCAACATGGTGCTCCTGTGATTCAAGAAAACACTTAAGTTGAAACCTAACTTCGTGTTACAATTACAATTTTATGTTAAAATTGTTTCATTTATGCTAGGAAACATAATTAATGTTATATCATCTGGTATTTTTCTCAAGTTACCATTGATGTTATATCACAAAACCGCAAAATATCATTAAAAGGTAAAAAACAATAGTTATCAGACTTATGAATTGCCTTAATTAGTGGGTTGCTAGCTGTCAGTTAGACATGAAGTGACCATCGAGATGTGATGAGGAGGTGGGAAGGATTTGACATCAGGAGATGAGTTATAGTGAGAGCCACCTAGCAGATACACGGGTGGGATAGGGAGACGCTTCCCTCGGGACTGCTGGTGTGTGTGGGGTCCCCCTCCCTCAGTGGCAGCGACACGATGCCCAGCACGTGGTGCACGGCAACGGAGGACTTAACTTGCTCACTAGAGTACCGTGGTCCTGGTGCAAGACACACCCTGTATAGCGTGGCCAGCAGTTCAGTGACAAGTTGACTTGACACACCCTGTATAGCGTGGCCAGCAGTTCAGTGACAAGTTGACTTGACACACCCTGTATAGCGTGGCCAGCAGTTCAGTGACAAGTTGACTTGACACACCCTGTATAGCGTGGCCAGCAGTTCAGTGACAAGTTGACTTGACACACCCTGTATAGCGTGGCCAGCAGTTCAGTGACAAGTTGACTTGACACACCCTGTATAGCGTGGCCAGCAGTTCAGTGACAGGTTGACTTGACACACCCTGTATAGCGTGGCCAGCAGTTCAGTGACAGGTTGACTTGACACACTCCACGTTTACTGAGGTTTAGAACAGTTCCTGTAGTTATAGTGAAAATCAGTCGCAAAATACAAGGCACGAACCGGGAGCAGATACTGCAAAATAAAATATAAGAAAAACACAGTTTATGCAGAAATTACAATGGCCATGTGGACATGTGTAGAAGAAAAGGGGTGAAAGTTGCCTGCTGCTCGATGAGTGATGACGAAACAAAAAATAGCCTGGATTTAGCTGATCACGTAAATTTTTAAAACCAATCTGGCAAAAATTGCACATAAAAGGGTTGGTGGATACGCTCGTGGGTCGTGAAAATTAACAAGATTCCATCGTCCTAAAGAATCAATAGAGTTACTTGATTAGTGAGCAGACAAAATATGAAAACCTCACACCAAACACAGCTGGTTCACTTTTCTGTCACTGCACCCATGTGGTTTACTGTATTTTAATAAATGTGGGAGACTTGCCTTGAAAACTATTGGAATTAATGTTTACATTTTGTAAGGCTGTTTCTGACTGGGGCCATCCCACAGTTTGCGTATTTAAAAATAATTGCAAGCACAGCGAGCACTTGCAAACAGGCGCTGATCACCTGGCGACCATCAGCTGTGCACATTCGAACACTCTGGTTTCCACATCTGCGTGTGGGATTATGTTTTGTGCGCAATATCTGCCGTGCGATCGGAAGTAGTTGCAAGTTCAATACCTGTAACAGCTACCATCGTCTGCTGGAGCTCGGGTCACGCCTCAAAGCACATACTCAGTGTGCACTACGTATAGCTGGAGAGTGGAGAGGTGTGTGTTTCTGCGGAACACCCTGTACGTGGTCGTGTGTTGAGACTGGTTTTGGGGGGATGAGTAGCTTCAATGTCGAAACACAGAGAAACCAGTTTCAGTGCGGGACCAGCCGAGTGAAAGGATAGGGTTTTACATGTTAAATGATTTTAGATGTATCTGGGCCAACTGCCACAATTTCCCTTTCAAACTAAAATCACTTTGTTGATCTTTGAGTGTGCCACATTTATACAAGATGTTTTTTTGGTAAAAATTTTAATATCCTGAAAATTGCTGGTAAACTAAGCTCAACAAACACACAAACTCTATTTGATATATTCAAGCCTGCTCTCTTGTAGCAGGTTTCTTCTCTTAAACGAGCACAGAGTGTTTTTCTGTTTGAAGGCAATATTGTGAAAGGCAGCCTATCCTTCGCCCCGCCGGTCCTGCACTAGGTAACGCCCCCGAGAGTTGTAATGGGCCTGTGGTGGTGTGGTGGTCGGACCGCTCGCCTTCATCTAAGTGAACCGGGTTCCGTTCCTGGCAGGGTCGCTCCTGGATTTTCGCACGCATGAATTGTGCTGGACGAAGCTGCTGGTCTGTGAGTTTTCTTGGGAAACTTCCCTTTCTCCCGCCCTTGCATTCCGGCGTTGCTCCATACTCATCTCACTTCACCCTTATCAGCGCTCAATACCTTGATATTAAGGCTTGGCATCACACCTTTTGCAGAAATTCTTAATTTTTTCATCATAATTTTGGATTCATAGTAATTGTAACTACCGAAAATGTACAATTATTGAAAATGAACATTTTACGAATTGTTTAATATTTTTGTGCGTGATTTTAACTGTGTGTTATCTGCTTGTTGTGAAAAGTCGAGAACATATATACATTTTATCAATAAGTTCTGCCTTTTTGCAAGCTGGAAATAACATACAGTTAAAATTAGATACAAAAGTATTAAAGAACTAGTAAATTGTAAATTTTCTATAATCAGCCATTTTCAATAATACCTTTGAAACTGAAATTATAAAACGAAAATGAAGAATTCCTGCATAATAGGTGGAGCCGAGCGTTAAGGGCTGCCCAAATCACTCCACTCTACTTCAGAGTTGTAACTACTTTTGCTGATATGCAAGTGTCACTTTGGTCATGTGGTTAGCATGCTGGCAGTCAGTCGAGGTTTGATTCTTGCCTGGGTCACATCTACTTCTCACTCATAAGGAACATGATAGGCATTGGTGTTGGCCGGTGGGTTTTCTCAACATACTCCCATTTCCTTCCCCATCTTCATTCTGACACTGCTCCATCCCCATCTCATTTCACTTGAACTATTCTTGGGGGTATATCAATGCATCTCTGTGAGAAAAACCAGTTTGCGTATTCCACTTTCTCTCATTATGGCACCCTTTAAAAAATTTAGTGAAGGGCAATGAATACACTCTCTCTTCTACCACCCCCCCTCCCCCTTCCATGGGTGCGAGATGCCTTGTTGGTAGATGCACTTCAAATGAACTCATCACCTGCTTTTAAAAATTTTAGTTAACTGTGAACGATGTTTACTTGATTATAACATCAGAGAAGGATTTACAGTATACTTACATAGTCCGACAAGTTCTTCATGCCACCGGGAAAGCGAGTTGCGTTTGGCTGCAGCTTGCCCTCGGCATCCCGTTGCCGTGCGAGCCAGCAGTCGTCGGTGATGACGTAGTTGTAGCCAACATCAGCGTAGCCCTCAGAAACCATCAGGTCAGCTACTTTCTTAACTAGTCTTTCACTGAAACAAAGTTTAAACATCACTTTAAAAGTCAATATCGACATATGCTTTCAGACCAGAGTTTAGCAATTATATGACTAACCCATTTCCATCATATTTTTCCAAGTCACAATTATTGCAGTGTACGTACCGGGTACGTCCAATTTTTCACTGCAAAAGGCAGCATATTTTTTCTTTCTCGGACACTACAAGCTACATGGGTGAAAATAACAACAGTTTAAACACACACACATCAACGACCAGGCATCATATTCATTTTCATAATATAAAGCAGTCAATAATATACAACAGAAGAAACTTACACTCATATTTACCTAAAGTTCTCAGTAACTGCAAAATCCAGCAAGTGTGTGTTTGAAGAACACGGCTGTGGGATACGTAGCATAAGATGATGGGCCCCATTCAGTTCCAGACCGCATGGTTACGTGCCTTCATTGGAAATAGCAGTGGATCCAGACTTGAGTTTGGCGAGGGGGGGAGGTGAAGAGGGTGGGATATACCAGAAGTATAAAGGTATGCCTTGGGGAAATATTAAAATTTAAACCTTATCAGTGTTTTTTTTCTTCTAATTTCATCCAGGGCTTTAAGAAATAAGATATTATTTTATAGAAGTTAAACATTTTTTAATCATCACTTTCATTCCTTCTTGCAGCTCTGTTATCCTACGGCTCTTAACTTCAATCCTGTGGACTATTAACGTTTCCTAATAATTATCTCTTTTCTTCCATGCAGATGTAAGGGGCCTCGGTGGGATTGCCACTGGCACCGTCAGCATCTTGCTCGAAGAAGTCGATGGCAGTACTGCTGTGGGTACTGTTGCTGGACCCGCAAACTCTGTCGCCATTATATTTTATAATTGCTTTCACAAACTGAGACTATGCACCTTTCACGTCAGCTGCTGTCAAACTAAGCCTCTCCGCTGACCCCCNTGCTTATAGTACCCGTATGCAAGCACTATGACGTCATCTTGACAATGTACCAATCATATTACATCAATAAGACATTGTGGGGCAAAATACAAGCCAATCACAGAGTTGCCACGTGACTGCAGCTGGCCAATCGCGTGCAGGCATTGGACCATCACATCGGCAGGTTTCAATCTTTCCATCAATCTTTAGCAATCCTCGCCATTCAGCCTTGTACGCTCTGCAATCAGCACCGCACGCACTGCAATCAGCAATTCGCTCCGCTCTATCCGCAATCCGCTCCGCAACACGCACCACAGTCTGTTCCGCAATCAGCCCCGCATGCTCTGCAATGAGGAGTCTGCTCTGAGGAGTCAGTGCTGACTCCTCAGTACTGACTTCTCAGAGCTGACTGCTCGGAGTGTGCGAAGCTGATTGCAGAGGTGATTGCAGAGCGGATTGCAGTGCGGATTGCGGAGCGGAATGTGGAGGTGATTGCAGAGCGTATTGTGGATCGTACAGAGTGGATTGCAATGCGTGTGGTGTTGATTGCGGTGCGTACAGTACCCAGTAGTGCCACCATCTACTTCTTCAGGCATGATACCGACAGCACCATCGACTTCTTCAGGCATGACGCAGACAGCACCATCGACTAATTCAGTTGGGTCACTTACAGCAGTGCTGCAATCAGTGACTTTGCCAAGGCTTCGTTGCTGTTACGGCGACAAGATATTTGCCTACAGCCAAGGTGCAAGGAAGCATGAAAGAACTACTTGTGTGAAGGGACCTTCCCGGGCTATGCAACGATGTGCAAAGTGCAAACGCCTGTTCAAACGAGGTGATCAGCTGAGGAGACATAGCAAGAACTGTAAAGGTAGAGATCCTGCAGCTAAGAAACGCCCTGTACTAGCTGCTGGCAAAACCACATCGAATGGATTCTACCTTAAACAATCAGAATTCAAGAGAACTTGAAAAGATTATGTGATTGGGAATAACTTTGTAGGTACAAAAAACATATGTACATCCCTTGACCACAAGCAAAGGATAATCAATCAATTAACAGAAGAAGTCAAAGAAGCTCCCATAAAATATAATGTTTGGCTGGAGCGTACCTACGAACAGCCGCAACTTTTGGGTGAAGCAAGTTTTTTTATAAAAATTGCAATTAATTTTTTTAGAAATTTTTTGAGTTAAATATTATGATCATGGGGTCAATGTCAGGGTCACCAACATCGAACATGGTGGACAAGATGGTTGACAAACCAATATGGCTGATGGTCAGGTCTGACCATGGACCCTGTGTATCGATTTTGCATATCCTATGCTTATAAAACCAATATGGCCACCACTGGTCTGCCCTCGTAAATAATTCCCCCAAATCCTTCTGATTGATCGAAAAGTGCCTTTCGGGATATCGTTTTTGCAACTGGGGGGGATCAGTCTTTTTTGAGGGAAAAACAGGAAATTTTGAGGGAGGAAGAAATTTTGAGAAAAAATGGCCGCCGGGGACTAGAATGACAGAGCATAAACAGCTACTGCGCTCCGCGCCCTCCTGCCATTGGCCCTAAACATGCATAATCATTCTACTTTTGTCAGTCCCCTGAGAAATGATGTATTTTAATACACTGGCATTGATCAGTCATCACATATTGCTTGCAACAGAGAACATCCCTGGTGGGTGCATGCAAGTCACGGCACACTCACAAACATGTATATGATATGTTCACATTTAGGCTTATTATTTTTGTGTTGGACAAACTGGAACACCAACTAAAAAAAAAAACACTAGTCAGAGATACACAGAAAACACAACATACAAATCTAGCATTTTTCACTGCTGATCTCGCAGTACGAGTTTGGAGTATGTCCCTTATTTGTAACATCCCAAAAACATTTTTGTAGAGTTTTTAATTTGTTGTTTTACAATGTTGAAGGTGTTTGGCGATACTAAGATATGATTGTTTTTGCAACGATAAAAATGAGCATGGTAAGAGGTAAGATAAATTATTTGGAGTGCTGCAGTGAAAGTGGTGACGTTCTACCAAGACAAGTGTCCCGGTATAGTGGGACTGATAAAGTTCATTTACAGTGAGCAAGCACACTGTCTCCTTCAGATTGTCAGAAAATACTATAAGGTTGTAGCTATTCAATATTTTCAGAACTTATTAAAATGGAAGAAGTAACTTATAGAAGTTTTTGGGTATAATTAATTGAAAATGTTTGGTCCAAATTTGTTGCACCAAACATGCAAGCACAGTATTCTTCAGCAGTGGACATAACACCACATTAGTAATACAGAGGCCTTTTACATGAGCGTGTTGGGAATTTGTGGGAGAATAGCTGAAGCAGTACAACTAAATTTTTTTTTAATTTTAGCGCTTGTATTTCAATAAATAGGGTACTATATGGCACAGACTATTTTCCGGTTGAGTTATTACAAAAAGTTATGTTAATTTAGACGAGGATAATTTTTTTATATAAACGCAGTGAAAGTTAATGTACATCACAAACACCAAAAGAGTCTACAAAAACAGTTATATTGTTAGACTGATAACAAAATTTATGTTTCTGTACGTTCATAAATGCTCGTATTAATAATGGGCTGAAATTTTTGTGGAATATGTGTATGTGGCAAAGCCACAAAATTATTTCTGGTTGCCCAGTAGCTGCGATGGAAATAAAACCAGTGTTTTCGTAGTGGTCCAGGCAAGTAAGATCCCTTAGCCGCAGATGCTGCGTTGCAGCAAATGCTGGTGTTTTCTTACGACTACATTAGTCTGCATTCTGATCAGGACACCAGCCAGCAAATACAGTTTCTGTAGCCGACGCCACTTCACATGTGACTTGCGTTCATTGCGTCTCGAATGGTCGCAGCACATCTTCACGATGCATACGTGCATGTACAGTTGTGAAAAAAAAAAAAA
>NQII01001990.1:0-20082 GCA_002778355.1 Clitarchus hookeri | reverse complement strand
TTCTTACATACCTTATCTACATTTTAAATTTTGTACACTACAGAGTTTGTACATATTGAGTGCTTCTGTAATACTTAAGTAAATGTTTCAACTAATTTAATTGTAAAGGTTTTAAATATTTTTTTTTTAAGAGTTTGTATGTAAATGACTACGACATGTGTGACTTCCGTATGCCAGGGTGAACTGTTTGCAAATCAAAAGTACTAAAGTACGTAAGTTTACGCTGGTTTCAGATTATTTAAAAAAAACTGCAACTTTATATAAATTAACAGTGTATTCAGTCCTCCAAAAAACTATAAATATGTCATGTTTCATAAATAGCATCCTATAGGAAAATATTTTATTGAAGACTTGAACACAACAGTATTAATACTTTTTTTTGTGTAATATGAACTTTTCATTATTTAAATACGTAAAATATTCTTTAGCTGGACTTTTGTTCATGTTACATATGCTTGGTTTTGATCCAGAGCAGCATGTTGCATTAAGTTTTGTACATGAAGTGTACATTTTTTAATACTAGAATACCAATTTCATTGTGACACATGATTGACTTTACAGCAAACAATGGTGCATTCCTGCACCAATGATTGGTGACAAGTCAGCAGCAGAAACATCTTAATAATTGTTCAAGTTGATGCCATGTGCACAGCAGATATCCAGCAGCTGGGAATTGGGCCATAAATGTATTTATTTTGCAGTGTACTCCATGCAATTTGTTTTCCTTCCATTTCGATCACACTTCATTATCCATGCACATAGTCTGCACAGGGCCACCATTTCCGGCGCGGGCTCGTGTCCCGCTTCCGACGGCCATTGGGTGATCTCTCCTTGGAGTTCAAGACGGACAAATGCGTGCAGCGTGGCCTGTGGGGGTCTCAACTTTGTATCCACTGAACTGGTAATTCCGTTTTATAAGTCTTTCGTAATCCTTTATATTTACCCTCGCAGCTGGCCAGGCCCTTCCGTCGACTCAAAAGGCCCTTAAATAATTATGTTGCCTTGAACCTTTTTAGTTTCACATGTAACACAGTGTGTCTACCTCGGGCTGGCCTTGTGTAATTGTTTCTGTTCTGCAACCCCTTTGTATTGTTTTTCGTAATTGCTTTTGAGTTCATGTAGTGCTCTGCGCATTTTGTTGTGATTTTAATGTAGAGTAAAGATGTTGGAGCCCAAAAAATTAATTATTTTATATTTGTACCAAACATTGTTCTACTTGTACGCATTGTGTGTGATGACATTTTCCTTGAGCAAAAAACTTTTACACTTTATATTTTTTTAATAATTTCATGTCAAATACAACAATCTTCTGTTTTTCTGCAGCCAAAATAACAAATACTAATTAAGTTGTACAAATAAAAAAAATTACAAAGTAAACTAATGATATGGGCTACCGCGTGACATGTATGTCATCTCCAAATAACAAGCCATATATATGAAAGAAATTGTTAAGTATAAAGAAATGTTTGCATATTTTTAACTTTTTTTTAATGTATGGACTGTTATTTGGTAATCACATACATGTCATACGGTAGACCATGGCATTAGTTTACTTCGTAAATTTTTTCATTTGTACAACTTAATATTTGTTACAGCTGCAGCAAAACAGAAAAAAATTTAATGACATCAAANCGTAAATTTTTTCATTTGTACAACTTAATATTTGTTACAGCTGCAGCAAAACAGAAAAAAATTTAATGACATCAAATTATTCAAAATATACAAAGCATAAATTTTTTTTTATTCGAGGGAAATGTCATTACATATAATGTATACAAGTTGAACAATGTTTGGCACAAAGATAAAGATATTAATGTTTTGAGATCCAGCACCACTAAACGCCGGGTGAATCTGGATCTAACATGCACGTGGTCAGCCTTAACTCCTGTACTTAAGTGGCCTTGTACTTGCATTTGGCGTGCTCTGTGGTCAACAGCGGAGTAAAAGATTATCGTAAATTCGACTTGCCACACGGAGACGTCGTGACCTTGGTAAGAAGCTCTATTCACCGCTTGGCAGTGCGCGAAATCACGGCCAGGCACACTGAGATTACATATACCATTACAACAACAATGGCTGTTGTGGTATTATGAAATTAGCTTTTTTTGATTTGCTAACAATTTTGTATTGAAACAACTTTATTGTAGACAGTTTGTTAGCAGAACTTAATATGTACAATTTCAAGGAAGGGTTAGTACATCATGGAAACTGCCCGCGGTTGGTTTGTGTGAACATATCTTCATGTCAGTAAAATTCCAAAGAACAAATCCTCTTTATGGAAAACAAAGATAATGTTGCACACATACTGGTTTGCGCATGAGCAACAAATGTAACTCATACTATACGCTATTCGTGGTGAAGGCCCTCCAAACAGGCATTAATCACTAATAAATATATTTTATTGTTAACTTTTGAGAGTGGTGAAATGTATACACTGTGTTTATTAGTAACACAGCAATGTTTATATTAAAAAGTGACAGGAAGATATAAATAGGCTGAAAGGAAAAATTTAGCAGGGCCTTAAAAAGTACTCACTCTACCATGAATAGCCTACACCAGGTTAGCATATATTTGAGCTTTTGGGAGAAGGTGCTATGGATATTCTGACAATCTTTTCACTTAGAAGTTACTATTAGAGACAATTGTTNTTGAGCTTTTGGGAGAAGGTGCTATGGATATTCTGACAATCTTTTCACTTAGAAGTTACTATTAGAGACAATTGTTAGTTTTCCTAGACCCAACATACTGTATACTAGGCAGCCAGTTTTCTTTGTTTATTGGCCATCATGCACGTACAACGCTACTACATATCCCACTTCATTAAGCCAACGAGGACTCTCGTACTCTANCTTTATTGGCCATCATGCACGTACAACGCTACTACATATCCCACTTCATTAAGCCAACGAGGACTCTCGTACTCTAAAGTAGAATGTTTGTGATTGGTCTTCAGAGAACTTGGTCGAGTCAAATCCTTTAACATCCAATCATAAAAGAATAAACTATCTAGAGTGTTATCAAAAATAGGTTGGCTCAAATTTTTTTTTGCGATTTTCCAGTGTCTCATGTCATTATGCAATACTATATAACAATATTAAAATAAATTTAATGATTTATTAAAACATATATTTACGTAACAAAAGTGTATTTTCACATACCAGTTGTTTCTGTCCTCCNGGGGACTAGAATGACAGAGCATAAACAGCTACTGCGCTCCGCGCCCTCCTGCCATTGGCCCTAAACATGCATAATCATTCTACTTTTGTCAGTCCCCTGAGAAATGATGTATTTTAATACACTGGCATTGATCAGTCATCACATATTGCTTGCAACAGAGAACATCCCTGGTGGGTGCATGCAAGTCACGGCACACTCACAAACATGTATATGATATGTTCACATTTAGGCTTATTATTTTTGTGTTGGACANGCATGCAAGTCACGGCACACTCACAAACATGTATATGATATGTTCACATTTAGGCTTATTATTTTTGTGTTGGACATACTGGAACACCAACTAAAAAAAAAAACACTATTCAGAGATACACAGAAAACACAACATACAAATCTAGCATTTTTCACTGCTGATCTCGCAATACGAGTTCGGAGTATGTCCCTTATTTGTAACATCCCAAAAACATTTTTGTAGAGTTTTTAATTTGTTGTTTTACAATGTTGAAGGTGTTTGGCGATACTAAGATATGATTGTTTTTGCAACGATAAAAATGAGCATGGTAAGAGGTAAGATAAATTATTTGGAGTGCTGCAGTGAAAGTGGTACTGGGATAGCGAGACAAGTGTCCCGGTATAGCGAGACTGATAAAGTTCATTTACAGTAAGCAAATTGTCTCCTTCAGATTGTCAGAAAATACTATGATAAGGTTGTAGCTATTCAATATTTTCAGAACTAATTAAAATGGAAGAAGTAACTTATAGAAGTTTTTGGGTATAATTAATTGAAAATGTTTGGTCCAAATTTGTTGCANAATTAAAATGGAAGAAGTAACTTATAGAAGTTTTTGGGTATAATTAATTGAAAATGTTTGGTCCAAATTTGTTGCACCAAACATGCAAGCACAGTATTCTTCAGCAGTGGACATAACACCACATTAGTAATACAGAGGCCTTTTACATGAGCGTGTTGGGAATTTGTGGGAGAATAGCTGAAGCAGTACAACTAAATTTTTTTTTAATTTTAGCGCTTGTATTTCAATAAATAGGGTACTATATGGCACAGACTATTTTCCGGTTGAGTTATTACAAAAAGTTATGTTAATTTAGACGAGGATAATTTTTTTATATAAACGCAGTGAAAGTTAATGTACATCACAAACACCAAAAGAGTCTACAAAAACAGTTATATTGTTAGACTGATAACAAAATTTATGTTTCTGTACGTTCATAAATGCTCGTATTAATAATGGGCTGAAATTTTTGTGGAATATGTGTATGTGGCAAAGCCACAAAATTATTTCTGGTTGCCCAGTAGCTGCGATGGAAATAAAACCAGTGTTTTCGTAGTGGTCCAGGCAAGTAAGATCCCTTAGCCGCAGATGCTGCGTTGCAGCAAATGCTGGTGTTTTCTTACGACTACATTAGTCTGCATTCTGATCAGGACACCAGCCAGCAAATACAGTTTCTGTAGCCGACGCCACTTCACATGTGACTTGCGTTCATTGCGTCTCGAATGGTCGCAGCACATCTTCACGATGCATACGTGCATGTACAGTTGTGAAANAAAAAAAAAAAAAACACACCGGCATGCATTGCAGCCGAGGACCAGCCAACATCGATAAGGCCATGCTGTTGACAAGTTTACCAACCTGATGCATTCGTCTGGGTAGTTGACGCAATCTGTGATGCAGCGGTATCTCTCCCAGGACATGAACCCCATTGGTGGAGTGAGAGCCAGTCCGTTGTCGAGAGCAGTAACTGCACCTAGCAGGCTTGCCAACATGACGACGTGCAGCATCATCTTGTATGTTTCACCTCAGGTATGTTGCTACTGATAGAAACACAGTTCTTACATACCTTATCTACATTTTAAATTTTGTACACTACAGAGTTTGTACATATTGAGTGCTTCTGTAATACTTAAGTAAATGTTTNTTATCTACATTTTAAATTTTGTACACTACAGAGTTTGTACATATTGAGTGCTTCTGTAATACTTAAGTAAATGTTTGAACTAATTTAATTGTAAAGGTTTTAAATTTTTTTTTTTAAGAGTTTGTATGTAAATGACTACGACATGTGTGACTTCCGTATGCCAGGGTGAACTGTTTGCAAATCAAAAGTACTAAAGTACGTAAGTTTACGCTGGTTTCAGATTATTTAAAAAAAAACTGCAACTTTATATAAATTAACAGTGTATTCAGTCCTCCAAAAAACTATAAATATGTCATGTTTCATAAATAGCATCCTATAGGAAAATATTTTATTGAAGACTTGAACAAAACAGTATTAATACTTTTTTTTGTGTAATATGAACTTTTCATTATTTAAATACGTAAAATATTCTTTAGCTGGACTTTTGTTCATGTTACATATGCTTGGTTTTGATCCAGAGCAGCATGTTGCATTAAGTTTAGTACATGAAGTGTACATTTTTTAATACAAGAATACCAATTTCATTGTGACACATGATTGACTTTACAGCAAACAATGGTGCATTCCTGCACCAATGATTGGTGACAAGTCAGCAGCAGAAACATTGCCATGTGCACAGCAGATATCCAGCAGCTGGGAATTGGGCCATAAATGTATTTATTTTGCAGTGTACTCCATGCAATTTGTTTTCCTTCCATTTCGATCACACTTCATTATCCATGCACATAGTCTGCACGGGGCCACCATTTCCGGCGCGGGCTCGTGCCCCGCTTCCGACGGCCATTGGGTGATCTCTCCTTGGAGTTCAAGACGGACAAATGCGTGCAGCGTGGCCTGTGGGGGTCTCAACTTTGTATCCACTGAACTGGTAATTCCGTTTTATAAGTCTTTCGTAATCCTTTATATTTACCCNGGGTCTCAACTTTGTATCCACTGAACTGGTAATTCCGTTTTATAAGTCTTTCGTAATCCTTTATATTTACCCTCGCAGCTGGCCANCTTTGTATCCACTGAACTGGTAATTCCGTTTTATAAGTCTTTCGTAATCCTTTATATTTACCCTCGCAGCTGGCCATGCCTTTCCGTTGACTCAAAAGGCCCTTAAATAATTATGTTGCCTTGAACCTTTTTAGTTTCACATGTAACACAGTGTGTCTACCTCGGGCTGGCCTTGTGTAATTGTTTCTGTTCTGCAACCCCTTTGTATTGTTTTTCGTAATTGCTTTTGAGTTCATGTAGTGCTCTGCGCATTTTGTTGTGATTTTAATGTAGAGTAAAGATGTTGGAGCCCAAAAAATTAATTATTTTATATTTGTACCAAACATTGTTCTACTTGTACGCATTGTGTGTGATGACATTTTCCTTGAGCAAAAAACTTTTACACTTTATATTTTTTTAATAATTTCATGTCAAATACAACAATCTTCTGTTTTTCTGCAGCCAAAATAACAAATACTAATTAAGTTGTACAAATAAAAAAAATTACAAAGTAAACTAATGATATGGGCTACCGCGTGACATGTATGTCATCTCCAAATAACAAGCCATATATATGAAAGAAATTGTTAAGTATAAAGAAATGTTTGCATATTTTTAACTTTTTTTTAATGTATGGACTGTTATTTGGTAATCACATACATGTCATACGGTAGACCATGGCATTAGTTTACTTCGTAAATTTTTTCATTTGTACAACTTAATATTTGTTACAGCTGCAGCAAAACAGAAAAAAATTTAATGACATCAAATTATTCAAAATATACAAAGCATAAATTTTTTTTTATTCGAGGGAAATGTCATTACATATAATGTATACAAGTTGAACAATGTTTGGCACAAAGATAAAGATATTAATGTTTTGAGATCCAGCACCACTAAACGCCGGGTGAATCTGGATCTAACATGCACGTGGTCAGCCTTAACTCCTGTACTTAAGTGGCCTTGTACTTGCATTTGGCGTGCTCTGTGGTCAACAGCGGAGTAAAAGATTATCGTAAATTCGACTTGCCACACGGAGACGTCGTGACCTTGGTAAGAAGCTCTATTCACCGCTTGGCAGTGCGCGAAATCACGGCCAGGCACACTGAGATTACATATACCATTACAACAACAATGGCTGTTGTGGTATTATGAAATTAGCTTTTTTTGATTTGCTAACAATTTTGTATTGAAACAACTTTATTGTAGACAGTTTGTTAGCAGAACTTAATATGTACAATTTCAAGGAAGGGTTAGTACATCATGGAAACTGCCCGCGGTTGGTTTGTGTGAACATATCTTCATGTCAGTAAAATTCCAAAGAACAAATCCTCTTTATGGAAAACAAAGATAATGTTGCACACATACTGGTTTGCGCATGAGCAACAAATGTAACTCATACTATACGCTATTCGTGGTGAAGGCCCTCCAAACAGGCATTAATCACTAATAAATATATTTTATTGTTAACTTTTGAGAGTGGTGAAATGTATACACTGTGTTTATTAGTAACACAGCAATGTTTATATTAAAAAGTGACAGGAAGATATAAATAGGCTGAAAGGAAAAATTTAGCAGGGCCTTAAAAAGTACTCACTCTACCATGAATAGCCTACACCAGGTTAGCATATATTTGAGCTTTTGGGAGAAGGTGCTATGGATATTCTGACAATCTTTTCACTTAGAAGTTACTATTAGAGACAATTGTTTGTTTTCCTAGACCCAACATACTGTATACTAGGCAGCCAGTTTTCTTCCTTTATTGGCCATCATGCACGTACAACGCTACTACATATCCCACTTCATTAAGCCAACGAGGACTCTCGTACTCTAAAGTAGAATGTTTGTGATTGGTCTTCAGAGAACTTGGTCGAGTCAAATCCTTTAACATCCAATCATAAAAGAATAAACTATCTAGAGTGTTATCAAAAATAGGTTGGCTCAAATTTTTTTTTGCGATTTTCCAGTGTCTCATGTCATTATGCAATACTATATAACAATATTAAAATAAATTTAATGATTTATTAAAACATATATTTACGTAACAAAAGTGTATTTTCACATACCAGTTGTTTCTGTCCTCGGTGATCTGAATTGATACGGCTGATCCACTTTATCTGCGAAAATACTCAGACTGAAGTTCACACACTACGTTCACAGTTCTCTCGGCAAAAAATTGTACGTAATACTGATTACACATGATAAAAAATATAAGTATTTTAAAACGATAAATTTAAGTGTAAATATTGAGTTATCTAACAGACTCCTGGGAATTATAGTGATAAGATTTTTGGTACTGTTAAAAAGAGTGGTGTGATAACCTCATTGATAAGATAGAGGTTTACATACATATAATTGCATTATATAAAATATTGATAAATATGAGTATACAGTGAATAATTTATAATAATTTAAGTTTGTTTTAGAACATTTGGTTGGAAATACAGCAGCAACCTCCAATCTGCTGGCATCATGAAAAAAGCCTAATTTCCCCATGTGGCATGTTATACACTTTCAAGAATAAAAAATAAACACTTTACATATGATCAGTTGGTAAACCAATTTAGGAAGTTGATAAAAATATAAAATGTCTAGAATTGCCTGTAGAGACAACTAGGTGCCATCTTACTCAGTGCATACAGCAATTTACATTTTCACTGATTTTCAGATTGCTGTACAGATGGATTGTGTTTCTGTAAACTGTACTATGATACGATAACAGATGTAAAAGTTTCATTTTCCCACAAGAACGGTATTAACTCTGGTCGTAAGGCACTCAGAAACAAAAAAAAACACCAGTAATTTGTATATACAGGATGATTTTGAGCAACGGGGACAAACTACAGGTGATGATCCCTGAGAGAATAAGGAGCGAAACAGGTCATATGGGCATATGTCTGGAAATGCATGGTTTCTATGCCCCCATGGGCCTATGAGCGTGCACGTACGCACCGCAGCAGCGACGGCTGCGCACGTTCGAATGTGCCGTCCTGCATCAGAATGGCGTCACAGGCAGCGTGAATGCGTTGTTCCAGTGTTTGCACGTCCGGGATGGGCTCTGCATACACAACACCTTTTATGTGCCTCCACAGGTGTATATATAAAGGGTTGAGGTGCGGCGACTGGGCAGGCCATGCAACTGGACCACCTAGTCCGATCCATCAGCCGGGGGAAGATGATGTTGAGATGCCTCTGCACGGTAATGCGGAAATGGGCTGGAGCACCATCATGTAACAGCCACGTAATCCTTCGTACCACCAAAGGCACCTCTTCAGCAGGGGATGCAGAGCCACCCGCAGGAAGTGCAGATATGCCTCGCCTGTGAGGCTTTGTGAAAGGACGACTGGTCCTACGAGGCGGTCGCCAATAGTCCCCGCCCACACATTGAGACTGAGCCGGTGCTGGGGTCCGGCTTACCCTAAGTCGGCGGGCCGCCTGCCTGATGCTGATACCAGGGTCGCCCTCCACAGTGTTGATCACATGTTTCCGCAAGGCCGGTGTATGTACCTGGCACACCCGTCCTTCATGGTTACCCATTCCCATAAAGGAGCCTGTCTCACACGAATGGCAAAACACTGTTGCAAATATTTTATGATGTCTGTGGAGATACTTTTACCAGTACAGCCGTGCTGGCTCCTGCCCATTGGCTGTCCATAAGTAAAGAGCCATGTTGGCCGGTTCCCTATTGGACTACAAGGCCATCGTCCTACATTGCTGCACCACGCTACACACGTCCGCTCCAGGGTGAGTCGACAACAGCATTGAAGCACACACCTCATGGGGAACAGTACCGTCCTCTAGCAAGGAACCCATGCATTTCCGAACGTATCCCCATTAGACCTTTGTTGTTCCTTATCCCGTCTTCTCTAGCTTGTCCCCATTGCTCAAAATCAGCCTGTAGAGTAAACATTTGCATAGACTGTTCATGGTTCATTGAATAATTTTGAAATTAACCTTTGAAAAATGTCGCTGCCTCCACCAGCATTACCAGCGTATATTACAATGGGGACACTGACTTGCATGTGCCCATAAAAGTGGTTTATGACAAAGGGAAAGTAGTTCCTTGTCATAACATTGAATTTGAAGTGTTAGGTAAACATTTGTGGTGGAAGAATACATAACGCGCACACAAGTAGATCTTAAGCAGGGCTTTGGAAATACTCAGTTTACCGTGAACAGCCCATATATAACATTTGTTGTGTTTTGATGCAAGGTGGATCTGGTGTTCAGGAAAACTGGTCACTTGGCTGGATGTGGTTAATCCAGAATGTTATAAAACAGTTTGAGGTTTGGAATTTTGAGAAAACAAATTTGGAATAGTTTACCCAGTTAGGCATCAGCCAACTTGATGGGGAGGTGCTACATTAGACTCTGTTGACTCAGGGTGTCACTTTGATCATGACGCGTGATGGTCTCAATAGTCCTACGTTTCTAGTTCCGTGCTAGATCAGGAGCACAGATACAAGAGGGTACAGACCCTACTGTGGCGGGCTCTGTAAGATCTGGCGCTTGGCCTTTATGGTGCCTTCATACAGCGTCGGGCGGGAAGCCCACCGGCTTGGCACGNGTGAGCTCGTTCCCGTGGGGTTAGGTAGCTGAAGGCATTATATTACACTTTTGGGAAATAAGCAAAACTGAATATTAGTAGCACTATTCATCTTGATAATTTGAAGTATACATACAAGAATAGTTACCACAACTGCAGCAAAAATTTTAAACCAGCCGTTGTGAAGAGTAAAGGTGTGAGCCATGTTTTCACAGAGCAGCAAAATGCTTCATACAGAAAATTATTAAATGTTTACTTGCTCTTAACAATGTACATTTACCATATTCTTACTTGCTCGCTTCCCTTGGCCTGTTCCGTGTGAGTGAGCGGAACATAAGGACAGAGTAGTGATATGATAGCGAGTAGCAAGTCATGAAGGAATGTTTGAATGACAGGCGAGCGATAATCCTACCAGGGTTTTAAGTTATAAAGGCGTGCCGCCACGCATTCTTCCGCATGCCGCAGTGATAAGCCTTTTGCAGTTCGCACGCTCTTCACCTTCAGTAGATTGAATTTCTGTGTTTATCCTATGGAATATTGTGGTTTAATGACCTAGTCTATCTCAGCATGACAAAGGGTGTGGAGAATGTTCCAGATCAAGGCCGGCAATAGTATTTAAGTGTGACAGGCCTCCGAGGTGAGAGTTTACGAGAATCGGGAGTTTGGACGATTGTGCGACCTTAAGCGATAGACGACGAGCCAGAAGAGCAATGAGTGGCAATGGAAAATCTGTGACTGCAAGCATCGGTGTAGTGAAGATTGCGACTGGCAAGTGGGATTATTGAGCTGGATGCACGAGTGTAAGGCATTTCAAATTACAGCAACAGATTGACTGAGTGTGAGTTAATTGACTATAACCAAACAGAGACCTTGAGAAGGACTTTGATTAGAGTTGAGATAGACATTAAATATTGCGCTCACTGAGAAATAAAAAGAGTAATAGTGGAGATATATAGATTAATGCTGTAAATAAGAGCTGTGTGAATAAATTAAAATCAAAATAAGTTCTTTATTTTTGTTATGACCTCCATCGCTCACAACTCGTATACGTCACTCTGGCGCCTTGTGACAATATTTTTTAGTACTGTTCGTAAATAAAGTGCTCACCTTCCCGTGCCTGGTAAGCAGAAGTGTTTTAAATCAGAAATACAAATGTGCACCAAATAAACAGCCTTTCTCAAATCAAAACACAAATTTTAACTGGAATGTACTCAGCAAAGGTCATGGTTCCAGACATTTCCTAATTTCTATTATTTCAAATACCTGTAACATTGTATTATGCTATAGCAAGTATTCCATTCATTGAGTAACAAATTTACATGTATTCCAGTATCACAGGGGGAAAATACACCCATTGTCGTGAAAATAGTGACACACAGCAGGAGACATTGAATTAGAATGAAACTTGTCGCAACAAATACGACATTTGGGAAAAGTTGCACAGTAGAAGTGTCCACTGTTGCACTACCCCTTACATAAATACATGAGGAGATACTGTTCAGCATGGAGTGAGAGATATATAATGCCACCTTATGCAACATCATTCCATAGTTTGTGTGAGTGCGACTTCTCACTCTGCAGACCCATTGGTAGCTGAAGGTGCTTTCCGACTCGCTTCACACGTGCTCCGCAGGTGGCAGTTGTGGATGCGAGATCGACCAAGAAAGGATGTCGACAGCACACAGGTATTTCTGGGAAACCTGTGCTACATGTACGCAGGCATTCTTCTAACGATCACTGCCAGGGAAGACTGAGCATCATAGGAGGAATCTTCTCACACCATAACACCACCATTTGTGACGGCACGTTGTTCGACTGAGTCCACAATTGTGTGTTGTGCAGTGCCCCTCCATACTTGAGTGCTGTTATGTTCTGTGTCCAGACAAACCTTGGATTTGTCACTAAAGATGTTGCATAGGCCATTCTTCAATTGCAAACAAGTCACCGTTTCTGGAATCTCACAGGACGACAGTGTAAAAGAAAGGATTGTGAGGAATAAGTCTCCCTTCTGTCAAGTTTCCCTGCGACAGCGAATGTGGAAACAGGCGCCATAAGAGGTTCTGCTGTACCATGTGTGGTTGGACGATGGAACAAGACAGTATTGGTTGAGTTTGTACCTGTCTGTCGGACAGCAAAGCATTTCTTTTGTCTGATTGTAATTCTAAGTCATCTAGAGCCTTTCCGGTGCATATATGTTCATTTTAAAAGTTTTATTTGGTCACACAACAAGCCTTATATTACGTAATGATGTGAAAGGTAAAATTCGCACTAATATTTATACATCGGGCATAACAGCCTTTAATATTCTCATTTTCGACTGCTTTGTGAATTCACAAGAGAAAAGTAAACTGCAAATCATGACACAGCGACTGAACCAACTCATGTACAATGACCTCTGTGTTTTTTCCCATGATAACGAGTGCACTCACACGGTATCAGTGATATAATTTCTTTTTTTCTTTTTTTTCCTTTAACAAGATAAAACTACTCCGCAGTGCAGGACTACCAACTCAAAACACATTCATAATACCAAGAGTCAATTGCGGTGTTGTGACACTCCCGTGTTCCGATGTTTGGTGTGGAATTTCAGGTTGAAAGCTGTCAGGTGTGAACTCGGTGTCATTCTAATATGGAAACTCAAAATAATCAGACAGCAGGTTTGCGGCTGCTAAACTGGATGATGTCTGCGTAATTTAAAACGACAATAAAAGTTACAGTTCTTTGACACTTCTTGGAAGGCATGTGGTGGCTGTTCAGATTCTCGTTTGGCGTTCTAATTATTTATTTACTTGACTCAATAAGTTTTCCATTTGCAGTCACACTAGGTTAGTGCAAATATTCCTGAGTCAAGTTCGACCTGCCCTCATCCATGCCTTCCAGCAGTTTTTGACTCAGGCAGTCAAAGTTCGACTCACATCTGACCAGGGATTCGAGATCGCTGGCGGCTCGAGCCCCTAAACAGTTCAGCAAAACTCATGTTTGGTTCGTAGCTGGCAAACAGTCACGAGAGAAAGTGAGCAGAGACCAGGTTGGTTGACCTGTGGTGCTATCTTAATTTTCATGGCACTCTAGATGGTTCTTCCAACAAGCGCCCTCCCTCACCAGATCTTCTCAGCCAGAGCCCACACAACAGTCTCGTCCATTATCAGTACATCAGAACCAGTTAATTCCTTCATGGCTGTGAAAACTTGGGCCTCGGGCCTCTGTGGCCTGGCAGATAATTAATTTTTCCACATCTGTGCCACTTGGCCCACTATGACAAATGCCTATGATTTATGCTCAACTTTAGAGGCCTGCTTGCTTCAGAGAGAGATTTTGCCGAGTGAGGAATCGAAGTTGTAACCCACTTGACTTGTATTTGGAAGGATGCAAGTACCATTCCTGGCTTAAAATTTTTAATTTTATTTTTACACGCTTTTCTGAAAACATTCCGGCCGAATGCAGAGATAGGCCCTTCATACAAGCTATAGTTGATTCCTTTCCTGCTCCTCGTGGTCTCAGTAACTGGCTCCAGTCGTCATAGTTGGTCTCTCTGCTCGCTCCTTCCCACTTCTCATTTCCAGAGTTTTGCTCCCACTTTGGGTTGCAGCTCATACCTTTTCCCAGGTCTTATGCCTGTTGGGTAGAGGCCCAAAATGCTGAAGAGGCTGGAACATGTCAGTTTGGTGCCCAATGTCGAGCTGGTACAGAGGGGCTGCCAAACCTATCAAGTGTCCACAGGAACAACCGGAACTCACTCTCGCCTCCAGGAGTGCAGAGGGACCTGGAAATGAACCCCGGGAATTGTGCAGCTCCATTGTTGTCGAGCTGCACATTCTTACCCACTGTGATGAAGAAGCAACATGTCTTGAAACCTTTGCAAGTTTGTTCACAGTGAAGGTATGCTTTCTTGATGTTATGCATCGTACCATTCGGCGACTAACAAATTGTTTCGTCATGTTGGAAGCACATTTACTGAACTTATACATGATATCTGAAAGGAGTCTTAAGCAAATGAATTTGCCGTCAAAATTATTTTGTGATGAATTATTCTTTTTCATTTAATATCAAGGGCACTTGCTTTGAAGCAGTTAAATAATTAAAATCTATATAATTGATGCAAAGTACAATAACAAGATGTATATATATATATACACACACACACACACACATACAGTGTAACCATGCTATAAGGACAACTGACGATAGTGAGATAAATTATAGCTATAGAAAATTATCATTCTATCATAAAACTACTGTTTTTTCTGAATGTGGTTACGGGTATGAAAATCACAAGTTAACTGTGAAAGACAATGTAGCATAGCTGACATTTTCCACTAGTGACCATTGTTCATGAAAATATTCTTAAAATAAGAATAATCAGTTGTGAAATTTCGTCACATTTGTGCGGTGACAAGTGGTGAATCTTTTATTATAACCTACTTACTCCACTGCATATTCTTGTGCTGCGTCCTAGTGACTATTCTAAACAGTTGAAGATCTTTGGAATTCTAAATGTCAAACGTACTCCGGTTGTCTCGTTGCTGAACAGCGCCTTGCCCCATTTGTCGGCGAGTGCTTGCCAGCTGCTGGCTGGTTCTGTTGTCCACAAGTCTGACGCTGACTGCGGCTTTCCCCAGAGCAATTATCGACCGGCGCACACCTACTAGCAGAGCAGGTAGGCACTGTCTATCCAAGGTATCGGCTGCGCGCCGCACGATCGGAGGCCACGCACCCAACTTGTGCTACACGAGTCAGTGCAGAAACTTTCAACTCCACATGGCGTAACTATATGTAAACAGTGTTATCAAAACAGATCACTCTTTCATAATTACTACAGTAATTAATAATTAGCCAATAAATGAATGTGACAAAATCCCTGCATAAGTAAAAGTGTACCAAGGGTACAGAGTGCCGAGAACCAAGTAATCCCGTAATTTTCTGGAAAACTAATTACTGCATTGGGCAATGCTTAGTAAAGGAACACAGAAATAAGTAATTATATTTTTAACCAGTGTACTGCATAATAAATTAGACACACGTGTCTAGACTCTAGCAGTCAAACACGAACTATAACTGCACCACGCCAATATTCTTATGGCAAATTAATGCAAATTTAAATATTAATTAAAATACTATTTAATTAATGCAAAGTCATTCTGTATGTGTTCTAAAGTGTTCGGTGTATGTATTTCCTTTTCAGGCAACAGCAAAGACTCTTTTCAAAAATATTTAAAATGCTATAAAAATTATTGCCACGTAATTTTTATCAGTTCTGTGGATGCCTATTGCAGCTGCATGGTAAGGGTTCAAAAGTTGCTGCACCCCCGAGCCACGTGACGTGACCTGCCCTGCTGCCCGCTACTCTCGGAATAAAGAGGGGGTGGCGTGGCGAAGGTAATGGGAGTCGACCACCGCCTGCCAAAACAGAACATCCCTTGACAAAATGAGATGGATGAAATGGAACATATACCCTTGAGAAATACATTGCACATTATGAAACTCGACTTTAGGTTTACATTAACATCCACAGAACTGATATATATTATATGGTTTCATACAAATATTAGTTTGGGTAAATGTAGATGTAATCTGCCGGCAAACAGAATGAGGTTTTATATAATTTTGTCTACCCATATTTTTCAATGAGAGTTGTACTTTGACTTGGTATTTCACTTGATGTTTGATGAAAATTTTTTAGATGATTTAAATATAAGGAATTTATTTAATAGATGCCGTGTGGACGGTTAGTACATATAATAACCAATGCTAACATGCTTGCGTTGGCGCAGGTCTCAGGGCAAACAGAATGTTGGTGTTTAGGTTTCAAAGAGTGTTAACTTCCTCGTGAAGCACCTCAGATTGAGATCTTTGCTAGCACGGCTCACAGCAATCACCAACTATTAAGAAAGACATCTTTTTACCACCCATTATCAGTTCATGCATGCAACAAAGACTGAAAATAAACACACATTACAGCTGCCTGAGCCATGTCATTGATACGGTCACTGGATCTGATTGTGCTTCTTATTTCTGAGAACAGCAGCAGCAGCCTATGTTTGTCGTTATTCGAAACTTAAGAAATGACGAAGGCTGA
This sequence comes from Clitarchus hookeri, assembly GCA_002778355.1. Classification (NCBI taxonomy): domain Eukaryota; kingdom Metazoa; phylum Arthropoda; class Insecta; order Phasmatodea; family Phasmatidae; genus Clitarchus; species Clitarchus hookeri. Next base: position 3,370 of record NQII01001990.1, on the reverse strand, counting down.
AGGCTACGTACAGCTTGTAGCCGAGCGTAAAATCCATTTGCTCTTTTCACTGCATTGCCGTATCTCAATCTCACTTTCGCTTCTACAGCCTCCCTTTTTGGTTGATACCTCACCTCTTTTTTAACTGCTTGTGCGAACAATACTTTCCCATCTCTCTGTTTCTGTGAACGCAGCTCCGCCTGGCGACGGGTAGTAGCCAACCAGGTTCAAGATAGGGAGGTCGTAGGCTGGTGCTGTATCAAAGGGGAAGACAGACTGACACTCGTTGCATTTCCTTCCTTTTGTGTATACGGGGGAAGGAAGTAATTGNTACACTTCCTTCCTTTTGTGCATACGGGGGGGAAGGAAGTAATTGACATTTTCTTTTGACCTTTATACAAGACAGGTTTACAGACAAAATATTATAACATTTACATGTGTTTAAACAAGCAAGTTCGCCACCAAAAATGTACTCCTTTTAAACAAGTACGTTACCTACTACTGTAACGAATGTATAGTGATAGACCATAGTTGTTATAAGTGCAGCTCTATTGTACTGCATTCTGAACATTATTTGGAAAGCAACTTTGGTAGAAAAATGCAGTGTTTTGTGTGTAGGGGCGTCACACAGATTGAAATTGTAGCTTATTTGGGTTGTAAGGACAAATTTTGGGGAATCGTGAGTGTCTAAAACCTAGGTTTTGGGTACTACTGATTCAAAACTAAATTATTAACACGTTGGTTTGGCTGAATTTTGAAGTACAAAAATTCAACAGCAATTTTTTTTTAATTCACTTCATTGAGTCACAAAAAATACATGTGCCATGACATATTCGTTCAACACACCTCCAGGATGGTGAGGTTATTTTTAAAAATATATTCATAGCACAACATTAATTACATATTTTCTCTGCTTAAACATAAGCGATGTTTAGCCACAGTATAACGAGTACAATCTGCACACAATGGCACAGTTTCAATGACAATAGTACACAACTTCACAGCCTTACAGAAATTATTACTGGAAATTTATATATATAATAAACAAATGTGTACAAGCAAATCCTGAAAACGAGCATTTTACTTAATTCATGCAACACTATGTGCAACATTTGCCAAAACAGAATATTTTTGAGTGCGCAATTCAGCAAACTAAACTACTTTTATTAATGATTTTCACCCCTCATGCAATAGTAAGATTTCAAGTTTTACTCTTTACAATTTTGAGGAAGCAGAGGGCATGCTTAATATTTTATTATCTATTATTACCTACATACAGTGGTTGGACTTAGAGATCACGCCATGACGTATTGGTGAGAGGACAAATCTCCAATATGGAAACCAACACTACTGGCTCAGCCAGAAGTGTTCACTTACTAACTGAATGGAGCAGAGTTGATTACTGTGTTATCGACAAAGATATTCAAGCATACTGTGGAAACTCAAGCCATTTTTAAATGATAACCTGCAAGTAAAATACTACATCGTTATAATGCTGTCTTTTTTTTTTTGTGGGGTAGGTTTCCAGCCCTTTTTACTCCACCTGTCCAGGATACCTCTCTTTGGACACTAATGTACTTATTCAATGTAATTTTCATCACATACTACATACAAGAAACGTAAAAAGAAGGACAAATAAGGAGATGTAAAGGCCCGTGTACAATCGGCCATACCTGTGGATGTTGACATGTCTGTATCTGAATCTCAACGTCTAATGTCACATTGACACATGGTCTACAAGTGCATTGTCCGAAGTGAACTTTCAGAATCTGACACTAGGTCAAAGTAAATTGTTACATAGTGGTATTTAAATATTGTTGAATTATTGATTATTTATTGTTTAAAAGATGGGTGATTATAATATTTATTTATCTTTATCAGTATAGGCCCTAACTGTTTTAGTATAAATAAGTTTGCCAAATGACATCCAAATATTTTCTTTGAACTTAACATTTTTAAAAGTTTTATCCTTCATTTCAAATAGTTCAGACAGAATGAAGACAGCACTAATCAGCATTTTATCACATTCGTATGGAGAAAGCCCACCTCGCACGTCAATTGTTTACATTGACAATGTAAACATTCCACGAATGTGTTTGTAAGTATTGGAAATATTCTTTTTTATAATGTTAGGACACAACTTAGGACCCAAGTTAAGTTTTCTGAATGCTTTGACACGAGGCACAGGTTGACTGGGGACATGGGAGGTTGGGGCAGCGCATCCTTGTATTCAAAAAACTAACCTGTACTGCCTCAACAACTTAAGAAAATTTTCAGCTCTCTGTTGTGTTATGTAAGTATGACAAACTACTGTGCAAATGCAGATTAATGCCCCAGGAAAACAGTGACAATTGCTCAACTGTATGCTTTATAAGTGATTTATACACTCTATGTAATAAGTTTTAATGCCTACTCACTATTGGGCACCAGCAATCCACAGGATATTCAACATTGTGTCGAAAATGATTTTATATATATATAGATAGATAGTGAATTTCCTGTTTTATGTATGGCCATAGTGGGGGCAAAAAGAACTGTCTTTCTCAGTAAACCTCCAGGCAATTTTGTAGCTTATTATGTCTACTAATGATATAAATATTTTACAAAACTATTTAAAATGATATAATTACATATAAACACAATCACACTGAAACACAAACACTACAACAAACGTACAAAGTATAAGTTCATGAGATAAATTAATTAAATATTTTTTTTTGTCGTACCTCAGTTACTCTTGTGGAGCTGAGCAACAATTTTTTCCATATATCGCTATAATTATATTCGGAACAATAAACTGTACATGAACTACGTACAAAATAATTGAACTGTGAAAAATAAACAGTTCCTAATCCAACCACAGCTACTGAAAACAATTCAGCATTTAAAATATCTTTCCTATCAGGTACCATTACATTATATCTAAATTGACAGAGAGACTAAACCACGTGGAAGACATGGTAATTATTACATTTGTCAAACACTTGAAAGTAATTTGAAATGAAGTTAAAAGGTAGTAAATGTTATACATCATAACTGGAAAAGAAATGAGCATACAACAATCGCAGTTGCATATTAAAATTAACAATAGAAAGCCTTTTTTTAAATACAGATCTGTATGTCACTTCATTGCTGTTAGTGGTATAAAAGTGTGTCTGTTGCGAAAACCATCTTGCTATTCTTTACAAGGCATTACAAAAGTCTGGTTATAGCATGAATAACTATAACATAGTGTAGTGCTTTTCATAACCGTAAACTATGCTAAGGTACTTGATTCCTGTCCTCTAACAGACATAATAAGAGAACAAATAGTTCTGTTCCAATGGAATTGCACTCTCAAATAAGCATACAGCAATCAGCCAAAGGATTATTGTCATTTATAATAAAATGA
>NQII01001989.1:391325-410466 GCA_002778355.1 Clitarchus hookeri | reverse complement strand
ATCACGAAAGTTTATCCAGTCCGTGTCTGCGTTGTCGACCTCTTTTTTACTTCAAAGACGCTAAAGACTCATTACCAAAATTGCCACCCAAACCTCATCCAATCTCAGTACTCTACTCCCATCATATTCATACTTTTTTGACATATATTTTTTGGAGGAACATAATTCTTTAAATTATTGTTATGCTATTAATGTAGGCATATGCAGTGGAACAGCTTATATTTTTTAGTGTAACTAAAACCTAGCAAAATATTTAATTTCTGTATTAACGAGTATTACAAAAATAGCCATCAATATTAAAACAGTCTATGAATTCAAATACATGGATCAGGTTACTGAAATTAGATTTTCTACGTTGTATGAATTAGGTTTAGTCAATTTTAATTATTAAATCTGTTTCTGATAATTTAATAATTTTAATCGCATTGCTATACTTATTTGCCAGTTGTGTACATCACCAAATATAATGGATACAGTTTTTTTTATAAATGAATGTAAACTTACCTATTAATTTGTTATACTTCAAGTTATGCATCTCGATGCTATTCCGGAAGCCTTCAACAATGATGTCTGCTTCCATAGCAGTCGATGACTTGGCCCAATTTTTATGACAGACGTGTGGTTTAACAGTCTCGTCTTTTGAAGACGCTCGCTCGCAAATACAGCAATAAGCATTCCTTGTGCTAATAAATAGAACCTTTTTGGTCTTGGCACCAATGATACAGGCCTAGAACAGAACACAAACAAGCCCTATTTAAATATTAAACACTTGGCGTACGCTAGAAAAGAAAATGCTATAATTGAGATAGGGAAAGCTTACCACTCCAGACAAGGCGTTGAAATTTGTCCCATAAGATCGTTTGCTCCATGCTCCATCGGTAACTACAGTTATGACAGGTACTCCATCCTCATCCACTTCCCCCACTTCTAAGGCTAAACTAGCTTCTTCTCTTCCAGCTTCTTGCATTCTTCGCCAAGCAACTTCTTTTATAACACTTGACAGATGTCTCTGGCGTCTCTGAAATGTTTCTTTTGCCATGCATGGAATTTCTAAATTCGAGGCGATGTCTCTAAGCTGCGTAAAACCTTGGCCAGTGAGTAACATGCTACTCACCCAAGAATCATTGATGCTCATATATCGTTTGGTTGATTTTGGAAATTCAGAACTAATTTTTTCCTTCAGACCACACATAGAGCATTCAAAGTGGTAGATACTTTCCATTCCCTTTCTTTCTTCTTTCAGCAATACCATATTGTCGAAGCTACAATCAAAAATTTTACTGTGCCTACTTATTCTCGATATTTCTGAAAACAAATGATTTATATCAAAAATGCGTCTCCCTTCAATGATTGCTGGGGTTGAGATTGAAGTATTTGGTTCTGGTGCTGTGGTATAGCTCTCTGTGCGTTCAGAAAAGGCTGGAAACTCAGATTGTCTGCTACTATTGACATCACCTTCAGGCGACAAAGGTAGCAGACTGACATCTGATATGTCTAAAATATATGCTTGTGTGTGTATGTCAAGTTCATCTTGACATCCATTTGCGCTTGAAAGATCACTGGAATTACTAGCCATCTTTTCTGGCGTTGCTTTCTCCATATAAATATTAGGCCAATAGGAACAACCTGGTTCCGAGTTCTCCAAAGATAGCCTTTGTGGTGTGACTGACAGTTCTGATGATCTGAAACAAAGTATTGAGATCCTTAACGAAAATGTTGAAATTCCAGTTACATATTAGGTATATAATTTAATTAATATATTCGTACAAAATATACAATAAATCGACGAATTACTTGTATAACTTCTTTCACTTATCAACGCCGTCTACCTTGCTCAACAATTGCGTTGCAGTATGTTCGTAATGCATGTTTTAAGAGAACTTATTCTACTGGTTTGCTAACTTTTGAGGCACGTAAAGAAATCGCACTTCAAACTTGTATGGAGTGCAACGTTTAACATGTCATTCATATTGCTAACATTAACTAGAAACCCTTCAAAATGGCCAAAAATAGCATTTCCAAACTGATGTATATTTTTTAATGTTATCTGTATCTGCGATACTAGTATAAGCCTGCATTGAACTTTTGACACAAACTTTTGACTGATAAAATTATAGAGTTATCGCTTAAATAGCTTATTAAACGTAGCACGCCGAAAAGTTTGCACGCCAGTTCAAAGCCTTGCGCGTAGAGAGTAGGGGATCCTTGATACGCGTGCCAGTGTCTCCCTTAGTGCTCTCAGGCTTCTGTGCCTCAAAAGCTGAAAAATAGTTTCTGGTAGACGGGCGTTATAAAGAAGTGTAAAGTTAACTTATCCACAGCATATTTCAACATAATGCCAGGCATAACTACAAAACGAAAAAAAAATTGCAGCAGTTCAAGTGTACGATTTATGAAGTTTAATGTCTATTAGGGAAATATGTACAGAGTTGAAGAGGCCGCCGATAGACAGTGTGGTTGTAAGAAGTTGGAAAATGATAGTTCGGGTTCAGGATGTGGCGTTGATCATAGAAGGTTGCACCGGGTTAATGACCTCTACCGTGGGACCTTTAGTGACATCATCATAGTCATGTTTGTTTATGATGTTACCCACTAGAGAACGCTGGAGTCGTGGTGTTTATACTTATTTTTATAGGTGTAGTTTATGTAAAATGTAATATCTCTAAATTTCATCCAATTTCAAAAATGCTTAAAATAAGCAGTTTGTCTAAATATTACACTTAGTAAGGTACAACTTTTATTAACTGTGCTTTTTAACATTTATAAATCGTTCTTGATATTATAAACTTTCAAATCGCATGATTTAACAAAATATTTTTACTTATTTTTCATTAAAATCGAATTTCCAAATTCTTGAAATCCAACAACACTTTGTCCTACGCTACGGCGATAATCAATTTATTTAATCAATAATATAATTTTATATTTTAATATCATATTTGTTTTAAATAAACGGAATAATAGAAAGTATAGTTCAGTAGGCAAAGTCACAGATGATGTCATTAGTCCGGCGCCACTTACTGCAAACGGCGCCACGTCTTGCGACCAAACAGTCCTATTCCATCTACTAATTTAAACACGGGGGACAAATATTATACAGACCTACGAGGTTACACCCATAAATAATCAAAGCATCGATGGGGTGGCATGAGATGGAAATGGAGTAACGATGGAATGCTGTGGTGGGAGGAACAAGAGTACCCCCAAAAACCTCGCAGCGACCACCACGTTTCCCATTTACGAAAATCCGAGGCGACCCTGCCGGGAATCGAACTCATTTCCCTCGGTAAAATCGACTAGTATGATCCCCACAACACCCGAGCTTCCAGCAATCCGTAAGAATGGCAGGCATCGACACCTAGGTTGGGGCCCAGAAATTGTTAGCCCCATACCTGTTACTCCAAATCAATAAAAATAAGTTCCGTTTAAAAATAGGGTCAAAAACTCTCATCGGATATTTGTGTGTTTTTAGAGTTTTTTCTAAATCAAAATAACGGTACACAAATTAAAAAATTTCCTTAAAAAACGAGCTGAAATTATTGTCAGAATAAATTTATGAGTCCAATTCCTCGCTAGTGTATCGATTACCAGTAGTATCCCTGCGACTATGTAAGATAAATTATTTTAGATTTGTATTTTAATTTTTGTGTGTATGTATGTGTATAAAGTATATATTCATATACAATATATATGTATATAATTTCCTGACTTAATACATAAGAGACTATATAAAGAATTTTGTGTTTACTTAATATGACTTATTGCCAGAAACATCACCATCAACATGCTTTCCACGTTTTCTATATATATATATATATATATATATATATATATATATATATATATATATATATATATGAGAAGGGAACACAATAACCTTTGTATGAAACTCTTAAAAGCAAGAAGGAAGTTAATTTGCCCCTCCTATTTGAATAACACATACATATCTCGGACGCAACTTCTAGACGCTGACGTCTAGGCATCATCTTAGAATTACAATGTCCGAAATCGAACTCATGCAACACATTGATATGTCTACCAATTTTATGGTTAACTGTACTAAGTATTAGTTTTTGTGAGCAAGGAGGTGACGTCATGCGATCAATTAATCAGCAGTGCTGAATTAATTTCGACGTATCGCTTACGATGTTAAGTTCTACTACAACCGCGAGTTCATTGCATAGACATCAAACGTGACATACGCGACTGCTACATGAATTTACTTTGTCGTGTTCGCATATTCTCGGTGTATTTAATATGCTGCAAAAGCGGTTCACAGTAATGCATCCCCTTTCCCTTCTAATGAAAAAACATGTACCGCCACTCTTCGCTAATTTTACACCCACTCACAATACATTTATATTCTTATTTCTTATATCTGACTTACCTTTCATTTGTATTCGCATAACAGTCGTCACGTGAGTCTCTACATGGCGGATGGTCAGTACACGACACGGAGGGTCCCGAATCAGCTGTTTGGGCACATCCATTGTTTGCAATTTTGTCTGATTCTTCTTTACTTATCAGACGTGTTCTGCAAAAGATAAAAACGTGTCAGTAAAAATAGTTTAAAAAAATGTTGATGTTAATTAGTTAACATTTAAATTGTATCTAGGAAAGAAAAAAAAGAGAAGCATTCGTAAGTAAGAACCTGAGGACTAAACAGTAATAAGAGTGCTTGCCACTTAGTTAAATCATCTTTTTGCGTTATATTAAGTTACAAAATTTATTATATTACGATTTGGAGCAATTACAACAGACATACACGCATTGCGGATCCGATAACAGACATACACGTATTGTGGATCCGAAGGTAATAACAAAATTTGTCTGTTACAAATGCGCTCGTCATATAGCATCAACGCGACACACTCATATTAGATTCATAATTTACACACTTTAACACTTCAACATGTGAACCCCATTGGCAACACGCACGAATTAGTATGCAAATGATGGCATAACACGCAAATCGGTCCAAGATTATTTTCGGTTGTTAGAAATTATCAGAGTACAAAGTTTCTTAAATACTGACTCGAAAATAAAAGGAAAGACAATATCTACACATACGTTTATTTTATCCGAGAAATTTGCTTGACGCATTTTTAATAAGTACTTAGTCAAACAAACGCCTTTAGCACTAAGAAGCTGAGTTTCCTTTCGTGAAAGGTGAAATAAATCCTGATTGTTCAATAAATGTGGTGGTCTTGGTACAATACTTTGATCCGCATACATACAGTGTTTTATGAAAACACTGTAACACTTTTAAACTAATTTTATAAAAATTTACAAGTGTAATATGCTGTTTTATTTACGTGTCAAGTTACAGTAACTTTAACTTCCTTTTAGTGATTTTCGTGAAATAAAGATCAGTTTGTTTGGAAATACACTTGAAAATATGATATGAAAACACACATGTATAAACAGCACTCCCACAATACTTTTATACACGAATAACACCTACCTGGTACCGTCGAAATATATAACTCTTCCTGTATTCCACTTTCGTTTCCTGCGATTTGCGTGCAACCTTAGCCTGGCTTTCTTCCCTCGTCTTCTCGTATCGTCAACACCATTCATTCTTCCAGTGCTGCAATATGACTACTCAAAAGAAAAAACTAACAATTGTTCACATAGCAGAAAGCATTCCTTGGTTCCTTCACCCGGCTCAATGCACTTCACTAGGCTCTACTAACAGCCAGGGCGTTGGCTCAACTCGCACGCGTTTACTGCACACCCTGTGCGGCGAGAGGGAGGGGCTGCTAAGCGCGCCAGAGCTGGTCCCTTTCTCCCCCACCCTCGTATTCAGGCTGGGGCGGGCAAAGGCCCATGAGAGCACCACCTGATGGATACCGAGCAAGTGCAAAACATGCCGCAGAAATACGCGTTTCTCTTGAAATTTATTGCGGTGACCCTATCATTTTACTTGTGCAAATGCTGTACAAAACTTTAACCCATGTTCTTAAACGAGTTTCATGCAACTTTTCTAAGTAAATTTTAAGATACAACAGCTTGAAAAAGCCTTTTTTAGCGATTTTTAGGACCTTCAAAATCATGTTTCCTTGGCGCGGGGTGCCTTGAAAATGGTTTGCAGACATGGACTGAAATGTGATTTCTTTTCTTACGAAAACAGATTGCGAACATGTGCAGCAGCTTCTGAGAAAAACGTGTATTTCAGACACACTGCAATGCTGTTCACTCATTAGGTAGGCGGGCGCCTTAAAGAGTTAACTCATATTGCCGCTAGATAAAAGTTCAGCATTTATTAAGAATATACTGAAGAAACGTTTTTTATTTTAATTACTTTATCATAACTTTATTCACAAAAAAACAGTAAAACGCTTTACTATGCTAACATTCCGGCAATGGCTGTAAACTATAAAATACTTTTCAATAATGTTTGCATGTCTTAAACAAATTTATTACGTTTTTATGTACAACTATAGCTTTTCTTGCAAAATTGATTTTGTTATTTATTTTGTGTTTCAGAAGTTTTGTGTAATATTTCACATTATACTCTTAGCAATTCTATCAGCTTTCCATTGCCAACTTAACTTTGCTTACGTGATTTTTTCATAGGTATGTAATTGCCGGGATAATTAGATATTTGGTATCAGTTTTACTCTCCCTTATTAATTATATTTATATAAACCCACACGCGAGTGTATTTTCAAGTTTCCTACATCACACAAAGTATTATAAGAAAAATATTTAGAGGAATGGTGATTCCGGCAGCTTCCTAGCTGTCGGATTCGTTTCGACACTTCATGGATCGATTCCAGTATACAATTCCGGTATCGAGTGTTCAAAAATTGCCTTTAAGCATTCCGATAGCGGAATGGGGTCTTTCCTCTAGAGCAATAACTTCGATAGTTTCAATAATTGGACCCCAGGTCGGATTAAACTGCTATCCGGGACTAGTAATAAATATAATGCGGGCGGTCCTAGACTCGGAAGAGCGCTGCGCGACAGTGACGTCACATGCCACCCTCCGGAGTACCGTTACTCAAAACAGGCGAGACGACTCAACCTTCTACTCTAGTAGTCTTGGATTAGCAGTACTCGGCTCATGTGTATGACAACACACATGCCAATATGGAAAATATGCACATTGGAAAAGCCAATAATACATTTTCATAATCCTTTCACTATTAATTACAGTGGTTGGGAGTATTTAAGATTCGCTATTTTTTCTTGTATATAATATTACGGCAATAGAAATTTACATTTTTTTATATCCACTGATTAAGGCGTTTGCCTGAAATTCTAATGTGTCAAACGCAAGTAAGTTGATGTTGAGCAAACCGGAACAAATACGAATACGATTTCATTCTATAATGAAACTGATATTGGCAGTCTATATTTCGGGGAAATTTACTAAGTTTTCTATTATTTTTCACGATGTTAGTGCACAGTGTTTGCGCCAAATATCTTGTTTTGTAATAATAAAATGTTAAACAAAATTTTTTATATTTACAAATGTTGTGAAAATGTGTTTTTTTTTTATTTCGGCCTCGATTATTAGTCCAATCATCTGATGATACAGTAGCACTTCTAACGTTGTGTTAATACGAATGTTGGTAATGTTTTTATATGCATTTTACATAAAATTCTCGCAAAACATTTTGTAGCAACGAATGATTTTATTTGATGATCTGTATAAGTGACTATAGCACCCTACTGGACAAAATCGTGCACAATAAAAATATTCATTCATGTAACCAGCAAGCGTTACAATTTAAGTTGCTAGGGATATTAAACGAGAAACTTATGTTACTTGTGTTAGCTTGAACGTACAAATATTAACTGCCATATTTTAAATCTGTAAATGTAACAGTAAAATAGCAGTATATTAAGGTTTTGAAAAATGTAGCACTACAAACTTTTAAAGCTTTTTTATTGCATTTAGTGTACGTAACACTTTGTTTTTCTCTGTGCACTATAAATCTGTAGTTTATATTGGGGTTTAAAAGTGTGTAAGACATGGTTGCTGCCTTAACTTTGCCCCCAAACAAAAGACACATAATTAAATAATATTCCTCGTAATTTTTGTTTGCCTCTAATTTAAAAAATAATAATTTCTTTGTCCCTGTTATAGTAATGAGTAAATAATGTAATGGTTTATAATTTAATGTACATATTGGCTGAAGTGCAAATGGAGCTGCTATACCTCAGAAAATACGTCAGATTTGAATACACAATTTTTATTTCGAAGAAACAAGTAACAGGTTGTTACTTTCAAGTATGTTAACATATTTGTTCAGTAAGTTACTCTTACATTACATGAAAAGCAGGTGGTTATTTACTTAAATGGTTTAAAGAACAAATAGCCCTACGAAACTTTTGTAGACAGAAAATTAAAAAATTTACTTAAATCAGGTGACTTTTCTGGATTAAATAGGTTACGTTTCCACTACCTAGTAAAAACTGCCCCCCCCCCTTTTTTTCCATATTTTTCATGTGTTTGGATGGAATTTGGAAAGGTTTTGTGGAAGGCTTTGGTAAATAATTCGTGGTCTAGAACGCTGGATATTACAAGTGAGAAAGGCAATGATTGGCCACGACAAACGCGTAAACTGAAAGTGATCTTCAGTTATGTAACGCGTAGGAAGAAGGCAGTATTTTTACAACATGCTAGTTTTCTTCGCATATCTCGCTCTTCTTGAAGATGTTTTCTTATGTGGTATGTGTATTCTTATGAGTACTGTTATGTGTGTCAGGTGTACGCGATACCAGTATGTACCTGCATGGACGTATGTCTGCATTTATACGTACGTAGACCATTTATGTATGTATGTTTCCAACCAACAACATTTCCGACATAGCCATCTGACAACACCAAATAAGGTACTGAATCAGATGTAACATTTTCAGTTTTTCAAAGTGTTTAAAAATGCCTGATAACATTTTTTAAATTGTTATGTCGAAGCATTTAAAACGTATCTTAAATTTTAAGTGTAAGAAAAAAAACTTTTTTTGTAAAAATTAAGTAAATGGCCCTTAATTATATGGAGTTGAAATTTTCTAGCAGATTGGAAAATAGCAGCTGCATGGTTCGAAAGTTTTTTAATGTGAAATGAAAGAATATATTACTTATTTTTTCGTCGAATAAAAATACAACTAAATAAGTTAATGAACCAGCAATACTGTAAATGACAAAATATTTTATCCTTTTCTAGCAACTTTGTGTGCCAGTACTGTACTATAAAAGCAGAGGTTGTTTTTTTTAAAGACTGTGTAAATTGTCTGAAAATTAACACACAGTACATAAAATATATGCACCTGCGAGATACTTTGTGAAGCTTCCGTAAGTAACTAAGAAATAAAAGAAAAGGGCCTGATGATCAGTTCGGGATTGTAACCACTCTTAAGTAAATCATAAAATATCGAAAAGAAAAAAAAAGGGGGGGTGCATGTACTTATGTACGCGCGTTAGAAGTTATACTTATTTTGCGTGAATAAAATACCATTTTATTACGTATTCAAATAATTTATGTAAGTAGGAAAAACAATAAAATGACCGACGAAAGACAACGAATACACTTAATAAAGGTTTGATCAAAGAACATTACTAATATAAATTAAATGTTTTTCAATTTGCTTATTACATGAACAGATTTTCTGTCGGTTTTAAATATAATCACGTGCTATGTTGTGTACCTTGCGTTTGTATATATCTAGACAATACACGCATATCCTCAAATACTTGAAAACATTTTATAGCTAGACGATACGTGCATGCGCGTTGAGTAATACCCCTACCACGTTCACTGTCGAATTTCGTTACACTGTGCGCGCGCAATTTCCGTTGCACACTAAACTTTTACCCTCAAAGCGCCGAAAGAAGTATAAATTCAAAAATTAGTTTTTATTTTGAATGTTTTGAATGATACAATCAAACATTTAATGCATAATGGGGGGAAAATGTTTATTGTTGTTATTATGTCCATACTAAATTTTTTGGTTTTCTTAATATAATACAGCAATTCGTCTATTTCCTACATGAAAACCTTCACACATGGAGTCTGTTACCGTACCAAAGCTGCAATGGCGTCCATGTCTATGCTCCGTAACAAGCATACTAAACTGGCCGCATTCCGATACCTCTACAATGCGCAGTATCAGCAAACAAAAAGTTCCGATTCCTACAAGAAGCCGCATCTGTGTGGTGCATGCGCCATTTTACTTTCGACCAATCTTTTGCACTGTCTGCAAAGAGGCCATCTGTAAGTAGTGCATGTTACCTTTTTTAGTCTGTAAAATGTTTCAAGGAGCTATATTTACTGCAGCTAAGGTGACGTACATCGGCTGATTTAAGTTGTTCTAGGTGGAATGTTGTTCATATCATTTATGATACACTGGCTGTCAGACAGGTGCACTCGTTCGTGGAATAGAAGAAACTGTAAATTTAAAAATTTTGAATTTCCTGTAAACCACATGGTAATAAGCACTAACAATTTTGCAATTTGAAGAGGATAGACCAATTACGTTCCTTTGTTTCTCCACCATCATTTTGGTAATGATAACTCTTTGGAAATGGGTTTGCTGAATTATATTACTTTGAAAACATTTGGTACAGCGCAGAAAAATTTCAACTAATATTTCTATAAAAAAAATTTCCCCTATTTTTTTTTTGCTATAACAGAAAACCTACATAAGTGTCAACAATTCCACAAAAAATTAACAAACCAGAAACCCAAAGTCACATTTAAAGAAATGTATGAAATACGTATAACTACCTATATAAGTGTGACAAATTTTTCTTGTAAAACATATAATGAAGAACGTGAATTCATATTTCATTTGTCACAGAAAAATGTCACAGGTTCACAGAAAGATTATGACTAAAAGAGCTATTCATTTTTTAAATGTCAATAAAGAATTGACTGCTTGTAAGGTCAAATTGTGAATTCTTATTTTACTTTTCACAGAAAATTTCACAGATTCAGGGAAAGATTATAACTAAAATAGCTATTCATATTTTAAATGTCAATAAAGAATTGACTGCTTGTAAGGTCAAATTGTGAATTCTTATTTTACTTTTCACAGAAAATTCCACAGATTCAGGGAAAGATTATAACTAAAATAGCTATTCATATTTTAAATGTCAATACAGAATTGATTGCTTCGAAGAGCATTTCCCAGTTCCTAACGTTGAGAGATCTTACATGGCATGTTAAAGATAACTAAGATTACAAATGTCATTTGCATATAAAATTTATGTTACAAAACATTGCATACATAAAGAAACTGAAAGATGTTACACTGAACAAGTGAGTCTCATGTGGCAGGAGAACCCTTTTTCTTTCCATTTTTTGTAACAGGTTTTGGAGAGCTACTATGGATGTATTCCGTAAGGATGAGGGTGTAAATTCATCATTCGTACTGCATTACACCTGTAATTACACTGTTTTGGTTTAATTTACGAACATTAGCTTAAACTGTTAACGTGGTATGATTCCATCTGTTGGCGAGAGCAGTAGGGTTGCAAGGAGTGATGGGGGTGCTCCCAGGACAGCAAAGAAAATTTGACACTGTCATAAATCTGTAGGGAAAAACAGAGTTTGAACGTGTTTAATAAAATAAGAAAACATGTCGACATCCTTATGTATAGCTTTAGTAATTTTTCGGCAACACGTCATTTCATGGATAGTTAAAATTATATCAACCAAAATTTGACACGAAAAAAAGACATATTGGCGTTGATTATACAAATTTATATATGATACACATTCAGAGGACGTTGCAAGTATATAAGAACCTTAAACAGCTTGTCTCAGATATAAATAAACCCGTGTCTATAGTCTGTGCTCTCATGGAGAACATTTCTAACACTGACTGTAAACATCTACTACCATACACTAATCAGATTACAGTATTAAAACTGCCTATTTTTCTCTGGCGACACTCGATTTGTGATTCCCTGCACGAAGTATTGGTATTGCTTTCGTGCCAGGATCTGTATCTCTGCTGCCAAAAATTTGTGGCATTTTACTTGAAAATGGTGAGTCCGGAGCAGTTGCAATTAGAGGGGATTATTACTCAATTAACCAGCATCAAACTTCCATGTAAACTAATGTTAAAAAATTTGTATGCAATACGAGGGTGACAATATCTCTATTATTTTCAATATGGTGGGACGTGATACCAAGATTTTATTACTGGGTTGAAGATCTCGATAACATAAAATACTGTTCAGAATATTTTAATTTAATTTTAAGCTGTTTCCAATATTTCGCAAAAGTACCATTTACAAACTCGAACTTTAAGAACTTGTATCTCCCTTAATATTTATTTTATATAGAAAGTGTCCCAATTATTTTCTGCTTAATTTTGCAAAAGGTATCACTCCACGAAGTTTGTCGTAGAGCTCAGTTCCTCTCCGTATAAACATAAAAAAATAATTTAAATGTTACAATTTATACAAGCTACAACTTACTATTTTTAAAATACAATAGTTTATATAACATAATATAAAAGTAAGAAAATTTCAAATTTTCATACTCACACATTATGCTAACTAAATTCCGTTTACAACAAAATTCAAAACAAAAACTACACACTGCTAAGACACAAACACTAAACAAGTTCATTATTAAAAACATAGGAAGACCAAGGGGAGGGAGGAATCCAACAAACAATGCTGTTATCAAAAAGAACACGCTACACTTAACATAATTATTTATTTTGCAATTGAAGGTAATATATGAGTAAAAACACATTGTAGACTAAAGAGCACTAACGAAAATTACCCCTAAGGAAGCGAGGTCCGTGATTTTCCAATTGCCGGGCAGCTGTCAGCGACAGAGCTGGTTTAATTACTTGCTGTATCAACATCTTAAACAGGTGTAATGGCTCTAAACTAACTTGCTAGCGGATTACTACAATAAATACATACTAACGAAACATGATTACCAAACATGATTAGGAGTTACATAAATAACGCACTGAGAAAACAATACTTAGTGACGGTTAGATGTATCGGATACATAAAGCTTAGAAAATTTATAGAAGCCTTGCAAATGTTTCAGACAGCTATTACCAATATTACACTTATAGTTTTCTTACTACCGCAAAACTTACACAACATAATCATTCATAATTCTTTGTAGTTTGTAACTGTCAACACTGTCTGCAAGGGTCGGTGCAAAGTAACTTCGTATCCTAGGCAAAAGACGCCTCTCCCCCCTTNTTGGTGCAAGGTGCAAAGTAACTTCGTATCTTAGGCAAAAGACGCCTCTCCCCCCTTCCCGTTAGCGTTCTTTTTTTTAAATATTTTACTAATGGTCAAAAGTATAACAAATTAACTTTTTTTTAGATTTAGCTGCATACTTTGGAAACATTTAAAATCAGTTACGTAGTTGTAAATAAAATTAATAAATCATGAAAATGCTTATAAATTTATTGCAGTAAATCGTACAATCTTACAGGCGTGCAGATGTTTAACAATAGTTCACAAAAGCGTGATACACACAAGAATATTAACATAGTGTAATAGAACCAACAATAAAAGAGCTAAGGATTTAATTAATTAATTTTTTCCCTACACCTTCGTAGAAGTTCTAATTTATTCACATAAGTCAATGGTTTCGTCTATTAAGATAAGTTGACTATCTTCTTTTTTCATAGACGAGTGGAAGTATGTTTCAGTCAGTTTTACATCAGAAAAACTGTACTCACTGGTAACGACAGATACGTGAAGATTCAGCAAAATTCCAAATTATTAAATAAATTGGGCACATTACCTTGTAAGATGGAGTAACAAATGTAATCTAAAACATCCTATGATTTTACTTCATGAGACACCTCTTTTGCAACAACTTGTATCTCACTACACATCTCAGTAACATTAACATCTTTTGTAGTCTTGACGAGTCAGTAGTTTTTCAGCTTTTCACACTATTCAAGTACATTCCATGTGTGCTTTTCCTACAATATTAAACGCAATATGTTATTAGGAAATATAAATAATGATTTACCTTAAATAAACTTTATAAAGTTTAGATCAGTTATATGACTTTTATAAATTTCTATAACCAAGCTGTAAATAATGTTAGATATTCCGTTCATCATCTTGCCGCCCTCAGCTTGTGGCGCAGTAGTTCGCCTGTAGGAAACGCGCAAGCCTTTTTTTCCTGCTAGTTAATCACATTACAGTGCAAAACAGAAAAATCACTTCTTGTATGAAAAATACACCCAGTGCTCTACGTCTTTTCTTTAAAAAATGTGTTTTATATTTTGTGAGAATTGGACTACATTTTGAATAATTTAATTTGTAAATTTTCAAGTCAATTCGAGTGTGTTTCAGTAGTGGGGACCAACGATGCAGAACAGTATATTCTAATATGGTACGTACATGTAAAGAAAACAAGTATAATATTGACTCACACGTGGAAGCATAAGGATTTGTGTAGATATTTTGTACGAAATATGTAATAGATATACGTGATTGTAATAATATAACTTAGAATCTTATAAAAGCCATTATCCTGAACATAACTTTAGTTTTTTTTATGTAATATTTATACACGAGAAAACTTGTTTTGGTGTGAAAGATTTTAATTGCATTTTGACTGGGATTCATTTCATGTTATTAATTAGACACTAAAGTTGTATATCATCAATGTCATCTTGCATGTTTCCAGTCATTTGCATTCGCATAATACTGGAATGTTTTATTACATTTATTAAAACCATTTGTAAATATATCACATAATAACTGAGACAAGGTAGGTTCATGGGTGACACCTGATCACCGCTAGCAGGTAGTCGAGAATGTTTCTGTAATTCTAAACATTAAGAAACGTTCGCTTAAAAAAATATCAAAGCTATTTACGCAGCTCATTCAAATACTAAAATCAATACGCATACAGGTAGAGGAACAATGTTGAAAAATATGAGAAGCCTTACTGGAGTAAAATAGGCATCACTCTGTTACCTTATTCTAGCATATACGTAACATCAGTTCCTAAAAGTAAGTGGTCTGTAGACGTAGTCCTGCCTCTTGAAAGTCTGTGCTGAGTTTTGGTAATTTTTTTAAAAAAGAAATATAGCGATGTAATATTTTTTTTTATTTTAGGGAAATCAATTAATAAAGATTAAAACATTGGCAGTGATTTACAATTTTCTGTGATAAAACATTTAAAATCTGACACGTCTATGGCAGATTTCCCATTGTTGAGATACCAGGAATAATATTTTCTTTAAACAGTACAGTAACAGATCAGACATGCCTATATCATATAATATGATATAATAAGTTCACATTTAGGCTACTTGATATCGCTTCTTATTACAACAGGTCACACAATACTTCAAAAGCGTGTCTCAATATGATACAGAATTGAGCCCTATAATGAATGTAGTGTTGGGACAATATATCGGAAGATTTTCATACTTAAATGTGTTCAAGTGTCTGTGTGTTAAATTATCATAGCTGGCATGTCTATATTCTTGTGTCAGATCAGCGAACATCGTTGCCAAGATCACTCAGATCATACTTGCAGCCAATGTTCCAGCTTCAGTCCCGAAACTGTCAGTTTCATAACAAAGCGCTTCGCGAACTGCTTCTGCGTTAATCAACAACAATAAAAAGTTAATTTAATTTATTTCGTAGGAAATTTAACAGAAATAAACGTGCATATAAATAAAGTTTTTATACAAAAAAAATTCCATGTTTTTGTATTTTTTTAAATGAAAATTTGCAGTTTAAATTTCAAAACCCTTTTCGGTCTGTTATTTCCAGTGTTAACATTTTTCCAAACTATTTCGCTCATGGAAAATAATAAAATAAGAAAGTGAAAATATTAGTCAAACAGGCTACAATATATTTGCTCCAGTTCAAACAGTCCATAACAACAGCTTGCCGAGGTCTCGCAGGGTAAAAAACAGTTACCAAGTAAGTGATGAGCTAAAATTGTTACTAGAATATTCCCCTATTTTTCCAACTTGTATCTATGTTTTGTATTTTCAGTTATTGACTTCAAACTATTAAAATAAATTAGGTCGATCATTTTTAAATGCCCAAGTTTCGCAAAAGTAGCCTACATTGATATTTACGAATAAAATAATCGAGATGCTTGTAGCCATTACATTGAGTTTGTCATGACATTATTAAAACGAAAACGTTAAGGCACTCCTTAACGACATGTGTTGAATCACACTGCTCCTCAGGTATTGAAATATAGACTATGATGACAGAAAAATTATACAAATAAAAATAATTTTGAGCTGTCTCTAACAGAGTGCCAACCGTAGATAAGCCCCTTTTGCTTTCTCAGTGCATGTTCTGTTCCTGGAACCTCTTCCATTCCCCTCTAGGCAGACGCTGCTGTGCATGACGTGTCCAGCACGGCCAGGTGGCAGTACGGTCACATGACGCGTCCAGCAACGGTACGATACGGTCAGGTGACGCGAGCGGTTCTTTTGGCGTTTAGGCATCTTTTCTTCTAATCTGAATGTCCTTTTAGTTAAAGAGAGGCACTCCAGCTTTCATTCGTATTGGTCGAAGAATGTAAGAAACCGTTTCCTCCCAATCATTTAAAATAACTCACTTTATTAGTCAAGAGAAATGCACGTGGGGAAAGCAACTGGCCTGTTGTTGGCCACTGCCTTTACCTGGGGCATGGTTTAAAAACGTACGGTCACTTGTCGCTACGACCACATGACGTACCACCTGGGCAAACAATGCAGGTATTTTCCCGTTTCGGATAAAATTAGGGTAATCGATTCACAGAGGCGTAAACCTTCGAAATCAAATATAAATCAAATTAATACAATTTATTTTAAATATGATCCATTTTAATGTGTTCTTAGAATATTGTCGTTAATTGTGCATAGCTCTTTGCATTATATCCCAGCATTAAACCTCAAAAATAATTTCGTGTCAAGTTTGAACTTCTCTAGTTGAAATTCTTACTTCATGTTATGTACGTTTGAGCTGGTGCGTAGTTGCGACTTTATTTTGACTGTATGTTCACACAGGAAGCTGTATCTGCTGAAATAACTTCCCATAGTTTGTCATGTATTACCAATTATAACACTATAATAACCTACACAGATTGGTGTTGCGTCACCACCTCAACAAAACTCATCTGGTTTATGTAAAAGAGTAGACGATTTTCCATTTTTTGTTGTTGAAAGTGACGCATTCTGCGTCCCTATATTTTATTCGTCAGAACACACGCTCTGGCGGAGCTCGCAGCTGGACGACCGCAATAAGGATTAAGGGTTTTGTGGATGTGTTGGAAGAGGGACACCAGGAGCCTCGCAGCTGCTAAGGCACGCTACCCCGAGAAAGGCGCAATTAGTTACCAGTCGTTTACCGTTAAGTTTGAGAGTGGTTATTATTGTTACCGATGTTTCACTCCATCAGTCTCATTATGTAGCAAGGGTGATTTAGGGTTTACCGATGTTCGCTTGTCGTTTACCGTTGACAAGTTACGTGGATAAAAAGGTGTATCTATTTATTAGAATTCAAGATTTAGAGCCTCAGACATTGTAAGTTGTTTATTTCGGGTACGAGTCACGAGTCACAAGGTCGGAGGAACAAACGATGTGTTTTTTTTTTCGTGTTGAAGGGCCGAGTAGCCCCATGAATAAAGTGTGTTTATTTTACCTCTAGGGTCAATGTTGCTTATCTTGGCCCACCGTCAGACCGCTGGGGCGGAGCAGCAGAGAGGCTCATGAGATAACGGAATCGTTGTTCCTAAGTAGTAAGGGGAGCTTGCTCGCATAACCCGTTGGCAACTGTTCAATGAGAAACTGTTCAGTAAAAAATGACCCCTCCTGGACGGGCTGGGTAGTGCGGCAGAACAGAGTGTGTAAGGAACCAGTGTAATTAATTGTAAGGATGTAAGAGGAGTGTGCTATGTGACCAGGGTTTGTATTGTTTGTACTTTGTGTCAATTTTCAAAGTGTGAGACAACTCCCCCCCCCCCCCAGCATTGCCTAGGGTTTGCGGGCCTGCGATGTTCTAAAATTGTAAGAGGGTGTGCCCCTCACAAACTGGTTTGTGACGCAGAAGCCCTAACTTTCCCTCAGACGCACTGCCAGGGCCACGCGACAGAGTATGGAGGCTGCTTTCGCTGCCTCCCAGCAGCACAAGCGCAGCGCCGCGCGCGCGCACAGAACCGCGATGAGCCCAGAGGACAACCATAAGAGGAAGAAATGCCAGAGCGTGCACCGACGAAGAGAGCGGTGGGGAGTTTGACGCATTCTGCGTCCCTATATTTTATTCGTCAGAACACACGCTCTGGCGAAGCTCGCAGGCGGACGACCGCAATAAGGATTAAGGGTTTTGTGGACGTGCCGGAAGAGTGACGCCAGGAGCCTCGCAGCTGCAAAGGCACGCTACCAAAGGTTTCTGCACGTGCAACTGTTCCTGCACGTGCAGACGACATCCGGAGACAACGGAAGGCACCAGGGCGCGGACACAGCTGCATTTTGCAGCTGCCCAAGGGACACCGAGATCCCACCACCAGCTGCGTCTGTCCCGGGCTTGTACCGCAATAAACCATGAGAGCTTTTAGCGGACGTGCGTGCAGAACGGGACAATAAACTTCCAGGCCAGAACCAAGGGACGACGCCAGGCCGGCTGCGGACCACACGAGCAGCGGCCACGTGTTTTATGACCCGGAGGGACGACAAGCACCCCGGACACGTGCAGCAGAGACGGGGCAAGTTGAATATGGTGATGGATGCTACAAAACCACACGAACGGGGGAGCAACGTGGCAGTCAGTGGAGAGACGTCGAATCAGTCAGTCGCGGATCGAGCAGTCAGTCAGTCAGCCGNCGGGGGAGCAACGTGGCAGTCAGTGGAGAGACGTCGAATCAGTCAGTCGCGGATCGAGCAGTCAGTCAGTCAGCCGAAGTCAGTCGAGGATCGAGAATGCATCACGATGTCGACCTCAGTCGGAGGCCGTCAAGTGGGACGTGCGGCGGGAANCAGTCGAGGATCGAGAATGCATCACGATGTCGACCTCAGTCGGAGGCCGTCAAGTGGGACGTGCGGCGGGAAGAATACGAGAAAAGTCAGTCATACTTCGTCAAATGCAGAGTCCTGCATTGGACCCGGGAAGAAGGAACTTCGAAGCCAGGCGCCGGGACGCCCACCAAGTTCGAGAGAGGTTCCAAGCCAC
>NQII01001989.1:230181-391137 GCA_002778355.1 Clitarchus hookeri | reverse complement strand
ACCAACGACGCCAGTCGCGGCATCAAACCATACGTAGCCTACATAGGAAAAGGGGAGGAGAGTTTGTCTTGTGAGTTCATGTACCAGTTAACCTGTTCAAGCAACAATAAAACTCGATTATGTGAACACATGTATACAGTGTAATTTATTAGTAAATTGGACCTAGAGACAACAGTGTCGATGTATTACTACGCCCTTTCACTGAGGACTAGCATCATGTGCTGGCGCCTAACGCCGTAGAGCAGAATTAATACCTACTTCCAAACTTCAACATTTGGCAGGTATCAATTTTTGGCGCCCAACTGTGGGACCCGCTGAAGTCTGTATAGATGGAAGCAAGGACAAACTGAAGCACCCGGGAGTAAAGGAATCTCGCCCCGAGAGCTATCACATTTATGACTACAAGGGGGTCATAAAATAAAAATAAAAATACAATTAACCCTCGTGGCGCCCAGTACCGACAATAGAACCGAGAAAGGAGCAGAGCTAGGCAATAAACCAGACGAGAAAAGGGCAGGCGCAGGCGTGCGCAGAGTTTAGAAGGAAGGCGGAGAATAATAGAAACCCCCGGTGGGTTACTAGGTCACCAGGCGGTGAACTGTAACGAGCCAGCCAGGCTAAACACAGACGTCAGGGAGGCTATGGCAAAACACCCTGTAGCATCCAGCAATATTACTTTAAGGAGTCCCGAAAAACGAAGCATAAATTAGCGAATGGGAGCGGAAACGTAAAGCAGATGCCAGGCGCGGGCAGAAGGACGTATTAGAGACGAAAGGAAGTATATTTCACTGGATGGTGAAAAAGGACGAGGTGTCAGGCAGACAGGTAATTACCGTGCCAACGAACGACGAGAAAAACGAGGGAGAAATTAGCGAACGGGAGCGGAAACGTGGAGCGGATGCCAGTAGCGGGCAGGAGGATGTATTAGCGAAGATAGGTCTCTTTCACTGGATGGTGAAAAGGATGTGGGTTCAGGCAGACAGGTAATTACCATGCCGACAAACGACGAGAAAAACGAAGCATAAGTTAGTGAACGGGAGCGGAAACGTGGAGTGGATGCCAGTAGCGGGCAGGAGGACATGTTAGCGAAGATAGGTCTCTTTCACTAGATGGTGAAAGGACGTGGGATCAGGCGGACGGGTAAACTACCGCGCCGACAAACTACAGTAACCGAAGCGCCGGTGAAAGATAAAATAGAAAAAAAAGTAAGTACTAATTCCCTGGATGGGGAATAGCGACATTTTCCGAACAAGTATACCAGTATTCCCGCCTGCCATAAGACCACTCGGATGAGCGGCAGAGAAAGGGCAGGAAAAATAGTTCACTGTATGGTACAGAGACTGCGAGATAGGGGTAAACGCAAGATGCCAAAACAAACCCAGTAATATCGCGCAGTCGGTGCCCGAAGATAAACAAAATTACAGTAACCGGAGCGCCGGGGAAATATTCCCTGGATGGGGAATAGTGACCCTTTCCGAACAAGTATACCAGTATTTCCGCCCGCCATAAGACCACTCGGATGAGCGGCAGAGAAAGGGCAGGAAAAATAGTTCACTGTATGGTACAGAGACTGCGAGATAAGGGTAAAAGCAAGCTGCCAAATAAACCCAGTAAGATCGCGCAGTCAGCGCCGCGAAACCTAGTGCATGCGGGAGTTAAAGGCCAGCCAGGCCTGACGGCCGCGAAGCTTAACGCGTACGGGAAGCCGCGTGCGAAGAAGACGAAGCGAGATAAAACGGACGACGAGAAGGCGAAGAGAGGCAAGCGAAGAGAAACGCTA
The DNA here is from genome assembly GCA_002778355.1 of Clitarchus hookeri. Classification (NCBI taxonomy): domain Eukaryota; kingdom Metazoa; phylum Arthropoda; class Insecta; order Phasmatodea; family Phasmatidae; genus Clitarchus; species Clitarchus hookeri. The sequence continues at coordinate 389,357 of NQII01001989.1, read as the reverse complement.
GAACATGGCAGTCTAGCGAGCGCGGGGATAGACGTGGGAGAAAACGACGCAAGAGGGAGCGGACGCGGAGAAAATGAAGAAGGAAGGAAGCGGACTGCATCGGCAGAGAGTCGAACCGAGCCAACTTCAGCGAGGCGAGGCTGTACCATGCAGACCCGACTAATCGGCAGGACGAGACAGCAGCCCGCAGCAGTCAACTGAACGAGAGATGGAAGGTGGGGACCTTCCCTCCTCCCCCCAGCAGGCGGTCCAAACCCATATTGCGTGGAGTCCAGCCGGCCGTACATAAACAACCGACCGGACTTCTCCGGGCCCCGCCTGTTCCAGGGGCCGTGAAGGCTGGCAGCACCAGGTAAAGTGTCGACCCCACTATACCCCCCACCACACTCTTCTTAGAGAAACAAAGGCGAGACCGTTCAGAAGAAGATATTTTGTTTACCGAGTGCAAAGTGACCGATTAGTTTCATTCTTTTCAAAACCGCAAGTACGAAGTGTGGAAGGCCTTTAGCCAACTTATCAAGTCAATGTTGTAGTGTAATTATGTGTTCAAACATGCACAGTGAAAACCACGAAAGTCCGCAACAAACATGGCAGGACATCTGTCTCATTGTACAAGAGCTAAATTCATCAGTAGCAATGTTTGCCAGTTACTGATTGTGTGCCCTTGTGTGCGCCCCAATTAATATATGTTCACCGATGTTTGTATTCTGTTTACTTTTTGTTTACCACTGTAAAGCATTGCTTACGAGAGTTGTTTACCGATGTTTACTTGTGTTTACCATTGGTAAGTTATGTGTAGAAAATGGGGGAATGTTAAAGTTAGATATACAAGAATGTCTAGAGAAAAAAGTTACAGGTTTTTGTGTGCAATAACCTTAATAATTTTTTATTACCGAAGTTTGGTTAAGGTGCGTTAAAGTTTGTTGGTTCGTGACACTAGGAACATTCTGATAATTAATATATAAAGAGTGTACTTTTTTTTATGATTGTAATGTTCATATACCAGTTACTGGAGGTATATAGTATTTAAAGTGTTACTGAAAAAAAAAGCTGTTTGCTAAATATAGGGTAGAGAACCATAGTTGAGTTAGTTAATTTCTCAACTGTCATGGCTTATGACGTCGGCTGTAATTTTATAATACGTTCTTGTTGTTTGAATGGGCCGCTTGTGACGAATATATTTCGCGTAACGACGCTGAGGGCGAGAATCGTGGTTTTAAATCAGGCGTTTTATATTGTGTTAAAGTATTACTACAAGTGGAAAAAAAAATCTGTACTGTCTTTTGGAGTCTTTCGCTTAGAGTTTTAATAAGAAATTCTTAAGGTATGCAGTGGTTTTATGCGGTAAAGTGGCAGTGCCGCGGTAATTAAAATATGTTTAAATTCGCGTGATTTTAGCTCGTCAGAGTTTCTGTTATGTTTAACAAGGGTTAGGGTGTAAGGTGAATTTCGAGAATTAAGCCGCCAGCCGAGATAGGAATATGAGTTTTTTTTACAGCCAGAGTCAGGGCGAGTAAAATACCGCCAGGAAGTTTGTTTTGAGAGGACTACCTGCCCTCATAAATAACGTGGGTTCACGTCCCGGCCAGGGCCATGCATGGCGTTATTAACTCCGAGAAAGGCGCAATTAGTTACCAGTCGTTTACTGCTAGGTTTGAGAGTGGTTATTATTGTTACCGATGTTTCACTCCATCAGTCTCATTATGTAGCAAGGGTGATTTAGGGTTTACCGATATTCGCTTGTCGTTTACCGTTGACAAGTTACGTGGATAAAAAGGTGTATCTATTTATTAGAATTCGAGATTTAGAGCCTCAGACATTGTAAGTTGTTTCTTTCGGGTACGAGTCACGAGTCACAAGGTCGGAGGAAAAAACGATGTTATTTTTTTTTCGTGTTGAAGGGCCGAGTAGCCCCATGAATAAAGTGTGTTTATTTTACCTCTAGGGCCAATGTTGCTTATCTTGGCCCACCGTCAGACCGCTGGGGCGGAGCGGCAGAGAGGCTCATGAGATAACGGGATCGTTGTTCCTAAGTAGTAAAGGGAGCTTGCTCGCATAACCCGTTGGCAACTGTTCAATGAGAAACTGTTCAGTAAAACAATGACCCCTCCTGGACGGGCTGGGTAGTGCGGCAGAACAGAGTGTGTAAGGAACCAGTGTAATTAATTGTAAGGATGTAAGAGGAGTGTGCTATGTGACCAGGGTTTATTTTGTTTGTACTTTGTGTCAATTTTCAAAGTGTGAGACAACTCCCCCCCTCCCCAGCAATGCCTAGGGTTTGCGGGCCTGCGATGTTCTAAAATTGTAAGAGGGTGTGCCCCTCACAAACTGGTTTGTGAGGCAGAAGCCCTAACTTTACCTCAGACGCACTTACAGGGCCACGCGACATAGTATGGAGGGGGACCGCCCCTCCCCTCCCCTAACGAGGTCAGAAGCAGAAGGCCGTCACAGCTGCTTTCGCTGCCTCCCAGCAGCACAAGCGCAGCATGGCGTGCGCGCACAGAACCGCGATGAGCCCAGAGGACAACCATAAGAGGAAGAAATGCCAGAGTGTGCCCCTGACGAAGAGAGCGGTGGGGAGTTTGACACATTCTGCGTCCCTATATTTTATTCGTCAGAACACACGCTCTGGCGGAGCTCGCAGCCGGACGACCGCAATAAGGATTAAGGGTTTTGTGGACGTGCCGGAAGAGGGACACCAGGAGCCTCGCAGCTGCTAAGGCACGCTACCAAAGGTTTCGGCACGTGCAACTGTTCCTGCACATGCATACAACATACAGAGACAACGGAAAGCACCAGGGCGCGGACACAGCCACATTTTGCAGCTNCGTGCAGACGACATCCGGAGACAACGGAAAGCACCAGGGCGCGGACACAGCCACATTTTGCAGCTGCCCAAGGGACACCGAGATCCCACCACCAACTGCGCCTGTCCCGGGCTTATACCGCAATAAACCATGAGATCTTTTAGCGGGCATGCATGCAGAACGGGACAATAAACTTCCAGGCCAGAACCAAGGGACGACGCCAGGCCGGCTGCGGACCACAAGAGCAGCAGCCACGTGTTTTATGACCCGGAGGGACGACAAGCACCCCGGACACGTGCAGCAGAGACGGGGCAAGTTGAATATGGTGATGGACGCTACAAAACCACACGAACGGGGGAGCAACGTGGCAGTCAGTGGAGAGACGTCGAATCACTCAGTCGCGGATCAAGCAGTCAGTCAGTCAGCCGGAGTCAGTCGAGGATCGAGAATGCATCACGATGTCGACCTTAGTCGGAGGCCGTCAAGCGGGACGTGCGGCGGGAAGAATACGAGAAAAGTCAGTCATACTTCGTCAAACGCAGAGTCCTGCATTTGACCCAGGAAGAAGGAACTTCGAAGCCAGGCGCCGAGACGCCCACCAAGTTCGAGAGAGGTTCCAAGCCACCAGCTGAGGGAATTCAGTGCTGCAGTGTCAGATAAGTAGTTCTACACCAAGTGCGAAGAATCTTCCCCCCCCCCNTGGACCTAGAGACAACAGTGTCGACATATTCCTACGCCCTATCACTGAGGGCTAGCATCATGTGCTGGCGCCTCACGCCGCAGAGCAGAATCAATACCTACTTCCAAACTTCAACATTTGGCAGGTATCAAAAGTATTTACACATATATGACATCAATGTGTGTATGACATTGACACGTGTATGGCATTGACGCGTGTATATGACATTGACACGTGCATGATATGGACACATGAATGACATTGACACGTGTATGACTACAAATACAATCAGGGGAGTTCCAGAACACTACTCTCAGTTTTCTGGTTTCACTGTGATTGCAGACGAACGGGCGAATATCAGCCAGTTATGCGAGAGCAGTGGTATGCAGTGAGGTGTACGTTGATAATATTATCAGATGTAATATAAACCTACAGAATCAAGTTATCTCGAAGTTTCCTTTTGTATCAAATCATTACTTCAAACACTCCTCTCCAAGCACATTTGTTTAGTCGTTGTTTTTTATAAATGCTGGGTTTCATATCATAATGCAGGCCTTGTTTTAACTAGCAAAATTTCCAATACGCCATCCATTTCAAAATTACCTATTTTTCAACTGCGCCCAAAGCTCTGTCGACAATCAAACACGTTTGTGAAACTGACAGAAGGCGTCTATGCCACACGGATCGTAACCAGCGTGTGTGAATGGTCATATTTGGCTGATAATCTCCTGTTTGGCTGCATTTGGCATGAAACCGGAATGCCGAGAGTAGTGTTTTTTTTCCTTCGTACGGCGATTTCCCGTTCCGGCAAAAACCGTAACGTGCAGTGTTACCAATGCTAATGTTCATTTTTACACGCATGTGCCAGCCTAAATACCCGCTTTTACTATACATCTACAAAAAAACTTTCACGTCGGTAAAAGAGGAATCAAAATTCGTTGAAACAAATAAGTGCTTGAATCTCCCCTTTTTGGATCCACTTGTGTATGTAAATTGAGTTCTCTTTTACAAAACAAGATGAGTTTTGTGGAGGTGGTGACGTAAAACCAATGTGTGTAGCTTATTAAAGTGTAACAATGTGCAGCAATGTGCCTTTGCCACATAGCGACTGTCCGGCATCATGACAAATTCTACTTTTGTCCGGCGACACAGGCCCCGTGCGGTTATTTTCCGTAGTTTCCGCCCCTGGCCGAGTGGAAAGGTGCGATATCCCTTCGAAATAGACTTAAGCTATAGCTAGTTGATATATTTTCGACCTATTTTTTGATGAGGAATCTTCTGCTGAAGTGAGTCGGTAGTGTTCAGTTCAACTCGGCATATAGAATTGCCCCTATAAAGTCAATAATATTTTTTGCACCAAACAAGCTTTGTTTTATTCAACAAAACCGGTTTCTCCGTGCTAGCAAGATGCGCAGTTATTGTATTGTTACTCATAGAAAAGCTACGTCAAATTCATCATCTTCCTGATAATAGGTAAATGCGTGTGGAGAGCTGCACATTACAGCACTCNAAATGCGTGTGGAGAGCTGCACATTACAGCACTCTCTGGACAACGATAGCGGGCTGCCTGGCTACAACATTTACAGAATCACGACATGAAATGAGACTTGTATAGGAGCAGCACTCGCTGTACAACGATAGCGGGCTGCCTGGCTACAACATTTACAGAATCACGACATGAAATGAGACTTGTATAGGAGCTGCATGCGCGGATGAAGCGGCAGAGATCCGGGAAAGCGACCAGCTACAGGCAACGTCCGCCACGTTCCTCACGCGAGAATATACGAAATGGAGTCCAGCGAGCGGGAACTGGGCCACTATGCGGGCCAGCGTGCAAACCGCTGGATCAACATGCGTGACTCTTAGAGCTGAGGCAGTGTGTAGACAGGCGAAGAGCTCAGTTCCAGTTGCAGCCGTAAGACAACCCAGGAGACCTGGCAAGTTTATGTGCACTGTCTGAACGCCCACTTAAGAAAACTAGTTCCATATCACATCATAACCAAACAAAATCTAATTCAAACAAGAAGTTACTGATAACAAAAGAGCCTACTTTTCTCTACATGGGTGCAAATAAATATTAGTCAAATTCTTAAAAGCTTATCCGGCAGGTAGGAATTGCCGTCTCATTGTCAGCAATATCATTAGAGATGAAACCAGAAACACGTGAAACAGTACCAAGATAATAAAAAATTACACGAGTGATTTACCCGGGATTCAAATAAAAAAACAGTCGTCAAGTTAAGATAGCATGGAATTAACTGCATCATGGAAGTAGTTTCCGGAGCATCAACTTCCGAATTAATAACCATAATGTTGTGAATGATAGGAATAACTAAATTGAAATGTTTACACAGTTATAATTTTTAATACAAGTCTCAGAGACATGGCATATAAACTTAATTTAATTAAACAGGGATGTCTTACACAAACCGCCTAAAAATATGTTCTGTATAGGGTGCTTCTAATTAATACTATTAGTATAAAAAGTTTGATCGAATTTGGTTAAATTGTTAAATATATATTCCAAACATATCTAAACATATTTGTAGACCACCATTTCGAAAATCAATGTCTGGTGCTATTTAAATCATGTAACTTTCCATGGCCTTCTGTAGGCGTGCAAAATTTGTGGAAATTAGTTGAGTTGTCCCAAAAATATGGCAAAATGTTCCATTTAATCACCTGACGTTATTTTGCAAAAATCCTGCTAAAGATGATCTCTGTACATAATTGATGCTTCTAGTTAATACTGCTTGTGTATAAAATTTGGTTTAACACGCATTTCCATAAACATTATTATATATATAAACAATATTTCTATATAGTGTATATACGTAAACATCTAAAAGCTTATTAAATTAATATATTGTTATGTAAGTGTCTGCATGTTTTCTTCTGGCATGAACGAGTTTGTGGGTTTTTATCAGAGTGCTCCCGGAATTTTTACATTTGAAATATATGGCAGAAGGTCTTCTGGGAGAATCAGACTGGCTTTTTAAACGAGCAGTATCTGAAATGTTCCTCCAATCAGATGGATAATTCACAATGTGTTTCGTAAAGTGATTCGAGAGGGTAAGTTCGTAGAATGGATGAATGGTTCGTAAAAAGTTTTGCAAAATGCTTCGCTAAGGTGTGACTTGCTTCTGGGATTTGAAGATGTTGGCCAGCGTGTCATCGGTTTGAGTCCAGATAGGATGGTGCTACGCCGACTATCACGGGCATGCTCGTGAGTGAGTAGTATCGATGGTGAATTATCCAGCGTCTGTTAGTGCAGCTTGATAATTCGTCGGGAAATAGCTTGTTAGTCTGCATCAGCCATTTGCCATATGAAAAATGTCTGATTTCCGACAGGACATTCAACAAACGCGATGAATTATCTGCCTATATAAATTAATACATTAATAACTGATATATAAGTTGTTACTAAACCAGAAAATCATTAACATTTTGGCTGGAGTCAGTCAGCAGGAGTCAGCCGGCAGGACTCAGTCGGCAGGAGTCTGTCTGCAGGAGTCATTCTGCAGGAGTCAGACTGCAGTATTCTGTTTGCAGGGGTAAGTTTGCAGAAATCAATCGCAGAAGTCACTCCGCAGTATTAAAGTGTATGAACTCATGTATGGTTGAAGACAATGCAAGCCACTAACGATGTGAAACCATGTATGTTATGTACGATAAGCTGCCCAAAAATTACATGGGAAACAATGCGGTTTCTGTGCCAAGTCCTTCAGTAAAAGTTGCAATGCGTGGTGACGTGAGCAGAGTGACTGTTTGAAAAACCCATCTCATGCTTTTCTTAGATTTTATGAATGTTTCAGATAGTTCACTAGACGTGATAACTTAAATAAACACATCAAGGCCGATAAATGTACTGTTTTTTCGTCCCCTGAGTAACAGTATGTGATGCCTTCGTTACCTCTTGTTAATACACTACCTAAAATGTTCGCAGACGACGAAGGGACTCGCACGATGAAGTATAACGACAATGACAACATTCAGTTTATGCAAGATGATACGATAAATGAACACATCAAAAACTGCAAGGTTTTGTCTTTTGAGAGTCAGTAAGTGATGTCACCAATATCCTCTGCTGCATCGATGGGTACTGTTTGCACAAACGATTATGACAAGACAGTTAATGGTTATGACGGAATAAGAGTTCTATAACGCTTTATAGAGTCGGCATGTGTTGAATGTTTAATCGCACGACGTTCTTGTGAAGTTGACGAACATAAAAATAAATGGTTATGGGTACCGAGTCAATGTCAAAGGTTAAGTTCCATGTACCTGGGTCCAATATGGTGTTTGGGGAGGACATAACATGGTGGCTGATAGGCTCCACTTCCCCGTCCCCTTTAAACAAAAACATTAGAAATTTTAAAATTTTTAAAACAATTTTAATAAAAAAGTTTTATCAATATTTTAATTATTTTTAAGTTAATTCTTTGGTATTTTTATAACTTTTTGGAATCATTTGATATTTTTAATGTGTAAGGCCACCGTGTCAAGTTCAAAAGTCAAGATCAAGGTCAAATACATCCAACATGGCGGAAAAAATGGCCGCCGGCCGATCGAAATGACAGAGTTTGAACAGTTCAACCGCTCAACCAGTCCAGCCCTTGTTTAAAAACCGGCCAAATCATTGTACTTTCATGCTCAAGGAAAATTCTCGTTGTTAGTTAGGATAAGTAGACATGAACGTCAATGATTATGAGAAAGTGCCAACAGTTGCACTCGCAGGGGTATTGTCTAAAGCGAACGCTGATTCCTAAATCACAAGTCTTCTGTGGTGTTGATGAAAGGACTACTGTGCACTTAGAAACTGCGTGTTGAAGTTGAAAGAGCTTTTCTGATCTCAGCCTTTGAAATATCTGCGTGTGTTTCAACATGAGTATAATCTGGCAGCGAATTACGTAAAGTATTTATATGTGAATAAATCTATGGCAGGTAGGTAGGTGTGGCCGAACGTCTCATCGACAGCGAGGGATAACTACAGCCGGAGCAAGCTGCTCAGAGAAGCAGGAGCAGGGAACGGATCTGCCAAGGACTAAAGTAAGGAACTATCCTCGTATTCAAATAAAATTATCCCGGGAAATCATCCAAAACTGAAATAAGAATGGCCGGACCGGGAATTGAACCTGTGACCTACCGAATACAAGTCCAGTGGTTTACCTTTGCGCCCCCTCGCTTTGTAAAACTTGCCCATATGCAATACTTATTAAGTAAATCTGTGGAAATGGAGAGTATTTCATTCCGTTTTGTGTTTTTGTACATAAGAGTGGGAGTATTCATATGTGTAAGTAGCATATTTGCATTTGTGACTATGTGCCCGTGTCTTGATAGAAACACTATTAAAAGTTATATGGTCATTGGAAAAGAGAACTTTACATATGGCAGAAGAATATAGACTTAGCAGAAAAACATATCCTAAGCAATGATGTCAAGTATGTCGAATAAACCGCGAACAGCGTGCAGCTCTGTTTACGAGATGAGACAGAAATTTCACGGTTCAAGAAATAAAATAAAAATAATAACCGGTATGTGTGACCGTGTTGGGCCCAGCCGTGCGTGTTACGTAAATACGTCTGCGGTGAATATTTTCTTTCGGATATAGGAAATAAATGAATATAACCAAATTGATCCTTGAGTTCCATGACACAGATCGACTGATCAAGGTGAAATCTTTTATTCCACACCACAACCTGCGCGCTAGAATGCCTGAGTCGCGAGATACACAGCCCGAAAATGTTTGCCGAGGCACAAACTGGCCACCAGTCGCTGCGGGCCCCCACCCGCACCTCGCGCACGTGCTACGCCATCACAGGTGTACGCTCACATCGTAGTCGTATACTCGATCGAACGATACTACATTTATTTCAATCGTGTCTTTCGTTACGAATAGATAGATAGTGTCGGACTGGATTAACCTACTAACAATACATAGCCATTTCTGTCCTGGTACCTCATGTGTCGATCCAGTGGCGTTGCCAGAAATTTCTCAAGGAAAGCAAGGGGATTGCTGAAGAGGCGGGTTACACTGACTGAAGCAACTGGAGCGAGGATACATCAACATCAGTTGTGCTGAGACGTGTGTTAATTAGGACAATACTAGGAGAAAATTACCTTGCAGTAGAATAAACTACATAATAGTTAACAGCAATTGCATAATTTTATCACAAATAAAGGATTACTAATAATATCAAATGTAGTTGTTGACAACCTATTGAGCAAAGGGAGGGGGATAAGCCCCTTTAGTTTTTCTGATTTTAAAGATGTATTAAAGTCAATAGACATGCTGTCGTACTTGATCCATTGTAGCACGCAGCACGGGCTCTCTGAGCGCCTGCGCGCTAGTGTACAGGCTGCCAGGTACACAGGCGGGCTGAGCGGGCTGCGTGCGCAGTGACTGCAGGCGCAGCTGTTGAAAACAGCTACGCCTCGCCACCGAGTGAGTACTCGCATCACAGCGGCGGCGGTAAACACGGCGTCTCCTTTGATAAAGGCGGGGAGCGAGTGGCCTGCTTGTTATTCAGCAGGCGACATTCCGCTGCTAGCGTCTTAGGGGACGGTGGCTTGCGGCCCACGCAATCGATAGCATCGAAGGGCGGGCGGCGCGCGGGCTAGTCCACGTGTGCTTGTAGCGGGGGTGGAGGGCAGTTGGCCGCTCCACTGGTGCAGTGTGGTGCCAGCTCTCGTCCCATCCAGCCGCTCGGCAGGTAAGTGGCTCCACCAGCCCCACTGCTGCCAACACCACACATACATACATCTCGCGCCCTCTTCAGGCCCTGAGCGTACATAGGCCAGGCGAAGTGGCTGCTGCAACTTGGTGGGTGCCTCAACTAATATATCACAGGTTACTTCAGCTATGTTATACAGTCTCATCACTGTTTATTTTATAACAGGGTTAAATGCAGTGCTAACGTAACTTCTATGCAGCAGTAGTTTTCTGTATGTTTACGTACTTGTAACACATTATATAATTCCACAGAAAGACAGTGGGCTACAAGGGCACCATCTCGCTCGGTCTGTAGGGGCCTGTCTTTTGATTTGGTGATGGTTGAGGTTATATTTATCATGCCGTATCTTTTGTACTGGTTACTGGCAACACTATTTATAAGCAAAGGAAGTTTGTCATCGGCTCTTACAACGAAATCAAAAATAGTACATTTCCTAGGAAAGGATTTATCAGACGAATTTAAACATACTGCAAATGCGTATGGCACTTGTAGCAGAAGAGTTAGTGTTACCATTCCAGCTTCATCGACTCTGAGATTTAACCGTTTCACTACCCATTTAGTTTTGGTTTCTAGAAGCTGCAACTGCATAATATTTGAGTTGTCCTCGTGTTAATAACCGTTGACTAACATGCTTGACGCTAGCAACTTCCAAGACATGACTGTCGTGACGTGTATAGATCGTACAACCTGCTGCGCCAGCTCGGGGCTATGCTGTGTACAACGCCATCCATATCTCTCCTTCGTGTGCAAAGCGTACACTAAATTGGAAACAGGCACAACATGGGCCATTAATCTTTTCTCTCTGGTAACTTTTCATAAACGATGGCTTATTTGCAATAATGAAATAAAATTCTCATTGTGTACTTTATATTCCGAGATAAACATTTTACGCCAGCAGATAATGATGGTGCGATGATTAAAGATTTAATGAATAACATTTAAAACTAATTCCTCATGTACTTAGTTAACGTTTTGCATTCGTATCTGTGTTTGAGTTTAGAGAAGTCTGGTACTTATTCCAAGAGTATTATGACTTCGCCAAATAATGCACCTTAAAAAAAAACGAATACACATGCGTACTTATCGTCTTTATAATTTTGTCTGATTTGAGACATATATATTTAGCTAGAAAGTGACGGTTTGAGAACCAGTGAATAACTGTTAAATTTTTTGGACCCTTAAAAACACTTAAGGGTCCCTAATATTTACATATTATGAACAGTGGTTGTGTTTGAATTACCTTTTCTGTATTCGCCTATTCTTTATTCGCCAATTATATCAATATTTTAAATTATTACGATGAAGCTTGGCTTAACCTGCGTGCCGACCTTACTACGTATGGGCGGCGAAGTATTCAAAATATCCGATTTATGACAATAAAATAACAAAAAACCTATTCTCGACTTGTTTTTTAAGAAGAATAAACAATATACGTCTATTGAGTAAAACAAGGAAGTAGACTTGTCTGTTGGAGGATTATATTCAAATTGTACAGTACAGAATAAAAACTATATTTTTAAACAGGAATTTTATACTGTACTTTAACGATACTTGTGACAATTCTGTAGACTGCTCCACTGATACACGGCAAAGTAACCTCGTCCATTTACTTAGTTACACAACGAACGACGGCAGGTACTGCCACACTTGAAAATTTCTTTGCCAATTTTCTATACAGTAAACCGGAATAGTGCCAAGATACGTTTCAATTTGTGACTGCACTTTATTCGCTGTGCTTGCTACAATAATGACATTGTTATTAGACGGATATTTATGTTACAATAATTTCTTTCCTTGTAGATACCTAGTATATATGCTAGTATAGAATTCTGAATTGCAAACTATTTTTATTTTCGTGCCAACGGCCATAAACGCAATTAACACATTGAAGGGTGTTATATTGCTTTGGGTTTGGACTTCTTAAAGTGCATGGTAGATATGCGAGCCGAATAAATATCACGATCTTAAATGGGTCTTTTACGCTTGCATCATGAGTTAGTCATCAACGTATTTGATAGGACTACCTGAGACTTTAAGGGAAACGAACTCTCGCAGATTATGAATATTGCGTACATTAAATGCGCTATAATATTACTTATGGCTAAATTGCCATTTGGTATTCAAAAAGTTAGCATAGACTAGCAATAACTGCCTTATGTTATATAACATAAGGCAGTTATGGCATAACATTGTTATGGCATAACATTGTGCTACTCACTGCATTGAATATGGCTCGTCATTGGTAGCAGCATTTCGTCTTAAGCTAAACCGTTTGGCTCCACTTCGGAGTAACATTATGAAAACGTTTCTAAAGTATTATTATGGCCAAAAAGGCCTACTTCTTATGACCTCATTGCCCAACGAAATAAGACGCAGTGTGATAACAAACATTCTCCTGATAAATTTATTTTTGAAAAGGTATTTGGAGAACATGGACGAAATGATGTCTGGTTGGGCCGTGACCCACTTAGAGAAGCTAAGGCACATTTGAATTAGATAAAAGATAAATAGATGATGATACGATAGTTAGTGTTAAAGAAGGAACATAATAGGCGTTACTTGTGATATATATTAACACAGAGTAAATTGGTGCAGAAACAATTCTCGCTAAACATTTCCTCGAAGTGGATGAAATTAATGTATATAAAAGTAAAATCTTGCAAACTGAATTACAGAAAGTACCAAAAAACAAGCACTGGTCATCATGTTTACTCACGGCAGTTACAATTATCCTTGGAATGGATGTTTCGAAATTGCTAGTAAATGTTTTTAAATGAGTACATTTTTGAACTTGAATACGTTCAAGTTTATATCAATATAGACATGACGTTTCCATTTATCTTGTAATTAATTTTGTTTTGAACACTACAACGCCAAAAAAACTCGAAGGTTTACTATTTAGAGGCCTCTTTGTTTCAAAAGTCAGTAATTGGCACACACTTGTTAGCTAGTGATCGTGGGTAAATAATAACTTGGATTGAATACTGCACTGTTGACATTCAACTCACGTAGGAGGTGCTTTATTAATGGTTACAACCAATTAGACTAGCAGTCAATGAGGTAGCGTGAGTAGGGATACACTATGGTTAAAAGTGAAACCTTTGAGCAGTTATTGTCTGCTAGTAAGGATGCAGGTGCACGTATAACGTATATCTCGTAGGGTTTCTGACGAAATATTCGAAAGACCTTAACCCAGAAACGAGAAGTCATGACACACAAACAACTTACGTTTGTCATGAGGTCTACTGTCCGCACTCCCATTACTTACAACATAAAACAAATATCTTGTTTATGTGCACACACAACAAAGTTCTATAAGATCACAATTATAGCCACACAAGAAAATTTTATAGCCACCATTGTGAAAATGTTTGTCACACTTAAAAAATATATACAGTTATATGACCTACCATAGTACAATTTCTTCGCCAAATTTGGTAAGAATGGGTTCATTGTTTCCCGAGATATGACATAATAACTTAATTATAATTTTGGATCATACTTACAAAATGAGATAGAAATGATACCAAGTTTGGCTGTTGTAATTTATACATCCAGCAACACAAGGTTAAGTTGGAAATAGTTTCGTTAATAAAAGCTACTGAGCTAAAATATAAATACAGCTAACGTTTTGAAAAAAGTCCCTGATCTACATAAAACACAGCAGTTTGCACTACTTGCTGCAGTGCAATTTGTTTGCAAAATGTAGTAGGAATCAGTCAATTCTATCCCAAGATATAACAAAAGCGTTATTTATTCGTGTGGCGCCAGCATATAAAATTAAGGACAATATATGATTCGTGTAGATATAGTTCATATTTGCAACATATACTGTGAGCATACAAATATAACTTTGAACTAATTACAAGTTCTCAACGATACACCCTAGACTAGATATCCACCTAGACTAGATGTCCACCATTTTGAAAATAAGTGCATGATGTACTAAAGGCATATTTTTACATAATCTGCAGGAGTACTACTTGTAAATTTAATAGGAATGGGTCAAATGTTTCCCAAGATAATACATATAGACTTTATTTGTGTAGTGCTATCTTACAAATTGGTGAGAAAAAAATTCTCCCTGGAGACACAGTTCAAAGTTGTAATATCTACTGCTAGCATACAAAGTTAAATGGGAATTGATTACATTGTTTCGACGATATAACATTAAAAGTTATAAGAACTTAAATTCGCCATTTTAAAAATATGTTTCTAATATACATAAAACCTAAAATATACATCACCTGCCACAGTACTATCTTTTTCCAAATATGGTAGGAATCGGTTCATTGTTTACCAAAATATAAACAAAAATTTTATTTATACATGTAACGCTATCTTACAAAATGAAGAATTAAATTTGTTCTGTGATAGGATATATGATGCTTGTAAAATATATTTTCATTATACAAAATTTGGTTGTTAGTTAAATTGTATAGCAGATAGTCGAAATAATCTTAAAACATCTGCATGGCTGCCATTGTGAAAGTAACTACCCAATTAAGTTCAAGTTATTGCATTTTCCTGGCGTGCCATGTTTTTATTTACATGACACACTGAGTGAGGATTGCTTTGATAGTTTTCGAGATATAATGTGAAATCAAATTTTTTTCATTTGGCGATATCTTCCCTAAAAGAGAGACTCATAAAAATATCCATTTCAAAACCCAATGCATTGACGATGCACTGTCTGGTCACAAAATTTTATTGAAATAGGTTGAATGGTACCCGAGATATGACATATTAGCCTAAACATAGAAATGGTGCCGTTTTGAATGTAACTGTCTGGGGTGGTATAAAACTATAAAAATCAGGTGTCATTACTAAGTTCTATCTATGTTCCCAGTTTGGTAAAATTCGGTAAACGCGTTTAAAAATTGGAATTTGGGGGACACAAACTCAGAGACACATGCACACACAGACACACACAGGCACGCACACACATGCACACACAGGCACACACATACACATACAGGAAAGTGGCCTCATAAGCCTTTCTTTCCTTCTGAAAGTAGGTTAATAACGAGCGTAAAGTATACACCTGTCATAACACGTCTCCCTAGAATCTGCGGCAAAACAGGGCTCACCTACGTACAGTAAACAGCAAGTCGCCTCGTAAAGTCAACCAACTTGCAAAACAAAATCCAGTCACCTTGCACCACACGGCTAGCTGAAGATATATCTAAACAAAAGCCTTCTGGAATGCAGTAAAAATTCGAACCGTAGCAGTATTATTGGGTCTTAAGATTCAAAATGTGTAATTTACCATTACCTAAATATAATTTTCCGATTTTCTTTAAATTAAAATCCCTAAGAAGGAGGAAATGGTGCAAATGAGTTTTCAAATATAAATGTTCTATACTGACACTCACTCATTTGTAAAAAAAATTTGATCATCATGAAAGTACAAATTACAAAGAAGGTTGCCACACAATATCGTCATAGTCTGATATGCATCCAACTTGCGTTTATTGTTTTTTGCTTGCGCGGATGTGCCACTAAGGGTCATACAATATGTATAGCTGCAAGTCCCCGAGTAACACCACAGTGTGAGAAGTGTGAGCCACAGAGCCAAGTACAGTGAACACTAAGCATGCACTGACGACTGGATGAGTATGAGAGAGGCCGTATCGTCCACCTCCGGGAGACAGGTTGGACGTTTCGGCGCATTGCTCGCCACTTCAACCATTCTGCATGAAATGCGAGTCGGTGTTGGACGACGTGGGAACAAGAGGTTACACACATCCGTCGAGAAGGCTCGGGTCGACCCAGCATCAGGGAGGATAGTTCAATCGTACGAGAAGCTGTAAGCACTCCACGGACGTCACTATGCACTATACAGTGACATGTCACGGCAGCTGGGAACACGCTTGTGTCCACCAGTACCATATCCAGGCGGCTTGCAGAACAATATCTGTCGTCGCAGCATCCCTTACGACATCTACCATTACAACATGAGCATCGCCAAGCACGTGTGACCTTCCGGGAACGAGCAGCATGCAGATTGGTGACGAGTGGTGTTCAGGGACATTGTAGAGCAGCACACCGCCCCAACGAGAGGCGCCATTGTGTAGGGTGCCTACTACTACGACTCCCACACCCCACTGATGGTAGTTGAAGGAACCCTAATGGCGCAGTATTTCCGGGAAATTCTGCGTTCATGTGCTTTCCCCTTCCTGGTGCAGCTTAACAATACCATTTTCCAGCAGGGGAATGCCCGACCTCATAGGGTATCTTTGGCCTTAATTCGTGATGTCAACATGTTTACTTGGCCAATAAGGTCCCCAGACCTTTAGCACATCGAGAACGTTTAGGATAACATTGAACGGTAACTTCGGCTGGTGGCAACTACGGTGAATTTTAAGGGCCAGTTGCGCCAGCTGTGCAAGGATCTTTCTCAGAACATCGGACGTCTGTACGCCTTCATGACCGACGGTATCGCTGCCTCTCTACTTGCCTTTGGTGGTCAAGGACCATACTGAGTGCACTTTGCAAGTGTTGGTCCCATGCAATATATGCTTTTTGTGGTACAGTGTTTTGATATTGTCTGTGTGCATGCTACCATGTCCTGGGCCTGTACCCGCGTACATGCCCCTTTAATAAAAACTTCAGGGGATAAATTATTTTGCAAATGAGTGTACATCGTATTTATCCCACTGAAATCCACATGTCGGCTCTCAAGACCACGATGCAAAGAGCTGCTTAAATCTTTTCACTCACCCAAACCAACAAGTATTGTAAACATTTATAAAACTTAAAATTATGACTAAAAATTAAACCTCTCTCCTAATCAGACACAAAGTTTCTTGTTCCTATCATTATTTGAAAGAAAAACTGTCAAATATGAACAAGATCAATAATTAACTATCTGTTTTTATTGTTGTAGGTGGTCAATGAAGTACATCGCACTATTTTCTTATACTTGCAAGGTCCTGCATACGTGTTAAAAAAGTAAATTATGCCGCATGTAATAATTTAATTAATAATTTTCGATTATGATTAAATTTGAATGGCGCTTGTTCAAGCTGCAAAGTAAGCAATATTGTTACATGTGTCTGGTCTGCGTTATACGTCAGTTGTTATACGATAGTGGGCAGCGAGCCACAAGGGACGAGTGAATGACAGGCGAGCGATAATCCAAGGCGCGCATATCTTGTTACAAAATGAGTACTGCCACGATAATCCTTTTGCGGCGCGTGCTCCTGGCATTCACCTGATTGAATTTCAGCACTTATCTGAAGATGTTTTATAGTTCTTTACTGCCCTAGTCTGGGCGATCATGCGACGTTAAACGAGAGACGACAAGCTAGGAGAGATATGAGAAGCGCTGGAAGTGACCAGCGCAAGGAAAGTGTGCGACTGCGATCATCAGAGTAGTAAAGAGTACAGCTGGCAGGTTGGACTATTGTACTGAATGCGCGAGTGAAAGATATTACAAATAATGAAAACAAATATACTGTATGTATGTTAATTATGAGTATGAGTGGATTGACTACAACTAAGGAGATACATTGAGAAGGGCGTTAGTTAGAGTTGAAAAGGAAATGAAATACTTCCCTAGCTGAGAAATAAAAAGTGTAATAGGGGATATATATATGGATAACTGATAAAAATATTAGATGTGTGAGTAAATAAAAAATATAATTTAGTTATTTAATTTTTATTAAGATCTCCATCCCTCACGAACTCGGATATGCCTCTAAGGCGTCTTATAACACTAGTGTCAGAAGTGGGAAGGAGGCAATTTTTAATTATCCGATTTTAAATTAATTTAGACAGTAGGCAATTAATTAGTGATATTCCAAACAAACTAATTAATGGTTATAGGAGTAGGGCAGAAACATTAAGAGTGTTATCTAAAACAATCGATGTGAAATTATGTCTGGAGAAATGGAAGCAAGGCGAGCAGTAATTGAGAAATTAAGTAGCCAAGTGAGCGCAAGTACAAACAGCTTGAGGGAAGATGTAAAAATTGAAATAAGTATTATTAATAAACAAATTATTATTGTGAAATTAACTGTAATTGAAATTGTAAACACCCAAATTAGTAGTATTAAAGAAGGTGTGATTGAAACTGTAAATAGTGTAAATGGAAATGAAGCTAGGAAAATAGACTCTGTAAATGAAAACATATACAGGAAAATGCATTAGCTGGTTAGTGAATACGATATTTCACTGTATGAACAAGAGTATTGACATTTTAAATGAAAAAAATGGACAGCGTAAATCAAAGAATGGGCAGCAGAAATGAAAGGATGGACACTGTCGAAAATGAAATGAAACAGGAGATCAACGCAGTAGAGAAGCAGTTGGAGGAATTTCTTCAGCAACAGAGCTCCACCATCACCAACCCGGCAGCCGACAAAAGTGATGAGGCAGTGCTCGTCATAACCAATACAGAAACCTTGGAGGAGACTGAGCAGATGCCCAGCAATGGCATCGTGCAACCAGGAATAGGTAAGCAGGTGTCAAAAGACCGCCCTTTATGATGGCCAGACGTCTTGGTGGAGTATCATCACCAGTTTGAAATAGTCGCCATCATGAATGGCTGTTCAGCCGAGTAGCGGGCTTACTACCTCGCGCCTGTACTGAGAATTGCCGCACTGTGCATACTAAAATCTCTGCCAGAGTGACATCGACTAGAGTACCCCACATTGGTGTCGGCCTTGGAGCTACGTTTTGGCGACCAGTACCTGCGACATACCTGCCATGCACACCTGCGAAGCCGCACCCAGCGACTAGGGAAGCCACTGCAGGTACTATGGCAAGACATGGTGCGGCTGTCTATAAACTTTCTTTGGAAGGGTGCTCCAAGGAGGCGCGCGACATAATCGCATTCGGTTTCTTCATCGATGCCATAACTGACACAGAAGTACGTCTGACTACAATCCACAACGTGCAGGATGCCCTGGCCCGAGTACTGGAGGTGAAGTCAGCAAGACAGGAGCCCTCACGCCAACGTCCGGTATGCGCAGTGACGCTGAACAAAGAAGAAGACATAATAACAAAGAGACAGAAGGAGTTGCAGTTGGCTTGGAGGGAAATCGCTTCCACGGTACATGCCTCAGGGTTTCGTCATCCCCCACCAAAACGATGGGAGTGTTAGT
Organism: Clitarchus hookeri; assembly: GCA_002778355.1. NCBI lineage: Eukaryota > Metazoa > Arthropoda > Insecta > Phasmatodea > Phasmatidae > Clitarchus > Clitarchus hookeri. The sequence goes on along the minus strand of NQII01001989.1, from coordinate 370,027 downwards.
TATATGGACAGCTGCTGCACCTGAAATCCTACTGCCCATAAAAGCAGCAGAATCATCAGCGACAAAAGAGGTAGCGAGGTGAAACACAAATGGCTTCAATAAGTACATGCAAGCACTTGCATGAAGAAATTTCTTAGCTTCGTGCATCTGCCCAATAACTGCAAATTGCATCGACGAGCTGATGCTGCAAGCTGCATACCTCAAAAAGCAGTGGGAAAATGCGCACGATAACTGTCGAGGTGCCCCGTGCACACTGTGCCACATAGCAGTGAAAGGAGCTCATAGCATGGAGCGAATGATGTGATTATCCCTTTCAGTAGGGGTTCTGAGGATAGTGATCCCATGAGGAAAGTGCCTCATGGAGCAAAGTACTAGTCATGTGAGCTCGAGAATGGGAGTGAGGCGTTTGACAGGAGCTACCAGTGCTTCAGAGTAGGTCGGACTAGGATCCATCCACAGCCTGCAGCATCCAACGCAAGTACCAGCACTTTTCAGATTCGTAGACATGTTCTAAAGGAAGGTACAAGAGGGAATTCTATAGATGGTTCAACTTTTCAAACTGGATTGTCGGGACTCGGGGCGATCATGCAGTGTTAAGCGAGAGATGACGAGCGAGGAGAGAAACGAGTAGAGCCAGAAGTGACCAGCAGAAGAAATGTATGTGCCTGAATGCATCAGAGCTTTGAAGAGTACGACAGGCAGGCCGGACTATTGGACTCAGTGAGTGAAAAGCATTATAAATAATGGCAACATACAGACTGTGCGGGTATTAATGACGAGTATGAGTTAATATACTAAAAAAAAAGCAGATACATTAAGTAGGACGTTAATTATAATTGAAATAGACATTAAATATTTCGCTCACTGAGAAATAAAGAGTATTAGTGGATATAGGTAAATAACTTATGAAAATAATAGCTGTGTGTGTCAATCAAAAATCAAATTTAGTTAATTTTTTTCCACTAAAATCTCCATCCCTCGGGAATTTAGATACGCCCCTCAGGCGTCTTGTACAATATATTTGTTCGAATCATAGAATTGGTTTCTAACAGAAATAACTGTCAGGAAGCAAATCTTTGCGAATCACGTAAAAAAACTGTCAAAATCGGGTTTTATAACAATGGTCATTTATTTATATTTAGTTTTCCAAAAAAATTTAGATTTTATTTAGTAAACTAATTTTAACTTAACTTATCTATCCCCTTAGCATTAATAATTGAAATGTTAAAAAACCAAAATAAATTAATACAATAAAAAAAATTTTTCAAGTAAATCAACAAACGGTCACAAAAGTATTGGCATTAATATAGATGATAAAAATATTAAGCAACGTTAACAATATAAGATTTCAATAGCGTAGTTTGTTAAAGGGATATAAATTGCATACAAATCTGTGAACCTGGTTGTAAAGATTTAATAATGCAGTCCAATGCGCTGTGGAGTTCTATAGCATCTGCCCTCCTGAACTGTCACCAACCAAGTATCTCCTCAAGTTTTGGGCTCCATTTATGTTATTACTAAACCTCAGCCTATCTGAACGCTGCAATATCACTAGGTTCTAAGTGAAGATTTTGCAAAAATACGTTTTCAAGGCCAAAGTCTTCAATGGATATACACGGGTGGAATAAGTTTTCAAACCGCGCAAACTAGTATTATATTCAGAAAAAAAATTTACAATGTAATGTATATAATGGTTTACGAGGAGTTACCGCCACTCACGGGGCTTATTCCTTACATTATTTGAAGCAAAAAATTTCATAAAAATGTGGGTCCTATTCCCAATATTAATGGAGCAATTTCGCAATCAGTATACCCACCCTACAGTAGAAAGGAGTTTGCAAAACCGTTTCTGCATCAATGTGTGGTGTGGTGTCCTACACGATCAGCTGATTGGGCTATTAATTTTCCCGGTACGGTTAACTGGAATGATGTACCTGCTTCTTGTGCAAGAAGAACTGCCGCTGTTACTGGAGGATATTCCGTCAGCAGTGAGACGCCGTATGGTCGTCCAGCATGATGGCGCACCCCCTCACTTCCACCCTGCTGTGTAGAGCAACACGTGAGGTTCGCAAGTGTACGGCCAAGTGTATGGAAGTAGACGGACAAATTTGTGAACATCTTTTGTAAGCTTATTAGACGCGATTGTGATGCTCAGCTGTAAACAATACGGACTGGTTATACATCTCTGTGTTGACTTATAAAAGGAGTATTGTTTTATTCGTTATTTTTCAAAGGTTTGTATTTATTATGCAAATTTAGGGAATATGACCCACATTTATGGCATGTTTTGCTCCAAACGTCTTGTGAACCATCCTATATTGCGATACCTCTTCAAGTTCTGTTTGTTGTGACTATAAGAGAGGTCCAAGGACAGTCGTTAAAGGTTACATAGGAACATTTGACGGAGGACTGCGACTCACATAGGCAGCTCTGCATCGTCTGCTCCAGAGTAAGCTCACCTAGCAAAGTAACATGATAATCCTAGCAGTTGAGGGTAGAACCACCTATGTGATGAAAAAAGAGGTCTTTTGGTAAAGAAAATTAGTAGTTTCTTCGTGCAGTACACGCGTGAGAGGTAGCAAACAGGAAGCTAATTATAAATAAATATTAAAGATTTCACAGGGATGAGAATTTACTTCTCTATTATCACAATGAAAAATATTAAAATTCCACCGTAGAAGAAAATTAGCAAGATAGAAAATGAACTACATACAAAGAATTTTAAAACAACATTTCTAACACCTCCTGCTGATAATAAAATAATGGGGTATAATTAAACACAGAACACTATTATGGACGGAAAATCATTGATACGGAATATTCTGCCCTATATGTTTTTTCGAGTCTAAATACGGATTAAAATATTTTAGTAACTTTCAAATCTTAAGAATATGAACTAAATATATGTGTTGAGTACAACAAACGTAAAACAAATAATAAGTACGTCAGCTCCTGAAGTAAAAATTACAATAAATATTATTTATCATCGGAATTGTATACATCATATTTAGTAGTGGCAGGAACTTGCTGATAATAATAAGCCTATTTAATCTGCATCGATGCTAACAATATTTTATGAAGTTCTTTAAACATTAGATAGTAAGCAAGGCTTGACGTCACGTTGACAGCAATATCATTAGATATGTAACCGAAAAATATAATACAACAGTGGTGTATGTGGTTTCAAAAATCGGCGTCGAGGTGTGGTAGTCTGAGAGGGTCTTTGAGGTCGGGATTCCTAACTTCTTAGGGGAGGTTCTGGCATACTTTCTTGCAGTGTCAGGGAACTTAATTAGGGGAATAACGAAAGCCCCTGTGGGCCCTGGGGCATGTCGCATTTACATGGCACTGGCCTAGAATATCTCTGCAGTCCTGAGAGCCCAGACTGAATTCCTGACTCTACTGCTCGCCCACATACATTGCCCAGTTTTTGCCAGTTTCTGGTGTTCGCGACATGTTGTCGGGTAATGACTTTCCATTATATGAATATCTTCTCCGATTGTTGCAATGCTTCCTACCATTTTTCACCTGACTAATCGACTAGTCACATTGTACTGTCTTCACTTTCGGGGGCTTTTCATACACATCCCCGGTTACCCAAGTCAAATTAATTTCTGCTTCTCACACAGGTATCGCTGTTTAACATTAACTTAAAGATGGATTTCTTGATCACACAGCCAAGGTTGGCCTAGGATCACATCTTCTACTAAGTTTTTAGCGACTAAGAAATCGGTTAACTGTTTCCCCATTGTTAAGTGTTAATGGAAATGCAACTTTTCCAATTATGAGTATATGGGTTTATGTCTGTGCGAGTTCGACTCTCGTTTTTGCTGGATGCGTGTTGCCTCATTCCCTTTTGGTGAGCACCTCCATGATTATGAAAATCGTGGAGGCGGCCGAGTCTAGCAATGTTCTTCGATTGTGTTTCCTTATCCATATGAGCACACATGACAATTCAAAGAATTTCTGAGTTTCCGGAAGATTCAGTATATTCAGTGCATTCTTAGTTTCAGGGACTTCCCCTTAGTGGAGGTTTGTTGGTAAATTTCGCTGATGCCCATCGGTGGCCCATAACCAATTATGTTCTGATCCCATTCTGCACGTCGAGCGCGCATCATGAGTTCTTGTATGTCTGAAGGCTCAGGTTCGCATTGGAAAGCCTTTATCCCCCCTCCAAATTAGTTCTACTATAGGTGGGATCATCTATTTTATATTTTCAGCGTGAAGCAATCTTCAGTGTATTAACACAACCAGTGGATAAAATATTCACTTTCTTCCCCTTCGTCCTGCTGCCAGTAAAGTTCTTTCACCATCAATGTGTTATTTACTATTCCCCTGATTTAGGATGTCTTGCCTTCGCGGAGATCTAATTCGTGTTTCTATGAACTCCCCATGCCCTAATCACATTTGTTTGACTTCGCCTCGTAAATGATGGTGGGCAATATCGACCCAGCGGGATTCGGACATCCCAGCCTTCTAAATGATTTGTTTTACAATGCTTGATAAACCAGGAGGGGTTATCAAAATTAACTGTCCAATAATTCCGGAAATAGCGCAGCGATCTCCTGTAGGGCCTTCATAACATATGTGTTCCCCTGGATACTATGACAGGGGTCCGAATGAGGCTCCTGGTTCTGCTTCGGCATCGCACACTGCCTCTCATATCCTGTGGTTTCCCTATTATACACAAATACACATGGTGGAATTCGTGGTCGCATTCTCCGCACTTCATGTTTTACTGTCTGGTCATTTCGCATTGTTCGGACGCGTTGCGCCTTAATGTTAATTGGCATTTCTCGCAAAGGTGTGACATACCTGGTAAGATTTCCAAATCATCTTGCCACTACAGGCATAGTTTATGAAAATATGCCCCAAATTGTATACAGCTTATCTGCGAGGCATCTTGCCCTTCGGTCGTACAAACCTCGGGGTCACAGGTTCAATTTAACATCACTGGTAGCCTATTCTCTTCGCCCCTATTTATCAAGCGAATCTAATCCTCTTCCATGCTAACTCGCTTCATACTGTCAAAGAGAAGGGACACTTACAGAAGAGGAAATCAAGCCTTTGATTATTGAGTGTCACACTGAATTAAAATATTGTTGTAGGAACCATAATTCTGTAACCGTTACTCTTCCATACTGTTAAAATAGGGACAATAGTCTGTTTGGTGGTGGCTACCCTACGAATATTGTTAACGGTATATGGTGATGCCAATAGAACATATTGTAAAATGTCAGTCCGTTATAAAACAGTGATGTCATTACACTCTACAGAATAGAATGTTGCGATTACAAACGAGTAGGGTTCTGAATACATCCCAGCATGGTATTCGCTAAAATGCTGCTTTGATGCCTCTACAGAGCTGATTGTGTACCCAGCAATAACATATTGTAGTACTAAGAATATGATCTGTTGCCTTTACTGAGTGGCCTGGTGACCCCAGCAAAAGTGTAATTATTGTAATCCTAACTATCTGCTCTATTGTCTTTTCTAAGTGGCATGGTAGCCCTGGCCATCTTGTGTGGTCTATTGTAATTCCCTCGTCGGCTCATAGGATCCACTGCTATCTGTACTTATTTTTTAGAACTTGAAAAATGCCTTGTGTAAACAGGCAGCCTCGAACTGCCAGACATTGTGTTGATAGACGGGCGCCTTAAACCGCTCGGCTATTATATCAGCTACGACATTCAGGTTTCGAAATGTATTTGTTTAAAATTTTTTTTTTTTAAGCATGTCAAGTAACCTGTCTCCAGATGAATCTCGATGTGACTAATTCAAATGAGTTAACTTATTTATTTAATACGATAATCTCTTCTTTATGTTATGTATATTTATGTTATTCAACATTGAGTGCCATCTGGTAAAGAAATGTTTTTACGTGTGTTGTTTGTGTAAATAGGTTTACCTTTTACATCATATAATGTGTAGTACAAATAAAAATGTGGCGTTAGTTATTTCATTTTAATATTCTGTTTTTGTGATATACATATTTGAAAAACAAATAGGACATTCCAGCACACTTGTTGCTATTAGTACATTTAACGCCTTTCAAAACTTTAAAGGGTGCACAGTACCCTCACAGATTGCCAACAGCGTCCACTAAATAAATATTACTTCACAATAGTAAAATTTTCCTATTTATCTACTGTATTGTCAATTATATTAGTTCTACAATTTTTAAAATAATTAAAGGGTGCCTTTAATAGTCCGCGACACTGTTGTAATTACCAGACTTGTTTCTCGACTAACGTTTCAATTCTAGTTTTGTAACATTAATAGAATCAGATAGTTGTTTCCTCTAACAGTCCACGGGACCGTTGTATTACCGCATTTGTTTGATAACTCTACAATATTAGCTCTGTAATCTTAACAGAATCGGATGGATGACACTGTTGTAGCTACCATACATTTTACGTAATATCGTGAAAAAAAAAGATGTGATTTCTACACAACATTCTGTTGCAGTTTCAAAACAGCACTGTTGGCTTTACAATATCTTGATCTGTTATGGTAACGATCGAATAAGATTGTGTTCAGAACTATTTGTCTAGTTTCTACTACAGAAAACATTGTTCCTACTACAGAAAAGATAGCTTCTACCACAATATTTAACAATATTTAGAATGTTCTGCTAACAATTTGGATTGTAAAGTATTACAGAAGAGTCTGTTGATAGTACTAAAGTTTATTTGTCGATACCATATGATGTCAATACCGAACTGCTCTGTTAAATTCTCTCTGCTGATTTCTTTCAGTGCAACAGGTGTTCATACCGATTCTTAGAAGTATATTTGTAATATTTTGCGTGGGTTCCAAATTTCAAGACCTATTTGCACGTGCTATGCCTTGGGCGGCGAAATGCTGATATCCCTACTCTTATGCCCTGTCCATTACTCGTTTCCTTAGATAAAAGGGAATGGTTGGTGACTGCCTGTTGTGATAGGTTCTGTACGGGACTGATCCCGCCAGGCAGTAAATCCATACTAATGAATCTTGCTACTCCATTTCGGCGAGGGAGGTCTCTTAGAATGGAAGTACGAGAGTGTCGCCCGGGGTAATCGGAATCTTGCTGTCCCGCCCTTACAAAGTATTCGCCCAGAGATGATGCTATGGGGAACCTGCTTAGCTCCTTCTGTGAGATGCCTTACCTGCACGCGCTATCTTTGTCCTTCCAGGTAAGGCTACTGCTAACTCAGGACTTCTCCTCTCTACTGGCCGTCTGGGTGTGGGTTTGACGAAGCGCCTGCTGAGCTTTGCGCGATTGCTGGTAGTGTTCCGCCAAGGGGCGATGCAAGGGGGTCCTATGACTACAAATAAATATTACCTTGAGTGCAGTGAACTACTCTATTTATTGAGCCGACGTCTCTGGCCATCTTGTCCATGTGCACCTGACCTTGCTCCCAAGATCCGGGGAAGGCCTACAGTCCTAACCTTAAGACCTGATGGTGAATGCTTGTGAGGTATTTCTATCTGCTACTTTTAACTGAACATCGGAGAAGACCTTCCTGGTTGAGCTGAGGTAAAAACATTCTGGATGTATCGAGAGAGGCTGACAGAAACACCTGACATGCCCTGTTTTTGTAGGCCGGACGTGGGAGAGCTCTCGTGGTGCAGGCGGAATCAATGCCTTGCCAATCATACGATAATCTCAGCTGGCCAGCCGACTATCGCTGACACACACACACTGCCCTCCCCCTCCCTGGCGCTGTCACTTCCCTGAGTCTGTCATATCCGCTTCCTAGCGCAGGCCGTGCCCACAGTGCACCCACGGCAATGTTGCGCTAGGAGGAGGATGTATAACACTTGTTACTATAGTTTATTCATGGTTTCTTCACACTTTTTAAATCAAACCACTGAAAAATCACCCAATAAATGACGCGTCTCATTGTTTCTTAAATATTCCATATATAACAAGTATTTTATGTTTGTGTTAACATACAAGTACCCTATTTTTGGTTAAATTAAGTTTTGTTTATATTTTACTTAAAAATAAAGGTATTCATTTATAACTAATATTAATAAAAACACTGGAAAAAACCCTGTGTTGGTAATGCCTAGTAAGAAATATTCTATACGCAAAATATTATGACGGTAAGTGCGCACGTATGCGGTGCGTTTCCTTTTGGTGTAAGCTCCTAGACTTGGTTAAGCTTGGTTTGTTTGAGGCGAAGGAACAATTTTAAAATATAATTTTAGCAGGCTTTCCCAAAAGTTAGAGGAAATGGTGAATACACTATATACAAAGAAGTTTTCTTTATAATTAAGATATTCTAATAAATACGATATCATTAGAGCCAAAGCAATTTGCTCAGAGAAGCAGTAAGGGAGAATTATTCGGCGGTGACCTGTAGAAAGGAACAATACCAGCATTTGCCTGGAATTATCTTGGGAAGCCATAGAAAACCAAAATCAGGTTGGTCAGACCGGGAATCGAACCTGGTTGTTCCGAAATGCAAGTGCAGTGTTCTATTACAGATAGTTTTTAGAAAGGAAGATGTTTTTCATTGAGTGACTTGGTGTTGCGCAGGCAGATGGCTTGGTGCGGCTCGGCTGTGGCTGTTGGCCTGGCGGGTCCCTGGGCCGTCGGCTGTCTGGTGCTTGTCGCACAAGCCACCGTCCTCTTGTCCGGCGTGTCCGTCGCCCTGGGTGTGCCGCTCGCAGCTGCCGCCGCCATCCTCGCAGGTACACTCTTACTTGTCTTAGCTACGTGCTGTGTTTACTTGCGTTAACTACCTATTGTATTTACTTGCCCTGCTATATACTTGCCCGCGCTATACCAACTCATCACCACCTCTCCATAATACGCACACCACATATCCTCGCGGCAACAGCATTGACTACAACAAAATAAGGGAAATGTATTGGATGGAGGCACGAGCTGGTTTCGATTCTTAGTAGAAATTTATAAAATTACGTATGCAACAAAGAACTGTTATATTTTATTTTGAAGGCTGTGATGTTCCACAGTCACTTATTTAGAGGCCAATAAATAACCACCGATAATGAAATGACAAGAAGCACTACTACAAACCTTAATTATGTTTTAAAGTAATCACGGGAGACAAAAAGGAAATTGAAGACAGAAAATTCTTTACCTACTCTAATTGCAAGGTATTTCGTATGACAGTATATATTAATCAAGTTTTCAAATAAGCGTTATTTATATCTTATAAACATCCACTTTGACAAACAAAACGAATATGGCGACAACCGTACGTACGCAAGTTCGCCCAGCAAGTGAGAAACTTCTTGTATTGTCCACATAAGGAGTCTCTCTGAACTGTAATGGGAATTCTGACAGCCCTAGTATATACTTGGTGACGTCACAGACGGGGTCAGGCACGGACATGTGTGTACTTGGAGAGAGCTCAGACACAGCCTTAAATATGGAGTAGAACGAATTTAATTTTCTACCCATGTTCCCAACATTTACCTACTTCACACCAATACAACTGTCGAAGTCACATGTCCACCACTTATGAACGTGTGTGTTTAGTTCAAAATTTTTAAAAGTAAAGCCCATATATACCTTTTAAACCCGTGCTCGGGTTGCATATACCCCCACGTGATCCGATCCAAGGACACTGCCAGGCGGGGAGTCTGACTTGGGCGGTACATCTGTCAAATGATAACGCAGGTGTCCTAAGGCCAGCTCAGCGAGGACAGAAACCTCGCGTGGAGCAAAAGGGCAAAAGTTGGCATGATCCCGACACTCAGTATGTGTAGGAACTGCGAAAGCACGGTCTATCGATCCTTTTGGATTGAGGAGTTTTCAGCAAGAGGTGTCAGAAAAGTTACTTTGTAAAGTAAACATTGTAAAGTGATTTACAATCAACATTGTAAATCACTTTACAGTGTTAAGTTACTCTAGTTGCATTAAAAACTGCATAGAGGGAGAATACAAAAATCTTAAAGAATTTCTTTACATAAACATTGTTTCAACATAAAATCATACCTACGTCGTTTATGATAGTCGTATTGGCCGGTGAGCAGTCGAATGTTGAGACTCGTAGACATGCTTCTGCGCATATCGCATGCGTCCTCTATCCCGTTTTCCTTTTAAGACATGCGATTGTGTCAATAGTAAATCATTACCACAAGAACCTAAATGTTTTAATAAAATAATTTATGAATTATTTACGTTACAGAATGATTATAATGTGCACGAAGCAAACTTTGCCTTCTATAGCATGCCAAAAAAATCTATAATCGTGATTAAACCTCTTTCATGAAAATATCTCCCAAAATCCAGCTGAATTATTAATGCCAAAACGTGATTTTACCAGATATATCAGCAATGCCATTTTTGTTCATGTCGGCGTACCAGTAGGCCTACAGTAAATTCGTAGAAATTTCGGCGTATGAAAGTGGCGATGTTTATAACAATATTTCACTATTTTATGCACGAGGGAATCTTCCCGGACGATACCGCTGGTCGACAGGTTTTCTCGGGGATCTCCCGTTTCCCACGCCATTGCATTCCATCGCTGCTCCATGCTCACCTCGTTTCACCATCATCTGCTATCAAGACCCCGACGTTAAGTGCATCCCACATCTCTCCTAACCATTCTCCAACATGTTATGCTTCCTGACACCATTATCGTCGGAGAATTAAATATTTATTGAAAGGAAATATTATTTATTTGTTTTATATTCAGAAATTGAGCAACACCATTTCTAAATTATTTTACAGCTAAAACCGTCTTCCACCGTCCCACACGTGAAAGATAAAGTCCATTGGTTTATTACCATTCACCGACTTCTAATATGCGCCACTAGATGTGAGCCACTTGGCTTTGCAACTAAAGTAACATACGTAAATTGAGTACTCACAGCCAGTTCCTCGTTTGCGGAATAGAAGTAGTCATTCAGAAGTCACCTTTGATGTCAAACAAAGAAAGCAATGAGGACACACTATGCTTTTTTTTATTAAAAAAGTATTTGCACAGACTTTGTATGTGTGTGCAAGTGACTTAATAAATCACCGAATTTGTTTCTTTTTAAATAAACGAATCCAATTTGTTAAATTGCTGTGTATTAGAGAGTATTTATCTTTGTTTTTGGGCATGGAAGGACAGAGTCGGAGTTCAAGAGTGTCCGCTATTTAAGTTGACGTCAGAGTCGCAGATCGTGGCGGGTGTCTTGGAACCTCCATGTTATAGACAAAATTATCTGTTTCACCCCAAAAACCATTTAATAAATTAATTATTTTAACCAGAAATCACTTTTAGCAACAAAAAAATTCAATTTAATCGTCAGAGCAGGATCCAAGTGCAGCCGACCGGGGAGGATCAGCGGTCCCGACCTACATCATGCATCTTTCACGTCCACTCACCACACCTCTACCCCTACCCCTCACCAAAACCATCAGCGCAAGTCACCCCTCAGCCCACTCACATTACACCATCCCCCCGCCCTGACGCTTAACCCGTTTCATAAAAAATGATAAAATCTTTAACAAATTAAAAAATCTAGGAACACATGAAGTTACACCACCCCCCCCCCCNCCCCACTCTAATGCTTGACCACAACACACCAGCCAACACCAACACTCCTCATAACAACCCACCCAATCATTAAATTCTCTGAAAAAATTGCATTAATGTTCTGGCCACCATATTGGGTGTTGGCTACCCTGGCATTGACACCAATTATATTAATCTCAAAAAATGAAGGGAAAAAAAATGTAAAAATATTGAAGGAAGCTGGTAAAAAATAAGGAACATAATACATAACGGACTCCGATATCCATGTTGGATGCCAGTGACTTTGACATTATCCTCAATAAACTTGAATACAAAAAACCTAGAAAGATTGTAAAAATATAATAAATCCTTAAAAATCTACGAAAATAATATGATACTGACTCCAACCTCCATGTTGAATATCGGCAAACTTAACCCTGCCCCAATAAACTTCAACTCGAAAAAGTTAAAAAAAAAATTGCCAAGAAAACATAAAACATCGAGGAAAACATCGCAGTACATGTCTCATGCAAAACACTTAGTAGGATATGTGTGACACTGAGGGTTCGATTCTCGTAAAGATGGCAGAGCACAACCAATCCCTGGTATAGGAAGATCAGCAGCCGACTGAACCCTCACATCTCTATTTTATTGGCTAAAGAGACGACCAACCTTCCAACCCCCAAAGTGAGTTACAGTCTTTATGTAACTCTCATATCCCCACTCTGCCCATGCCCCCATTACAACTCTCATCACTCCACTTACCTCGTCAAATACTCACCATAGCATGACACCCCCTCAACATCTACACACGCAACCAACCCACCATCCGACTCTACCCCCTTCTCAATAACTCACCATAACTCACCCCCACACCATCAGCACTTGCCTACATCCAACCACGCAACTCTCCGCCCCTCTTCACTGTCCGAACCCCAACCAGTCCCTGAAGAAATTGCTCCACCCAAGATTGGCTCCTGCAAACACCAATTTCTGTAAAAATGGCTAGAAAGTGGACCATTCCACTCACTTATACCAACAGCCGATAACAAATCTCGAAAAAGTCGCCTAACACGATTCTCGTTGTTAACCTCTTCGCACAAAAGTAACGCAAAATCATTACAAAGTATTCGAAAATCGTCGCAAACTCTTCGTAAACCTTTGCAAAATCTTCTCAAACTATTCACGGATCTTTACAAAACATATCACACAAAGATAACCATACCAAAGTACCAAATCAGTCGACCAGACCGACCAACCATAACGACTGTCCATACGAACCCACCATACACACCAACACTACCAGCCGACCATATGAACCAGCCACACCATCTGGTCACACGAGCTGAACATACGAATCACCCATAGCAAACGCCCATTCCACCCAACCAGACCAACATCCTAACAAGATCGACTGGTAATACCAATGAGCAAACCCGAACATTCCACCAAGTCATATGATCCTACCATATCACCCAGCTATACGAATGGATCATACGAATCATCCGTACAAACCAACCATATGAGCCATCTATACCAGCCGTTCACTTGAAACAGTCATGTCAAAAACCACATGAACCACTCATACTAGCCAGCCATACTAACCAACCATATAACACATCCATTAGAACCCAAGAAGTAAAAGTCAGTTGGCCAACTTTTGCAAATATGATTGTACACGAGCAGTCCACATACTGTTTCATAATCAGTTAACAACCAGTCAACCTCTGTAGTGTACCTGCAGATGCTTGTGTCCCACATGATTCCTCTTGATTGTTGTCAACAGTTGGCCACATCTGGGCCACTTTTCAGATAACATCTTTGCAGCAAAATAAAATCTGCACATAAGCGGCCTGCGTGACCAACTGTACCCCAAGCATATCAGCACCATCAGTGAGCAATGACTAGCAGCAGTGACCCACTGACTTTATGCATTTTGCCTGCCGTACCACTTGCGGCCCAGCTATTGCCAGGCATTTTCAAAGCCAAAAATTAACCGTGTTTTACCCAAATAAAAATTATTTAATTATCATCGTCAAATGAGCAATATTCAGCATTAATTCACAATTTGTTAATTTCTTCGCATGAACCTGAAATTAAACTCAAAAACCTTTCGTTCGCAGTCTAGAATTGTAGCAACTAATCCACCATGTATTCATGTAACACTTTATAAGTTAAGCTGTATAATGTCTTCATATGTAATTTTCACTTTTAACTTTGCTATAGGTACAGTATTATACGTCAATCCTGGGATTTCTGTGTTTCCTTTAAAATATTAGTATTTTAGTTTTGGGCTACTTTCAGATGGAACTTAAAGTGAAAAATGAATAATTGTTTTATGTGTTATGCTTTAGAGGTCTCCAGTCTAAAAACTATTATTCCGTATTAATAGCAATGGTACATGAACATTTTACTTTATACATGCATAATAAAAAAGTTAATTTAAATATGCTATTTGCTATTGCACGAATATATATAGTCATGATGCCGTAATTGGCCCATGCAATTATCAATAATATGTCCCCAGCAGTAACAGTTGTCATGCAATAAATGGCACATTAGCTTGCTGATAATTTTTTTTCCGTAATAAAAAGTAGTTCAAATATCACAAAAGGCCCATTAAGTAGAAACTATTCTGTCCCCGTCAGTTAGCAATAGTTGGCATTGCCATGTGAGGCCAATTACAATGCTACTTATACATCCGCGGTAGTAAGTAACAGTTTGCATTCGTTGAGTGGCCCATTAGCATGCTATTAATACATCTGCAGCGGTAAGTAACAGTTGATATTCCACGAGTGACCCCCCAATTTCGCTGCTTGTATGTCCCAAGCAGTAAACTCATTTTGGCAGTCCGTAAATGGCCCGTCAGCTTGCTGCTAATATTTTTCCAGCAGTAAGTAACAGTTGGTCTGCCGTAAATGGCCCATAAACATATGGCTAATATTTTACCAGCATTAAGTAACAGTTGGTGTGCTGTAAATGGCCCATTATCATGCTACTCATATTTTCCCATCAGTAAGTAACAGGATTTCGTTTATCGTCTACTTGTGGGGCGTCTGTTTAGTTATAACAATCATTGTTAGAGCATTGTCCATATTAAGATTTTTTAAAACATAGGTAATGCCACATTTGTTTATGCGACCTGATTGTCAACCATATAAGATATTCTGACAGTCATAAATAAAAATGTTTGCCACCACTGCCAAAAGTTGGCCTACTGTTAACTGCTTGTTGTTGGCTATTTGCGAACCACCCGCACTAGTCAAAAATACCAACTAAAAATACGAAACAGCCATGCCAGTCAACTACACACCTAAATGATACAAACCGTCCATACCAAACGACCATTCCAATCATCCAGTCTAACGACCATCAAGATCAGTCACCCATAACTACTGCTAATATCGACCAACCGACCAGGCATACAAACTGGCCATTACAAAAAAAAGTCGCCTCATAATAATCTTATTGCTTACCTCTTCGCACAAAATCTTCACAAATATTTTAATAATATGGCATAACACATCACATGCAGTTAACCATACCAAAGAAGCATGTCAGTCGACCAGACAAACAGCCCGACAAGACCGACCAACCATATAGACAGAACAAACAGACAATCTGTACCAGCCGTCCATACGAACCATCCATCTAGTCGGCCATACGAACCGGACATACAATCGTCCATACCAAACACACGTTTCACCCAACGAGACCAGCAACCAAAGAAGACCGACTGAGATACCAATGGGAAAACGTCCATACGAACAACCATACCAAAGAACGATACTATCAGACCACACCAGCGAGCCATACGATTTGACCATGCCACCCAGACATACCAATGGACCTCATGAACAATCCATAAAGATCAACCATACGAGTCACCCATACCAGCCATCCACCTGAAAAAGTTATACCCATAAACCATTTGAACCACTCATACTAACCAGCCATACGGACTAACCAGATCAGGCATCCATGAGAACCAATCATACGAGTCAACCATACAAGCCAATACCAACTTAAAATACGAAACAACCATGTAAGTAATCCTCTCCCTCAAACAATAAGATCCACCCAAACCAAACGACCATTCCAACCGACTGGTCTAACGACAACAAGATCAGCGAACTATAATATCCATTAATGCCGACCTGTCATAGAACCTGACCATTACCAGCAGACCATAACAAAGGCTAATACCCAAGGACCATACCGGCTGACTAGGCCAACCAACCAGACCAACCATCCATACCGAACATCCATACTAGCAAACGGCTGGCTTACCCAAGACTGAGTCCAATCAGAAACTGCTCCTGACAAAACCAAATCCTGCCAAACCGGACTAGAAAAATGGACAAAACCATCCATTTGTCCCAACAGGCAATGATGTCCAATATCGAAAAAAGTCGCCTAATACGAATCTAGTAACTTACCTCTTCGCACAAAATCTCTGTACATCTTCGCAAAAACTTCACAAATCTTGCAAAACGTATCAGCTAATCTTACTAAATGGCCATACCAGGCGATCATACCAATCAACCGACCAGGCTGAACAACCACACAGACTCACCATTACTAGCTGACCAAGCCATACATCCATACTAGCCATCGAGGCCATCCAAACCACTAGACCAGACAACCATATAAACCGACCATACTTTTCAAGGACTGGCACCACCAAAAACTGACTCCATCCAAGACTGACTCCGCCCAAGACTGGCTTCTACTGAGACCATCACCTTCCAAACTGACTAGAACACTTCGCAAAAATTCGTAAAATCTTCGCAAATTTCACGAAAACTTCTCAAATCTTAGAGAATCATCGCAAATATTCGCGGAAACTTCGGGCAAACTTCGCAAATCATTTCATCCCCAACTGACTACACCAAAATGCTATATTAGACAACCATACAAATCAATCATATAGACAACCGACTGACTCCACCAGAGAATGAAACCACCCAAGTCAGATTCCAGCCGAGACCAATTCCTGACAAACTGTATAGAACAGGGGTGCTCAGACTTGTACCATCAGCGATCGACCGCGAAAAAGTGGGGGGCAAGCGATTGACAAAAAAATTAGTGGGTAGGACTGAGGTCCAACATGACAGATGGTAAGCCTGTAGCTGTTACGACCTATGTAAGTTTTTTTTTGGTTAAGCCCCGGCCACACTCGCTTGTTAGTATGCCGAGTACACTTTAAACAGGTTATGTTTACATTCTGTAAATCGTTGCCGCCATTTTTCTAAGAGAGCACGACCTAGCGAGAATATTCATAACGATTAGCGCGAAGATGTACTAACATTACGACTAGCACTCCAGGCGACGGATAAAATTGTTGTTTGATTTTACCAAACTTGCAAGCTTGCCAAAATGGAACAAAACTTACAAGGTGGTTTCTTAATCCAGAAAGCCACTCTTTACTAACAATGGGAGCAAACAATACTAAGCCACGCCGACAACTCCGATGGGGCGCAGCGTTCTTTTCGGAGTGACTTTACAATTTATCATTACGTATCACAGTGTAGCCGTACGAGTGACCGACGGAAGGCACTTATTTTTATTTTTTTGAGGGAATGTGGACATATGTCCGCGATCGACTTTTAAAGCTCTCGCGATAGACCAGTCGATCGCGATCGACTGTTTAAGCATCCCTGGTCTAGAACTATGAACGAGGCCAACAAGTACCACAACTTACAATGCCAATCATCCATTCCAACAGTCGACGATGTCCAATCTCGCAGCAAGTCGCGTAATACCTATTATCACACATAACCTCTTCACGCGAAACTTTGCAAAACTTCGTGAAACTTCACAATAACTTCGCAAAAAAATCCGTAAAACATCTCAGTTACCATGACCATGGAGCAAATTAAGAAGTGAGCTTCAGTAATTATGAGAAGCGCTTCGCCAGTCATGTCGCGAAACAATACGCGAGCTACGTAACATCCCTCACAGTATGTCCCAAACAATGCTGCGAACCTTGACGAGAATTACGAAATATTTCTCAAAGCATGAAGAGCTGCGTTGGCAGAGCGGTTAGAATGACCGCCTGTCATAAAGGCGAACCGCAGTCAATCCCCAGCTGGGTACCTCCAGATTTTCGACCGTGGGAATCATGCCAAACGATGCCGCTGGTCGTCGGGTATTCGCGAGGATCTTCTATTTCTCCACCCTAGCATTCCGGCGCTGCTCCATTCTCACCTCATTTCACCCTAATCGGCTCTCAAGAGCTCGTTGTTAAGATCCGCCAAAGTCTCTCCACACAATTCATCTCAAAGCATGTCACGAGCCACATCGTGAAGCAATATGTGACGAGGCTGGGTCGGTCTATGGGCGAATAAATTCTCCTTCACAAAAAAAACCATGATACCTCATTGGTGAAGGTGGAGTCGACACCTCCATCTTCAACCTTGGCCTTCGACGAAGCTGGGGTCTCATGATTAGCGACCGATAACATTATAACCAAACTACGGTAATATCACATATATCAGTTACTTTGTTACGTTTCATAAATTGTACCAATCAAAATCATTCTTTTTTCCAAAAGGTTTTGTGAGGAATTTTCTTTTTTAATATGCCTATTGCAATTATGACTTAAATTTATATTGTATGTAACCTTGATGCGTGGCACATATATTAAGTAGAGCGGCACTGTCACTAACCATCCCCCCGCCAGCTTAAACCAGTGTAGGGATTTCCGGACGACACATGTCGCCCATTAAATCATACCGAGGTCAAGCCGAGGTGAGGTAGCACTTTCCACCCTCGGGCCTCCTCCTCCCACCCCACCAACTAGCCCAATGAAATTTGCAAATGCCGAGAAACGACGATATAGTAGGGTGTATTTCTGCACGACGTCAAAAACAAGCACCAAGAATAAGCTGACAGCATATGGCAGGGACAACTGGACCACACTACCCCCTTCCCCCAACAATCAAGAACCATGGTGCAGGTAAGAAGCGTTCGTTGTACTGCGCCCAACTCACTCCCCCCCCCCTCCACAAGGGTGACACGTGTAGGAATCGAAGGAGGGAGCCAAGAGAGAATATAAGCCTCATTGCGGGGAGGTTGAGTCTGTCAGTTGATCGGTTTTTATCACCACGCCGAGAGAGTCAGTCGGACAGTTATATCGGGGCAGTCGGAAGCTGCTCCTCCGCGCCGAGAGAGTAAGTAAGTGCAACATTCGCCAATGTTGGGATATCGGCCCCCGGCCACATCAGTCAGCTGCATCAGTTAGTCGCAACATTAAGGGGTCAGACATATAGGGACGGGAAATGCAGGGCGCAGGGCAGAATCAGTTAAACAGATACCAGAGTTATGTTTGACGAGTAGTTTCACAATGCTGGGACGCGAGTCAGTCCATCAAGTAAGTCACCAGACACCATTCAGTCAGTTACAGTTACGCACCGAGGAGGCGGAGTCGAGTGGTGAGATTCAACGAGAAGTGCCATGTTGAGCTAGTGAGATTGGTACAGCGCAACCCTGCGCCGAGGGCCGGGGTGGGGGACCACCAAGGGTCACCTCGCCGGGACATGGTAGGGAGGTAACAGTCAGTTACAACCCTACGCCGAGAATGGAAGCGAGTGGTGAGCTCCAATGAGGAGCGCCATGTCGAGAGGTAGCCAACTGAGTGCAGCACACCACCAACAGCCAGTCAGAGGGCCTGTAACAGGGGCCATTCAGCTGACAAGATCTCATCAACTGTCGGAACGTATCCAGGCCATCCAACTCACCAGACCTAAACTGCCGGGACCACTACCTCGCAGCAAGTGCAGATAAGCAACAACATCGTCACTCAGGGACGTTTCCTGTCACCTAATGCCCCCACATCATCAGAAACGTTAGCCAGAACATTGTAACCAGCCCTTCAGGCCAAGAACTCGCAGGGCGTTAAAGTATGAGTAAATTCTTGGCACAAGGTGCCGGGAAAGTATGTATAAACTCCCAGAAAAGTTCCGGGAATGTATGAATCAATTTCCGGGAAATTAAACATGTTAAAATCCAAAACGTATTGAAGTAATTGTGTGATATACCCTCAACCGTCAAGGCACCCTATAGTCTGTGCCACTGAACATTAACTGAGGACCCTATGAACCATCCTGTACACCACAGGTGGGGAGTAGTGTCAACCTTAAAAATCTTACTTCATCAGCTGATGACTAAACTACGAAAACCAGAAATTGTTATTTAAGACTTTTATTACTTTCCTAAGTACTGCATTTAGTTTGCACTTCTAGCTATTATTTATTTTACTACAAATTTGGGAATAAAATTATTAATTTTTTGAAACGTGGTTTTTGGTTGGTTGCAAATATTATGCACCGATATCGTGATACACAATGCAACTTCTTCTAAGCTACTAGAATAAAAATAAGTTTTTTATAGCGACTGACATGATAGTACCAAAATTACCTTGGATTCGTTTCTGTTCGCGTAGCTATTATTAAAATTTTTCATTCCGCAATAATAACTTATTCATTAATTTGTTTCCAAAATTTACATATTTTATATATACACGATAGAAATAAAATGATACCACACCTCAAATAAAAGTTACTGAAGTCGACATCAAAATGAAGAATAACATGGATTTGGATTCTATGAAAGAAAATTGATCAAATAAAAGCGTGAAATAAATGTTAGCTACCATACACCGGATAACTAATTACAGACAATTCAACCTGAGGTTTTAAAAAAACAGTTTGTTATAAGAGATATTTAGGAGGAAAAAACTCTTCATTAAATAGCAGTTTTCAGTTTGCCACAAATTACTAGAGACGGAACAAGGAATGTCGTTACAAAAATACGAAATTTAGCACGCAGAAACTAAATTTTATGTAAGAAATAATTTACATAAGCATTTGGAAAGTATTTTTTAAATTAAGTATTAACGTCTGTGCATTCCCTTGTATAATTTACGCCTGCATGACACAAATCACACTGCCTTTTAGCTTCAAATGGGGACTCTTAGCATTATGTGACCTGGCACTTCTTTCTTACATTTTCCTCGTGAACTGTGGTTCGTCTGACTTCCAAATGTAAATACTTGACTGTGAAAAGCATAAAGAAAACTTCCATGCCATTATCAGACTGAGTGGATATTAAGTGTGTTGTGTACTAGGCGTCACACAGCAAGGACTGCAGGCGGTTCGTGTTACACCATGTTAAGAAAGCCCCGAAGAAGATTGCGAACGTCGAAATCGTAATCAGGGCACATTTTGGAGTTGTCTGTAAGAAAGACTTATTCATCTAAGGCTCTTCTAACATCAAAACCTTTATAGTGCTTATTATTCTTTCCAAGCTGATTTATACGTACGCCGAAATAACTGGACAGAAGTGACAAAAGATAAACTGTCAATTAAAAAAGCTTTCTCGTCGTCCCCTACGAAAGTGAAACTCAACATGAAATTTTTGGTCTTGGAAAAAGTATAAACCACAATTTCTTCCAACATTATCTTAATTTGCATATACACACGTGTGCTTATAAAACATTTTAGTATGTATTCTTAACAAAATTTGGGAATGACAATAATGAAAATTATGTATTTTCTGTACACATAAGCCTTACGTAAAATAAATATTTAAATGCGAAAATAGCCAGCACTTAAAGTTTACCTTGTAAAATATACGCTGATAAATAAAACTCTATAGTTATTAAGAACTGTGTTTATATTACATATGTTCAGCATATTATTATGTTGCTTAAAGGAACCAATGTTTATTTATGTGGAAACTTTTTATCGTGTTCTCAATTGAGAAGACTATCAGTTAATTTATTTACTGTGACCTTGTTTAGGCGCTTGTGGTCGTTAGATGTCAGTAATTTTACAATTTACTTCCTCTTCCAGTAATACTCCATATAATATTACTTAATTAGTTCAATAGCTTATGGATGAATTTTAGTGAGGCTGCAGAATTTATCTCTCTAGATTTAGATAAACGACTATTATTTTAGTTGTTGTTTATATGGTATCTCTTTATTAACGCTCTTGGCCACGGGGACATCAGGCAAGAGCTAAGCGTTCTGAGGCTGGAAGCTCGTGTAGTTAGGAGCTTAGACCAGGCCAACGTTCCAGATGAACTCCTGGCAAGACTCGTGAATTAACTTATTCAGACCCAGTGTACACAGCTATGTACATTACGCACGTGTAGGTAATGTTTGGTTTGTCCTTCTCACTGCGAAGCTCAATGACCAATGTTCTTACCTGTGGGTAAATGATTCGCAAACCGTCTTACTGGTCTAACTCATAATTGGTTCATATTACTGTAGCCGAACATATAGCCAACAGTTCATTGGATATGACAACGAAACAGGTGTTAAGTCGACTTAAGTACAGCACGCATCATATATTTTTTTATTTGCAACATCTGAAAACATAAATTAAAGTGTGTCTGAAAGGGTTAAGGGTCCCGCTTGCCAGGAGTTAGAACTGGGTTACAGGATGCTAAAAATCCAGGATATTTTACGAAAATATTAAACGTGAATGCGTCAACAAATGTGCTGATATACGAAAATAACACATATTTAATACTATGCTCCTCAATTACTTCCAACACATTACGATCATTAAAAATGCGATGTTAGAGGAATTCAGATTGCTAACAACGACATTTTTAAAGAGATGTAGTTCATAATATTTGGGATAGATGTATACAGTCCACTAGATGACCCTGCATTGAGCCTTACCACATACTTTCCACCAATTAAATTAAAGGTTCGCCGTTGAAAGTGCCATAGGTTCAGAGCCTTACGCGTAGTGGCGATGGCACACTTGACGTGCGTGGCAGTGTCGCCCTTATAGCTCTCTCGGTTCTCGACCTCAAAGGTTGGAAACAGCGCTATGTAGGCGGGCCTCTTAATGAACACAAAGTCGTTTCTCAGACTGTGAGACCTCACTATAGTCGGCCAGTTCCGGCATCATAGCGCTTTCTGCGCGAAGCCAAATCAAACTTCAACTAAACCTTCACATAAACTTACGATTTTAGTCTACTTATCGATCCTCTTCAGACCTTAAAGGAACGCATAGGTTCCACTGGAAACGAATTCGCCTTTGAAGAGGAAACCTTAATCATACAGAAACATAACTGCTGTATAAATTTGCCACCTATAGGAGGTTCACAAATTGCCAGTATATACGTTGTGTACAATGTAATTACACACGTGTTAGCTCTACACCAGGTAAAGGCTACCTGGCCTTGAGATATTTTCTTTTTGAGTAGTTGCTTAGAGAAGAATTTTATTTTCAATCGGCAGAGACCAGGGATAAAACATAACTTAAGATAATATTTAATTCTGTTGTTAGAACTCTTGCAGTACAAATAATCCTGTCACCTAAACACTGCAGTAAGGGTATCTCTAAGTATTGATTATTTAACCAGATTACAACTGCTGGGAAACCTTACAACATTATAATCCTTCTTCATCAGAAATCGAAATGAACAACGAAGCTTGAGCGCCTTTGCTTGTAGAAACTCAGCCAAGAAGAAGAACGAAGTCTCTTCTGTAAACTTCCCAAACTGTAAACGTTTACACAGCGTGGGAAATCTACACTAGAAGAATTTTTCTCGAATTTACCACTTTGTGCCGTGCAGTGAGAAAGAGTGAATTGCAAAGTTTTACCCACACATAAGTTTTAATGTTCCGTCATTTGCTAAGGGAAAATACTTATAGAAGTTGCCAGTTATGTATATCAGCTGTTCTAAACATGTATATATTTGCAGCGTAATACTTGGTATTATTTACACAATGTGTATATTTTAAAAACGTCCATTGCAATTTAGGAAGTTTACTATAAATTTGTTTACTGTTCTACCACACTTCAAGTTGCAAATACAAAATGCGACCAGACAAAGTTGCGAACTTCGTTAGCCATTTTATTCTTCCCTTAGCAAAATGTGGGAAAGCTACCATTCATGTGTGGAAAATAGCTTTACCACTCTTGCTTTCTCAATACGCGCGTACAGTGGTATAGTAAATTTACGAACGCATGAGATATTGGTTGTTCAGTCGCGGTTCTGCGCTGCCTTTAATCATATAACGTGGTTGTTCCATTTACACTCATAAAAGCTACTAGTGCGACTTTCCACATTCTTGCCAATTACCCACTACCTTTTCTTTCAATAACTGTTGAAAAATTTAGCAGGACAATTTTCCACAGAAGGGATGTAACTGCTTAAATGATATATTATGAATTGTTAAACATTTAAATGCAACATTTAGACAATATAACTATTTGTTTTGCCTAGTTGTAAAATTTTGAGAATATAAAATTCTTTCAGAAAACACATAAGTTATTTGTACTTGCTTCTGAATACAACTCTCCCGAAGAAAAAAATTGGCTTGGAATAGTTTTTCACAGAGCAAGGAGTTCAAGCACTACCATAATAGCTTAAAAACTTATGTAGAATTTCGTCGCCATAACGTATTTAAAGTAATAAATTCCAAAACCAGATTCAAAAGAACTTCACACAGAGTTTACTAGTTCTATGTTTATTTCATTCATACTATGTTTTAGGTTATCTCGCCAATACCTTGCATTGTGCAGTGTATTACTTTTTTCTAAAAGGAGATTTTTATCGTTATCATCGTATTTCTGGCGAGCCGTCTTGCCAAATATCCTAAAAACTATAAAAGAAAATGGTGTGCATGAAATATTTGCTTATTTTAGATCATAATGATACATCATGTGAAATTAACTTCACACCAAGACAGTAATTTTAAGAGGAAATATTAATAAAGATATAAAATAAAATTATTCGAGGTATAACGAAGTTACATACTGAACTACTCGTTACTTTGTTTAAGTCAGAGAGTGATTAATTAGAAAAGGCTTTAAGGCGTATTTGCATAAACTGTATTTTATAAAAGAGATGCAACAGGAATATTTTAAATTAATTTACAAACTATATTGCAGCAGGCAAAAAAAAAAACATATAAATTGCTACGAGAATGTAGCCTTAAAAAAAAGCCAAAAATTTGATACACGGAGTTGTCTTAACGGTAATGGATCCGTTTATCTTTGCTGACGTACTGTCCAATCATTTTAAAAGAAACAAGTTATCAAACATATAAAAAAATTTTTAATTAGGACGTTGCTTTAGCTACGCATTTCTTACACAACCAAATGGTTTGTGGCTTAGTCACATCGTCGACGTTTTTCTGTCTGGTTTTTAAATAGAGAATATTGCTGATAAAATCGCAATGATGTTTTAATAAGTCTTTTAATTTTTTTTTTTTTTCAAAATTTTTGGTTATAAACGCACACAATAACGGTAAGTGACGCACGCAAAATAATACTGGCTGTCTGCGAAGGAGGGAAGGTCAGATAGTGTCAAACGTCTTCAAGCAAGTAGACGTTGCAAGAAAGAAGCCTTTGTAGCAACAGGCTGTTCCAAAAATATATTCTTAACTATTATAAAGGAAGAGAAACAATAAAGTACCTGAAAAGCGCTTGCAAAACAAAAACGAGGAAGGAAATAAAAATTATCCTATAAAATAATTTAGTTTTGGTGTCTTGCAGAATTTAATTTTGTGTCCTAATAATCCCACTTCCATATTCGAGTGACTTCTTAGGTAAATTTAATGCACAGTTATAAATGACTGCTAAAAAAAGTATCTCGTTTCACTACACATGGCTCCTTTAACGACAAAAAGAAAAAATTTACATTGAAATAATTAGGAGACATAATTCAGTGGAGTCATAAACTGCCAGACTATTAAAATAGCGGACATAGAAGGATGTATCAGATGGTACTGAAAATTTATAGATGTAGTGATACAGATGAGTAAAAAACATGACTTTAGAACAGCAGAACTGATCTGTGGTACGCCATCCGGTAGTCTTGAATAGCACGTCGCACTTTCTTGCACTAAGATACACGCTACAACAATTTCTGGCATGGAGTCCAGCAGACGACGGAAGTCCTGAGGCAGACGGGCCCGCAATTGTTCGATGGTGTGTTGAAAATACAGGACACTGTAGAACGGCGGCAGCTGACGTTTCAAATCGTTCCATACATGTTCGATTCAGTACACGTAAGGGGAACGGACAGACCATGGCAGTTTTAAACATGACGGAGAGTGTCCTGGGCGACCTTTTTTGTGTGTGGTATGAGCTATCCTGCTGGAATATCGCGCCTGGAATCCTGACTAGAAATGGGAGCAGTTGGACGATCTCATCCACATACAGCTGCTCCATCAATTTTCCCCACAAAACGACGGGAGCGAATCGCCAAAAACGTCATTTTATGCAATCGATGGACTTCGAGAGAGGACTCACATTGCAAATTAAGGTTTATGAGGTAACCATAGTTTCCACACATGGAAGAACCGCGGTGCCTGAGTGGTTCGTCTGCTCGTGTCCCACTACGGCAAACCGGGTTCAATCCCCAGCAGGGCCACCGGATTTACGCATGTGGGAATCGTACCGGACGATACCGCTGGTCGGCGGGTTTTCTCGGGATTCTCCCGTTTCCCCCGCTCCTTCAATCCGGCGCTGATACATACTCACCTCAATCACCCTCATCAGCTCTGAAGACCTCGCTGTTAAGAGCCGCCCAAATCTCTTCACTCGCCCACACACGGAACTACGCCTTTTGGATTATGATTCACATTTCACATTTTTGTTCTTAAGTCCAGCCAATAAAAATTCGTGGAAAGGTTTTATCTTTACTTTAGGTTGATAACAATTATTTACTTAAAATCACATATTACAGTCATATTTAAGAATGTAATTGTTGAAGGCAGACAATTTTCGCTCAGAAAATCTTTTCGTTGTGAATTTAATTAATTAATATAATCGTTAAGATGCACATCCACATGCTTTCTTTAAAAATATTTTTAATGCTTACGTTACTCTTCTCTGATTGGTGACTGCCACACAACTATTAAGGTACAAAATATGATTTATTTTAATGCGTAAGTAAGACCCACATACACGACCTGTGAACAAAGACATTGAACAGCAACACTTAGTACTTCCATATATGTCATAACTCTTTAGTAAATGCTTGATATTGCAATTGTGAAACCAAACTTACGCGAACGTGCCTTCAAATATTCTGTCGGTCTCGAATGTATGTGTGTCATGCCTAGAAATAAACCCCTTGAGTCTTTAAATGTGGTGTTTTTATTGGTCGCGAGTTTTTGTCACCTGGATTTGTACTGCTTATATTTTATTTATCTCCACTTATGAAAAATAATATTAGCAAATGTAATTTAAAATTTTCATCGTGATGAACTGCCTCGTTCCTGTTTTAATGTAAAAATTGTTTTTTTTTGTGTGTAGAGAAAAATAATGACTTTCTGTCATCTGTAATCTAGAAAGCGCCACTTTTTTACGGTGAAAGGAAGTATGTGATGAAAGTTTCTAGATCCTATTCTGTAAATGCTCTGCCTTTATATAAATAAAGAGTGCCGATCTTAATGTTAGATATGTTTGTAAATATATTTTATTTGAATAGTTAAATAATTCTTTTAATGATATAATATATTTACATTAAACATTACTGAAAGTTCATTATCCCTGGGTCAGTTGCTCATTTCGTGTTCGACAAGGAACGTTGTTAAAAATGTATGTACATTTGCTGAAATTTTACGGAAATGTACAGAAAATATACGGGAACGTTGTCCGTAATGACGAAAAACGGAGTTAAGTCCGTAAATACAAAATACAGGAAGTATTCGTATTTCCTATAGCTTCGGGATTCGATGAGGAACAATGCCGAGTCTACACGAAGCCTTCTTCGCAACTGTAGCCAGAAAATTATCGTTTCTGCTGCAGTAGGTTATCCACGCCACTAAGATCCATTCTTTCAAACATTAAGAAAAGTAGTGTCAGGCGTCTGAAACACTCAGCAACACTTAAAACACACTAGCCACAGTATAATAGAAACTGAAAAAGGTACTTATGTTACTGCTGTAGAAATACAAAAGTAATATCATAAATACAACGTGAGAGTTGTGTGTGAGTGGTTAGAGTCGTGGTCACGCAACTTATGACTCGGTTTCGACTCTTACTCAAGTATAAGATATTTTAACCCTTTTAAATATTTTTTTGTAAACAATCGATCACCTTTATAACGAAAACTTAAGACTTCTTTCATCATCTCTTTTTATTTTAAACTGTAAGAGCTGAAAACTAAGTAGCAAATTTACAGAAAGTGCGTTTTTGAAAATTAATGTGTCCATAATATTACAGAGAGTTTACACACCTCTGGATACATTTTTACCAGCACTTTTCCGTAACATTAAGAACATTATTTAACAATGATAATATTACATGGCAATTGAAGTGTCTCTTTAAACCTTGATCCACGACAAGTGTACCTCTACACTCATATACCCAATTTATTTGAAAATTTCTCTAACCTATTTGATGCAGTGAAAATTGTTGCTTTCTAATGAGTCGCACATGAACTCGAGTCCTCGACGGTCACGCGCTCTCCATGTATACACTCTAAATTTGAATCAGTAGAACTATTCTACTGAATCTTTAGTTATTGAGCTGTTATCTACTGGTAAATCAGTGGAATGCACTGGAGTTGTACTGTGAGGCCAATGCAGTTCACTAGGAATGAGTATAAATCATTGTTTAATGAGCGAATGCCAGCAACCAGAGTGATCAGTGGAATTTAACTGATTCAATTAGAGCAGATGCAATGTATCTGCTGTCAAATTCACTGATTTGGAGCAGTTTTAACGGTTTCGATTTTAAAGCGCACAGAGTGTAATTTGAAATATCACCACTATGCTATAAATCCAAATTGGTAAAAATTCACTGGTTTTCAATGAAATTTGAGTAATTTAATTGGTCAGAAATGCGCAAGTGGGAAAATGTAATCTGCAAATAAATGAATCTGTGAATAATAATAACTGACGCTGTCGGAATATGATGCTGGTGAATCAGTGAAATATCAGTGGTATTTGTCGGTTTTATCAGTGGTGGTACTGGAAAATCAGTCATAATTTATGTGTAACCATTTTACTGGAATTTTGGTGAAGTGTGTTTAATTTTTCAGTCAAAATACAAGAAATCAGTTATAATTTTTTTGATCAGTGTATCCATTTCACTGAAATTTGAGTTATGTGTTTTTATTTGTCAGTAGTAATACAAGGTAATCAGTGATTATTTTTTATCTGTGCAACAAATTCACTGGAATTTAGTCCCATTTGTCTAATTTATCAGCAGAGATACTGAAAATTAAGTCATCATTCACTTTAGATCGGTGAGGCATTTTTTCAGCAATGACAGTGGCCAATCTGTCACAACTTACTTCCAGCCACTGTAATAATTTCATTGATATAAGTCTAATTTATATCCAGTGGTACCCAGAAATCAGAACTTTCAATCAGTGTTAACAGTTAGCCAGTATTTACACCAAACCAAAAGGTCAGATTTTTTTATTTCGTGAGCCATATTACAAATACATTGATATTTCGGTGCTACTTTTTGTAAAGTGAAAATTGGCTCAGCACTCTTAATGAACATTTCACCCATAAATTCACGGCAAGTTTATCTGGAAGTACAATAATCACTCAGTTGAACCAATTTTATTTTTATTATTAACTTTCCTGGTTGCAGCAAAAGTCCTAAACTTTTATCATTCAGTTTAAGAACTTGTTCAGTTTAAAGACATTTTGCCCTAGTTTCTTGAAACAGTTTAACTCAACCTACTGATTTTTCATTCAGAATAAAACTATTTTGGGAGACATCATACCTTTGTATTAACATGGTAAAAATGGCCGCTTATTGACAAAATTTTCTGCTTTGCCAAATTAATGACATCAGTCACTATGAACACAAAATCAGACTCACAATTTTTCTAAATATTGCTCACATGTAGACTGCTACTTTCATCCTGCAGACTTATACACACACTTGTGTGTCTGCACAAACTGAAAATTACTTGCAAAAGCTGTTGTAACTTGTTTTAACAACAAAGGGAATATCAGTACAGCAAAAATATGCAACTCCATTTTTAAACTTCGTGTCATTTCTTAACAGTTTTGTGGCCCTATTTAAATTGATATATAAATAACTTCAAATTTGTTTTTAATTTCTGCATTTTGCAACATATTTTCTCAAGAAGTGTAAAAAAGGGGTTTAATTATAGGTTTTTTTTCACTAAGTCCAAAAATTTATGCAGTTGTACATTATTCATTTCAAATAATACAATTACTTTTTACATAAATACAACATGACAATTGTTAATTTACTAATTAAGTTATTTACAAACTTGGCTGCACCACTTACTGATACAAATGCTGTACAAATATAATTATGCTCTCTCTGTATATATGTATTTTAAGGTATAGAATAGAATTTGAGGTCACCCATTATTTCTAGCAAAAGATTTAATGTTCATATCGCATATAAATCTAGACGAATAAATTATTAATTTGCATTTAACCACTATGCATTCACTAGTTTATGAGAAATTAGTGCTGAAAGTCGTGGGGTGATTGTGATACAATGGTATTTACGTCGGAAAATGCCAACTAATGTATTCAAAGACTACTGAATCTTTACTAGTTTGCATTTCCTAATGGAATTAAATGTTTTACAAAAATGCACAGGAAGTAGTAAATTTACATTTTTACTACAGACAACAGAAGTATCTGGCTATAGTATTATTTCAATTTAGATTTTATATTAAAATAAAACAATTTTGACTATTGTGAAAAATCTTTTGTCCATAACATACATTCTCACTGGCGAGACCAACCGTTTTCAAGATTTGATCAAAGTTAAGTTTTTTGTATTACATTCATCCCCACTGGCTGGCTAAACAGCTAAACAAAAATGATCTCAAAGTAGCCAAAATTAATTTTGATTTACTGTAGTCACTTCAATGTTCCTGAGTTAAGTAATATTATAAGTGCTGAAACATTATTTATTGCTGTTGTACCTTCTAATTTGAACAATATGCTTTCAATGAAGTTTTACAAAAACTATAGTGAATGTGCGTAGCACAAATTCCACACCTAATGCAATTCAAACAACATCAAATATATGCAAGGGATTTACTGTTCTTCCCAATGACACTTTTGTGCCATAAGCATCTACAAAACATTGGTCCGATGGCTCTCCCCCAGAGAGAATGTACAACTGTATATTGTCACTTACTTCTTTGTAACCATGTCTTGGAGTTACGCCAGCACAAGATATGCTACAGAAGCATATAACAATAAAATCACATGTTTATAATCAATATTGAAACCCATAATCAACTTATTAATTGCAAGTTAATTTACAAACAAATTAAGTTATAATACTGCTACTGATACACCAGCAGTATAGATGTTATAATGGTACAATGAGGTTGTCAACATACTATTGGAATAAAATGTGTAATTTACACATATGTGGTTAGGATAATGAATGTGACAACAAAATCGATTAAGCATTATTAAAACTCAGATGTTATCTATGATGAGCATATTTACTACTATCTGTCACCGGGGCTCAACAGCTGTAAAGCCTTGTCAAGATATGATATTAATGAAAAGTAAGTATAACTTCATTTTCCAACATTGCCCAACTTCTCAGTTTAAGTTGATGCATATCGTATACTAGAATTGTCATAGCGCCGTTATCACACCCTGCCATCTTTTTAATACATATCCAGGGCAGGCAGCTGACCACGAAACTTTCAAAACGGGGATTCACCCCCGGGGGAAATCCGAGGCTCGATGGACACAGGTAAAGTCCCGAGGCCAATGGCTCAGGGAAGAACCTTCAGCCACGTAAGAGAAACGGCACATAGGCGCAAACGACGAAGGAAGCAAGGGGTACCCCAAACCAGAATTGTGCAGACCACAGTTCAGAAATTAGTACCGTAGGATTACCCGCGACACCACCCTCACCCTACTTCCACCCTGGTTGGAGGGCACAATCCACTGACAAGACACAAAATCAGGCACAAAAACGCCTGAGTTACACAGGGGAACTCCCCAATTCTCTCCCGAGAAATTGCTGATAAAGGTATCTTCAATATAGCGACGAACGAGTTAAATCATGAGCGCAGCCGAGACGGAAGAGAGTAGTTGTCCGACAGCCGAGACAGAGGGGAGTTGTTCAAGGGCCTCGCCGCGAGGCGGAGGTCACTCAGTTGTGGCATCTTCACGCCGAGAGACGCGAGGCAGCCGGGTGAGTCAGTCCACCGAGGCTGGGGTTCGGACCCTGGCAGAGGCAGAGTCAGTGACGTAGTGTCAGTTGAAACCCGAGCCGAGAGGCGACAGACAGGAGCGATGCCGAGACTTGAGAATAGTCAGTCGTGTGACGAGAACAGAACAGTCGTACCACCAAGTCGGGACGCGAAGTGCGAGACCGAGCCAGGGAGTCGAGTGGTGGCCTCACGAGAGGCCCCACGCCGAGAGGAACTAGACGACGACGGATGGCGACGGAGCAGCACACCGTGACGCAGAGTGCGATACTGAGAACGGGAGTCGAGTGGTGGCCTCACGATAGGCCCCACGCCGAGAGGAACTAGATGACGACGGATGGCGACGGAGCAGCACACCGTGACGCAGAGAGAACACGGAACAGCCAGTCCGAGGGCTCTTTAAAAGGGACGCCCAGCGTACCAGAACATAACAATTCGCCACAACACCATACGTGTGGTCGGCGGCCTCGACGCGAAGCGGAGGAGTCGGAAGCGCGAGCCGGATCATGATGTACTTCGACGCAGGAGCGGAGACGCTCTAGGGTCTCCGACGGGAACCACCAGCCAAGCTCGCAGAGACAACACAAGTCGCGGGAAACCAACCCCGGACTTCTGAGAAAAGTGCCGAGCTGTCCCAGCTACACCAACCAACGAAGACAACTCACCAAAAGCCGCAGTCTCAGTTAAGTAAAAACGTCTCCATTCAAGCAACCTTCCATCCCCCCTATGCATAATATTCCGCCAACACACTCTTCAGGCCTACGACGTGTGAAGGGATCAGTCTCGTGTGTGTGTGTGTGTAAATACCCATGCTATTCTCAGTCAAATAAGAGACTTGTGTGTTAACTAACTGAGAATAAGAGCATTTGTTCACCCCTTATGCATGCAACAACTACAGGCGCCCTTAGTCTGCACCAAAGTACAGTAACTCAGTACCCTACTATCCACCACTCTGTATAACTCAGGTTGCAGTAGCATCAAAGAGCTCATTACTTTTTAATTTTTATGGCAATTTTATTTTGTTATGGTGATTATTTTATGGCAACATATAATTTAAATTAAAATGCAAGTACATTACACAAGCTGCAGTTAAATTATTAAAATTTTTAAGGGTATAATAAATAAATCTTCACTCTAGGTTTTGCAATTTTTTCCTGAATTAGTTAACAATTGTGTAACAAGTAGAATGTTGTAAGCAGAAAGGTATTTATACTAATATTTACATATCTACATTATTTTTATGCATTTTAAAATAAATAGAAATGTGGCACGAAAGCACCGAGATCTATCAGCACAACCGTAAGGAAAAAGTTAAATATTGAAAGTTACTGTAAAAATTCTAGAAGACAGAAATATGTATTACTATCTCTTCTAATAATGCACACACGTAATCTGAAACTATGCTTAATGGTAGTATACACTTTTGCATGAAGATTTTGCAGATGACCTTGTGTGCCAACATAAAGTAATTTAAAAGTAAATCTAGTCATGGGATAGTTAAACTTTTTTCGGTTCAGTGTCTGTTCTGATCTCCCTCTCCTTTTCCCTCTACTTCAAGGACAATGAAATTGCATATGCACCATCCAAATTTGTTTAATTAATTTATACAAATTTATTCACATGTAACTGCTAAACTTGAATACTTAAGAGGTAGGCTACCCATTACCACATTGGTTCTTATGTTTTTAAAATAATTTGGTAATCATTGTATAAATATTATTTTCAGTATATTAATACAAACATATTATACAAGCGCGAGAAAGAAATCATGACTTGACAAACCCGACAGTGCATGCATGCTTGAATGTGGAATACTAGCAATACTTCGAAGGCAACATCAGCTTCGTAACGTCTCGATGCGACCCAGGTTTAAAATATACTATTATTTGATCATTATTAAAATATGCTACAATAGATAGTAGGTATGTTAAAATTAATAGGATCGTTAATATAAAAAATGCATTTCTCACCAAGCAAACTTTCTTGTGTCGATACTTTTCCTAAAATATTCAGTAAATTTCCACAGATAGCACCACGTTTAAATAAAATGACAAATTTATACCGAGCAAAAAATTACTAGAAACTTTATAACTTAACATGAAAGTAACAACATTTTACAGCCAAGAGACCAGAATTTTTATTAAATCAATGTTGTTGTCAATTTACTAGTTCAATAATGCCCCAAAGTGCAATGGCTAGGCACTTTGCAAGATATTCACAAGCGAGAACAAAAAATACCTTGTATGGCCACAACACCCAAAAGAATTGGATGAAATTTTAACATGTATAATGCATTTCATTTTTAAAAAATATGTGAGCTGCCCCCAGATGACTGACCCGATTTTTAAATACTCTTGTAATGATCATCGCTTTATAGCAGTGTACATCTTAAGTACAGCGCACTGCACCACACATTGTTATTTAAATAACGAGTCTCTCATAGAATTCAACCAAAGTTTAGTATGTGCTCATTAAAACTTATATTTATGTTATAGTAGTGGCTTTCAGTATCCATCGCCTTTTTCATTATGAAATTACTGTCCAAAACATAAAGTTTTACGAGTGTGCAGGCCTTCGCGAAAACATTTATAATAATATATAACTGACAAACTAACGTTTCCCAATACCTTAAAACAAAATCCAAAACATTCTTATCTACTATTATATAAGATATGCCTGAATTTCTGAAGTTAAGATATTGTTCGAGCCAATGCAAAAAAAAGTCATTTTTAAAACGAGTAATATTTAATTACATTAATTCAATATCGGCTTATTTCATCACCATATAAGTTTTTCTAGCCTACTTTTTTATCCAGTTGAATGAGTAACTAGGTACCCGTCCCAATATCGCCCATAAGTATCAAAATCGTATTTTTTCATGTATAAAACTGATTTTAAAATTAATTACTTGACTCTTTTCTTTCAAAGCCTAATCATTGCAGAGGATTGTCGCAATTCCTAATTTTTCCATCATCCGAAATAACTAACAAAAACCTTCAGCTGACATTTGACACAATTTAAGTACACAAACATAACCTCACATCAGAATGATCACTATATTAGATATAATGCTCTGAGAAGTCTAGTAATCGGATCCTATTCCTGTGTTATAGATAACCACTGGTTACAGGCAAATTAAACATTGGTTACTCTTAACCATATACTGAGAAACAGGAACCTGAACAAAACCAGGCATTGTATGTATCTATGGTCCTTGCCATTAACTATGACCTTGAGAGAGCACGTTCAGCTGCCAAGTGCTGCAGCAAAGCAGCAAGTTCAGTTGTCCTACTGCAATGGTGGTACGTCACAAGTAGTTGGTGGAAAAATATTTGCTGCAGAGCCATTGCAGGCCGCAGCATGCATACATATGCTACTAAACATTAATGTAAGTAAGTTCTGCATTGATGCTTGCCAGAATATTTTTTTCCATATAATGCTTTCATAAAATAAAATAAAATTGTTACAATAGAATGCAAATACACAATTTGAATGGTTTGCGAGAACCACTTGGCAAGTTAGGTTTGTTTCCATCCTGTCATCTCGATGCACGAACAAGAGAGTTCTCTAACAACTTGGTTCCGCTACTATACAGTTTGTATCAGTACAGCGATTACAAACTTTCAGGAGAGAGAGAGAGAGTACACCTAGACGATCGGAAATCATATAGCAATGCATGGCCGGAAACGCTTTCCTGGCGCGGTAGTGACGACACAAAACACAAGACAGGAAGGACACGAACACGAACCTTGATGTCTTCTTCTGGGGTTACGTCAAGGCACTGGTGTACGAAACTCCTGTTAACAGCGTTGAGGAACTTGTTGCACGCATCGTGGCAGCTGCTGGGGAAGTCCGGGACACACCCGGTATTGTCGCCAACGTCAGATCTTCAATGCGCCGGAGATGTGTGGCCTGCATCACGGCCCGGGGTCGTCATTTCGAACACCTTCTTTGATGTCTTCTGTACAAAGATAATAAACATGTTTTCTCGCCATGTTAGTTTCCTTCCTTTCTTGTGTTTTGTGTCGTCACTACCGCGCCAGGAATGCGTTTCCGGCCATGCATTGCTACGTGATTTCCGATTGTCTAGGTGTACTCTATCTCTCCTGAAAGTTTGTAACCGCTGTACTGATACATCCTGTATTCGTAACTCAATCTATCTTATTATTTTTAATTAAGCCTAAACTAATTAGTGATGCTAGCAGTATCCTTATAAAACAATTTCCAACATTTCAGGTGTTATATAAATTGTCTCTTAAGGCTATCGCCTACCTGGTAGATGAACTATATTGCAGCATTTTAAAACACACGAAGGCTGTTGAGGGCTTTCAAAATATCACGCATGTTTGAAACGTCCTTTCATAGTTCTCGAAAATGGCTAAAAACTGATTTTTGAAAGCCTTATACCATAAAATGCCTATAAAACTACTCAAGGGAATTGCACTAGACCTTCTTACAAACTTTTCATCAATAAAATAATCTCACCACTGAAAGTCCATAGATAAATGCAGTGCGACTAGAACACTGCACACCAGTTCAGAACCCTATGATTAGTGGTGATGGCGTACTCAATGTGCGTGGCAGTTTCACCCTTATCGTTCCCACGCGTTTCATCCTCAAACGTGGATAAAACTCGAGGTAGGCGGGAGCGTTAAGCTTATATTACATTATACCTGATGCTGTGCTTGGTCTTGTACAAGCCTCTAGTGCATGAGCCTGTATGCCAGTTGCTGGGCAGTCTAGCATGGAAGATTCCTATTACATGACAGCAGTCAAATTAGAATATTTAGACACACTTTGTGGATGCGCAGACAAGCGTATAGTTCATAGTAAATATGAAACCCACTCTGAGAATTTCTTGTTACTAGTAACTTGTGTAGGCCTATAAAAACCAGCAAATAATAATATTGCTTAATTATTGTTTGCCAATGAAATAGTTTATTGGTTACTGATCCATTTTCAGTATTTGAAAAACTATGTGAACTCGCGACCATGACAGTAGCTTCTTTCAAGTACTTACGTTAATTTTGACATTCTGCCTTAAGTATTTATTTCATAACGTAAAGTTTTGAGTCACATTCACTAATTAAAAATAATAATTGGTATCTACGGAGTCTTTAACTCACGACTAAAATGCAACACCGACTTCCGTCACAGGCACAGTTCCATTGCACTATGAACGCACAGTCAGAGCATGTTAAAATTATTATGATAAATATTTACTTAATAAATAACGCTTACTGTTTTCATTGATGCAAGTATTTTAAATCTTTGGTTTCCCAACAATTATTAAAAGCTCTAATGGTCAATATTATTTAACTTAGTCGTATTGTAAAGCCATTTGAACGCGTTTAAAATGAACTGATGTATTATAATGATCGAGACATTCCATTTTGGTTTTACATTACTTCGTTTCAAGTACTTAGTAACCATGGAGAGCGCCCTACGCTCTGAAAGTGCAATCTGATTGGCCAGGCACAAAAGCCAGTATGAAACCTGCCGTGGAAAATATGACATGTCGAATTACCGTATCTGGCTTTGAATGTGGCCATATAAGATGGCAATTGCCACGACAGGTGACATATTAGCCATTATAATAGTTAATATTGCAGACCTTGCACAAGCTTTTAAAGAATCTACTTCCGTGTAATATGGCCATTACAAACCCACATGGTAACAACTGAAATACGAATTACTTCCTGGAAAATTATAAATTTATTTTATGTGTAACACAAACATAGCTTTTACATACCAACATTTTTTTATCTAGGCCTGAATTCTCTGACCTATCACTAATTTCCTTGATATTTCTTTAACTTTTCAGCATTTGCCCTGGCGCTTGCCACCCTCAACCTACAATCTCTTTTTTACCTGTAACTAAATTATTGCTGTTTCACGACATTAAAGTATCAATATTTAAATATCAATAAAACTGGATGTTCTTCCTTTGATGTGTTGTGGATCTGCCAACTTCCAAATTTTTCCATCAATAAAATTTTCAAATGAAAAAAACAATGCGTAAATAGGTCGCAGCATTTCCTGTGCTCGGCATACATAACTGCTCATCGCAAATAAACTACATTTTAACTAACCTATAATTAAAAGTTACTAAGTCTACATTAATTGTATGCCTAAACCTTTGTAAAATGCTAAAGAAGAGAGTCAAATGATATAGGTCTATAGCAAGGAAAATGTTTAATTTAATTATGTTGTTGTCAGTGAGCTGAGGGATTCGGGCGGATTTCCACGACAAGGTCTTAAGAGTAAATTAGGGTAAAATGAGGTAAGAATGAAGCAGCGCTGGAATGCGATGACAGGGGAAACGGGAGATCCCCTAGGTAACACGCTGGCCAGCGGCATCGTCCCGTATGATTGCAACTTGCAAAAATCCAAAGTGACCTGGTCCGGGATTGAGCCCGGTTTGCCTTGGTGGGAGGCAAGTAGTCTAACCATTCAGCCACCGCGACCTCATTATATTAAGCATTCATGTAAAATATTCATTAATTATTTAGGCATTGAATCATAAAAGCTTACATAGAACAAATAACATGGAACTTATTCCGTGAGTTTTAGTGTACAAATGTTTTACTACTAAAACACAAATAAGCATACTTATCAAACTTTCCTTATGTGGTTATCAATATACGTTCATGGTTTATATTTTGTACACTTTAACACAGAGAAGTCAAGTTTATACTTGCAGTTATTGTTATCATATTTATGATTGTACAGTTTACTTATTTTCATAGGCCTATCACATTTCATATATACACTACAATACCAACTGTACATAAACGCTAGTGAATTAATGCACGTCACGTTTGAAACAATTACTAAAAGTTACTCTATTCGACTGCAAATACTGAAAAATTGCAAAAAAACACTTTTTAAAAAGTATTCTTTATATCGCAGCTCTTACCAATAACCTAAATAAACAGATATTTATATTTTTCTTAACAACACAGTTAACTTAGTCAGTACTATTGTGTGGCACCGAACAACCAATACAACACCATATATAATTTTAAAGCAGTTAAGTTGTAAGGAATTACGTGTTTTCAACACTGCAAGGTTATAAACATACCAGCGTATGCTTACGAATTAGCGGTTATATAATCCTACTAACAACCTTGAGGATGGCCATTCTTTGACATCACACAGAGTTTTATTACCAAAGAATTTTCATAAATAATAAAAAAACTTGTTCATTTTGAGTTATTTTGATTTATCTTGAAACAATGAATATCCCAGCATGTTTTAGTACAAGATTTGCTACTCGATAATCATTGGATGCTCTGGCAACCATCATACACAATGCATTACTCGTAACATGCTAATAATATGGTACTCTGTAACAAAAATGGTGCAAAGGACAAAAAAACGGCTATTTTGCAAAACTGCTGTGCTTTTTGCTTACTTTCTTATGTATATGAGGCATCACGGTGAAAAATACGATATATATATGTACATATGCCACATTAATGGTATCTATAACCCTCATTTCAGTACATGTGGCTAGTACGTGATGGCAAATTGCAAAATTTCAAAACATAAAGGAAATAAATATAATAAATAAATATGAGCTGCTTTAGTTTAAAAGTAAAACTTCCATTTTTTCATAAAAATTACAGATAACCATTCGTAAAAGTTGGCAGGTATAGTGTTCCCCTTAAGAGGTGTTAGAGAATTTTGTATGTTTTTGTATTTTTTAGCTAATTCTAAACTATTCCGCTGTTAGTAGTGTATTGTAAATTGTATTTTTAGCCATTTTTAAAACAAAAAGTCTCTGGACTTCAAAGTGCTGCCTACTATTGAGCTTCTTTGGGAGTAGAATACAAAATCTTGACATCTTATGAATGAAAAAGCAACCTTGGATGTACCAAATAAACTATTTACTACTTTTTTCTTATTTTTTATTTAAAGTCAGTGTACTGAAACGTTACCAGTAGATCAAACCTTATGCTTACATTACCTATATTGCCTCACTTCACATTTAATAAGCCTCATGACAAAAAGCCTGTTAACTGATCAACTACTATTAGCTCTTATCTCCAAACAAAAAAAGGCCTATGTACACCGTGGGCGCTTACATAAAAACATGAATACGTAGATTATAATTTGTCCGAGGTTACACGGACTTCTGGTGACTTGCCGACCTGAAAAATATCTCCTTTTTTCCTCTAAGAGATATGCGATATTTTTTAGCATGTGTTCAGCACGATTTATTTACTTATTTTAGCTCTGTTTCAGTTTCGTCATCTCCTGCAGTTTACCCCGAGGTCGAGCAGGGTTGTTTCAGAGTTCATCGAGTAAATTCAATAGTTCTCGTACGTGGCTAAACTCTGGCAGTTCAAGTTATCAAACAGACAGAGTTAAATGTTATACCTGATCAGGTTAACCTGGTTCGTTTTCGTAAGAACCCTATGGCATTTCAAACCGTGAATATCTCTGACCAACTACTTACATTTGAAATAAATTAATCTTCAAATAAGGGTTAAAAACATTATGAATATGTAACAATTATGTTGAAATAAAATACTGAACTGCTTTAGATATCAAATATATATTTTCTTGCTCACCTTGAAAATTTCAGTTTATGAATTTAAGAGTTTTCCTCGTGAGTGTTTGAAATATATAAAATCTCCAATTACACATATATTCAATACATGTCTTACTCAAGGAAGCTAACCTCATATATTAAAAAATGCCAAAAATTTTCCAATACAAAAGAAGGGTGATAAAACCTTGAAGGGCAACTATAAACTGCTCCTCTCTCATCATTTCAAAAAACTTCAGAAAATAGTATAGCTAATAAACTTATTAACTTGTTATCAAAACATGGCGTAGATTAGATTCAAATTATTAGTTTGGCTTTATGGAAGGCAGATCTACAAAACATGCCAGGTAAATTCAATTTTGTAAATAAAACACTTGCCGGTACTTCTTGTGATGATAAATTGTTTGCTAAAGGTATTTTTGTTGCCCTATCCAAAGAGTTTGACTGTGTCAACCATGTCTGCTCCTAGATAAATGGTAGCTAATAAATATTTTAAATCTTACCAAAAATGCAGAAAACAAGAACATCAATCTTAAACAATATAAGTAATTATACTAGACTAGAAGTTACATACAAAACTCGAGTACGCTACTATAAAAATAGGATTTCCGCAGGGCTCATATTAAGACCTGTTTTAATTATATTATTTACATAAAGATTTCCTTACTGGTGAAACTACCAGTTTTCCTATTTTATTTGCAGAAAATGCAAGTATATTAGTTACAGACCCAAATAAGTCTGTAGTGGAGCATACAACTATGCAAACTCTTATTGACATATCCAACTGGTCCTCTGAAAATAAACATATTCTTAAATATTACAAATCAGTTAGTGTACAGTTTATTTTCAAAGGGGCAAAGTAGCCCTGAAAACAGGTCGGCTAACATAAAAGTAGAAAATGACACGTATCAATATATAAATAACACTAAATTTCTCTGTATTACTGTAGATAGCAATGTGCCTTGAAATCAACATTTCAACAATACCTGTAAAAAACTAAGTTCTATGTGCGTTGCAGTTTAATAATTAAAAAGATATGCTCTGATAATACTGTAATTCCAACATTCAGTCTGTCATTAGTTATGGCGTTATATTTGAGGAAATCTCCTCAAATTGTAGAAAAAAGTTATTATCTTACAAAATAAAATAGTATGAATAATTAGTGTAAAAGATTGTAGTCGCTGTAAACCACTCTTTGGAGAGTGCAAAACAAAGATTCTTTCGAGTATGTGTACGGCGGTGCGCTGTTTTATATAAAAATATTTTAAAAATAAAATGACTTCGATGTTTGTAATTATTTTACCAGAAATGTAGACAAAATACACTCATTCTCACACCGAACCAAAAATATATACATGAATCCTTACTAGTCTGGTACAAAATTAATAAACAAACTTCCAAGTACTATTCAATTAATTTACAATTATTATAAGTTTAAATCTCAACTTAAAACTTATTTCCTCACTGGAGCTTTATATTCTGTTGAATAATTCTTTCATAATACAAACTAAACTTTTAAAGTATAACTTAATTATAACATTCTCGTAGAGTATAAGTATTTGTATATATTTATTTCTTAATGTGTGTAAGCATGTCTGCAAATGTGTACATACACACATGAACACAATTCATTGTTAGTGTAGTTATATTTTTATCTTTCACTGTCTTATAGTATACATTTTAATTTTTTTTTTGTGATTTTTCTTCTTATGTTTTATTGTGTCCCATATTTATGTCAAACTGCATACTTATATTATCTGAAAATTCAAATTCCACAACTCCTATCCAACAGAATATATGTAGACAGGAGTCTAAAAAATAAATAAATATATGTATATATAAATGAATAAAAAGTAATTATTGATCACTTAGATGTAAAAGTAACCTAACTTGTAACTTTACTTCAAGCTACAAATAATTATAATCACAAACATATATACTCTCTGCCTCCTGAAAATCTGCCTCAATGTAATTATGAAGAGTCGTAGCTTTTATGAATGGATGGCTTTGTCGCATGCAAGTAGTATATTTTATATTACTATGTTAAATTAAAGATGGTGCATAGCATTGTTTTGTTCGCTTACGAAAAATACGCACTTATGACACGTTTAGAATCTGTGATGTTCACATATGTCCCAGCATCTTTATTTTATAGCAAAGTATAATGTACATATTCCATAGTGACTCATCTCGTTCTGAGCAAATAAATTTAAATCGAGACCAGTATTGTGGCATATAGTTTTACTGCATATTTCAATTTTTTATTTTTTTATTTTTTTTTTTCCATTTTGGTCTTTTAATTAGACTGAGGGAAGAGTTATTTGAGGGAAGTTTAAAGTTTTATATCGCAGGATAGTTCATTTTAAAAAGTTGATTTCGTGTTTGTGAAATGTTGCAATGTATGTGTCTATCTCTCTCTCTCTCTCTCTCTCTCTATATATATGTATATATATATATATATGTGTGTGTGTGTGTGTGTGTGTGTATGTGGCAATTGTGACATACAGAACGAGACAAATACCTGAGGAGTATATGTAATACGCTTTACTTTACATAAATTTATCTTTACTGTAACAAAATAATATTCCACTACACAGGTTAGTGAATTCATTTTTTTACTGTATTTTAGTATTTATTTATTTCGCGTCTTGTTGAACCCCATTTCTGGGATATAAGTCTTCTCAATAATAATTTATATACAATTAAGTGTACATTATGACACCAATAAATGGTATATGAAATATCTTAAAATCAAAAATGTATCAAGTAGTTAAGAATTATAAGCAGTTATGCACACAATTTTGAAATGTTTACAGTTATATATACCTACACAAAAATATTTTAAACAATAAAGAGGAAGGACAAAAAATATTGTATTAATACAATAGTATTATACATATTCATGCAGCTCATGGATATTTGAATAATTGTCCGATGTGTAAAATAAATATTTCGATTTTAATTATTGCTTTTTTTTTAGTAAATTGTATTTTTTAATGTATAAAAAAACTTATTTTCAGCAATCTGCCTGATTGCCTCAGCATATTTTAATTTGTTTATATATATATAATCTGGCGTGGCAATATATTGTAGAGGCAGTTGTAAGCGTACTGGCTGGTGGCACGGTAAGGTACTCTGAGGTTACTGTGCGTTCTAGTTTTACTTGTGTGTGTGTCACTGTTTGTCTTATGGGAGAGTAAAATATTTCGTAATAGAATCAGAAGTATTTATTATTGTGGGAGAGAAGAATATAAATACCCACCCAAATTCAAGCCAATAGGCATGCTTTTTACATTGTCTGCTTCCACAGAATTTTCACAAGTACATCCAGAATTCTAGATTTATTTTATTTTTTAAAATAATAGCGATTAGTAAAGAATTAACAACAAAATTTAATGTATTCCGCATTACCTCTTATATATGAACCAGGTAAATCTTGCTATTCCAAATAACCCAAAGCTGTGTAATGTGTGCACAAGTTTGCAGTAAATGGTAGGGTGCGTTATTTTGACTAATATTAGATTATTATTTATTTTAAAATCTTTATTGAAATTATGATATATCTCTCATTCAATTTTGCTTGTCATCTTAACAGGCGTGCCTAGACATTTACTTTGAATGTTATGGGGGGGGGGGAAATTTTTTTATTTTATGAAATGTAAATTGCAATGAGAACTGTATACAAACATGTAGGAATGCGTGTCTATATTATATATATATATATATATATTTATATGACACACACACATTAACATAATTTTTGAATACCATTAAAAGTTGACGAAATTGCCATATTGATTGTCTACTTTATTGGTGTGGAGAGGGGCTGGGCCCCCATCCTGTGTCCACAACTATGGCCATTGTAGCCCACTGCATCGTTACATATTTTTAAGGCTACAGTATCAATAAGACAGTGTTAAGAACAGTATTATATGCAGGATTTGCTAATTATTATAACAAAATCCTACTTAAGTTATTCAATTAATAAAATAAGCCACAAATTATGTAGACCTTTTTTAATATATTATTATAACTATACTTGCTATTGCGCAACCGCCCAGTGACACCTCCTACTATAACTTCCTCCTCCCGCAATAAATGCCACTGTCAACATAATGAGCATGGACTATGCCACTTAGTTAAATCATAATTACACAAGTGCTGATTTATACAATTTTCAGTAATTTAGTTTAGTTTTTGGATAATGTGTGTCTCTTCATAACTAACCTGTCTCGCTGTAATTGACACAACAGAATCTGATGCTTCCATTTACTGTCATATCACATTTCACTAAAAAAAATGGGGGGGGGGGCAGTATAAAAGTGACGCATAACACAAAACTATTTTACACGAAAGAGGAGTTTGAGCCTCTTGAGTGAAAATGAGGCATGTAACTTAATAAAAACGAGTTCTTAAAAAGGACAGAACTACACAAAAATTTACAGCCGTGTAATATGTACTTCTTTTCCATTGGGCTAAATAAAAATTATTAGATTAAGTCTAAGTTTGAAAACTTTTAAATGTTAATAAAATGAGCATAAAGGTCTACCAATAGTTATACTTCGCTAAACTAAAAATTCGAAGTAGGATCTAGCCCTTAAAATTACGCCTACAGTCCCAGTTTATAACCTATTTTGTATACATTTAAGTAGGCAATAGGCTATTATAGAAGTGTATATAAAGTATTTTGAATTATTTCATACTGTACAGCTCAAAAAAACCACATCATTTTACAAACTTGAATCAAATATGTTGTAACAGCTTTTCTGCTGAGACA
The DNA here is from genome assembly GCA_002778355.1 of Clitarchus hookeri. Lineage (NCBI taxonomy): Eukaryota > Metazoa > Arthropoda > Insecta > Phasmatodea > Phasmatidae > Clitarchus > Clitarchus hookeri. Next base: position 325,050 of record NQII01001989.1, on the reverse strand, counting down.
CAGCTCATGCTGCTTACATTTTTAAAAAATCCATGAAATATCTTAAATTAAAAGAGTATTGTTACTCTCCACCTCACTTCTTGCTTCAAAAATGGTTTTCCACATCAGTCTGAGTGTGTGAGCGAAATTTTCAATAAATTTTAGGCCTATTATTTTTACTTTTTTTCTTTTACACTACATCACAGTCCAATACGGAAATGTCAGGTCCTAATGCACATTTTCTACATAACTGCAATACCGTTTTTGGAGCTTTATTCTGCGTAATAATGCTGCAATTTCACGGTGGCACGATTACTACAAAATATCGACAAATATTCTGCTTCAAAACCAGGTGTCGTATAGGCCTACGTAAACACAGCTCATTCCATAAGAAATAACGGAACATTTAATAATTAAGACCAACCACGTCCAAAAACTTTTACCCAACCATGATAACGAAAAAAATAATGTTATAATCAAACAAATTATATATTTAAAGAAAAGAAAAAGTCCATTACCAAACTAACCACGCGCGAAGACAACGAAGGTGCAAACACGAACAACGTAGCACGTTTCACATGTGTCAGGGATACCAACATAAACAAATTAACCAATTACATTTTCTATGGCACCTGCAATACGAAAATGTATATTTTAAATACCCGTGAATATGTATAAATGTTAAAGCATTGAATTCAAAATTAAAAAGTTATCACCTCAAAATACCACATTTCATAATAAGTGAAAAATTATATGAATTATGATTCTAAATTAAAACCATTGAACGACCTTGATTAAAACACTAGAATTTTTTTTTTGCAGCGCTTCAAGTTTAAAATTGCATATTAGAAAATTATGGCGTGAGATTAATCCTAAAACAATAATTATAGTTAAAAAATCCTTTTTTTTTTTTTCCAAAATTTCAGTAAACTACTTTGTGGAATAGTTATTGGAAGTACAATACACATTCGTTTATTCCAGCAACCTCGCCCGTGTTTGTAATTAACATCAAAATCAGCAGACGTTATGTTGAGGTTATTTAAAATTTTGAATTTGGCAATTTTTGAACTTCGAGTTTGCGAAAAGTAAAGCGTAAAATTGCTAAAATACGTACCGGTAATCAATTTTGCAGACAAAACCGGGGTACTTAACAATTTGGTTACCCATTTTTTAATATTTGGGAAGTACGTAGTGTAGTGTGCAGAAGGCGTTTCAAAAATATTTGCACATACTCGTTACAAAAACACGAAACCAAAACAAAACACTTGTGCCCTCACCGGGATTCGGACCCGGAACCCCTCGCACCACAGACGAGCGCTCAACCCACCGACTACGGCTGTCGACGATCGACGGCATCGAAACACGAAATAAAAAAATTCCAGGCAGCGTTATTAGTAATTATAGTTGACAACGATTATAAGCATTTGCTGAACCCACACTATATACTGGGATTCTAATTCAGAAAATATACACGGTAAGATTACATCTGCAGATGTACATACGATATTGCAACTAGTGAACATGTAATGTACGTCGAAAAACATCAAGGTCAGCAACGCCAATGGAACACGAAAAGGAAATGGCAATTTACTTACCTCGTGTAAACATTTACCGGTGCAAGTAGCAGCCATTTTGTCTTTCCTTCGTAATCATAACCATTCACAACATGTCAGTTCCGGAACTTGCGCCTTGTGTAAACGCGATAGAACACGCATGTACACTAAAGCTGGTTTGCATTAAAATTTTCAGTGACGGTTGTCGGAGTTCACCATTTTATCAACGCCTACTTAAGACACTCGTAATAAGTTCTGCACTTTCAGTGAAAGAAAACCACTTGTTTAGTTGGTGAAGCATTTCAGCAAAAAATTACCCATTCAACAGCAAGCACGACCGTAGTTTCAGTCGTTGGTGCTGTGACCAATTAAAATAGTGAAATTTTCACTGATTTGGATTTAGAGTATACGATGTCAAAAAAATGTGTGTTTTGGCCATACTATGGCTACCACGCATGGCTTGCTAAGCCATCGTGACCTTATTAGATGTTAGAGTTTGTGACATGGGTTGGCACCACTACAAAAGCAAAAAACCTTAATTTTTATTGCAAATAATAAATTAAAATTTATTTGCGGTGCAAATTGAAGGGCTTTCTTATTATTTATAGACACTACAAATGTGTTCAATCAAAACAGTAAACACCTATTTTACCTCTATTAATTTTAACTTAAAGAACTTGTAGTATTCAACCGACAGTGAATTATTAAATAATATATTTTGACGTAGCAAAATATTTAAAAGTTAGTTTGTTTATAATTTGATAAACAAAAACTATTGCTTGCTTTCCACTTATTACCTATAAATCATATAATTATTTTGTTCAGAATCTTTTTTAAACTTAAAAAAAAAATCCATGAATTCAATTTCTATTCACAATCGTGATGTCCGTGAATCTTAAAGTTTTCTAAGTAGTGACGTCATTGCACAAGTAATTAAAGGAAAAATATTGGGAAAGCTGAAGGAAAGATCTAAGCAGTTATACTGAATTTGTGAAATAATTTATTTTATCTTAATTGGTTTAAAGATGTTAAAAGGAATTTCAAACACGACTTCAGACTTTTAGCAAGGAAGCCAGAACTTCCCGTTTATTGTTTCACGTCTTCAAATTTTCATCTCCTTTTCTTTTATGAATGCGGATAGACATAATATTGTTTTATTATTGATAATGAAATTATCAATAAGAGTCAGAATACTCTAAAATTAAATGGTATCATTAGTAGAGCATAATGTGTACCATAATGTTACCAAGACTACGACTTTTACATACTTTAATATCAAGCATATGTTAGTGTTATAATGTGCTTTATTTTAGTAGTAAGCTAACACTGTAGACTGCGAGTACAAATATAAAAAGAAGAATGATTAGTCACTTTTTATATAATGTAATCATTTTCAATCAATAGTCTGCTTGGTTAATTATGCATTTCGATTATGTCTAATTTTTTGTTTGGAGGAAGTTGGTCACATTGCCATTTTAAAATAACAATCTTTAAATTCAATTAACCGCTGCGTAGCCAACCGGTTTGTGATTTAATGTCTCCCCGATTCAGAAAAGTAGTTACAGGAGTTGCAAGAATGAGCTGTTGAAAGATAAATTTTTTTCAGTTAAAATTAAATGCACTTAAATACTTGATGTTACATCATAGCCCATATTTAATCATAGTATTATTTAAATAGTCTGCATTTATTTTAACCTTAATTGTAAAATCACACTTTTAATATGACTTGTTACACTGAAGAGCCAAAAAACTGGTATAGGCGTGCGTATGCAAATAACAGATTTATGGAACCAATCAGAGTAACGCGATGCGGTCGGCATCTAGATCGGTTACTGCTGCTACAATGGCAGTTATCAAGTTTCAAATGAGTTTGACCGTGGTGTTATAGTCGGCGCACGAGAGATGGGACATAGCATCTCTGAGGTTGTGATAACATTTGGCTGTTAGCGTACGACCATTTCACGAGTGTACCGTGAATATCGGGAATCCGGTAAAACATCAAATCTTCGACATTGCTGAGGCCGGAAAAAGATTGTGAAAGAACGGGACAAATTACGACTGGCGAGAATCATTAAACGTGACCGACGAGCAACCCTTTCTCGAATTGGCGCAGATTGGATTTGTGGACTGCCCTGCAGGATTCATGGTGTGAATTGCATCCTACATACTTTCAGACATTAGTGGAGTCCATGCCACGTCGTCTTGCGGCACTTCTGCGTGCTGGTGTNGGGGGGGCTACACGATATTAGGCAGGTGTGCCAGTTTTTTTTGGATCTTCAGTGTATCATAAAGAACCCTCGAACTGTTTTCTGTAATAAAATTGAATCATTTAGTAGCCCCTCCAATTTTCTGATGTGACTAAAATTTTCGGGATATTTCATCCTCTCTTCATCACTAGTTTACACACATCTGGCGGTACATCTTAGCGATATATGTTACAAACGGAACAGCATAGTAAGGGGAGCGTATCAGTAATGTGTCCTTGTGCATGCAATCTTGTTTTGTTCCAACCAATTATTTTTCTTTGACCTATTATAATATGCCTTTGCTGATATATAGAACACAATATACCCTCCTAGTTTTTGTGGTACGTCGGTACTAGTTCATCTTTGCAGGGAGTATATTTAATTTGATTCAGTAGCCATTCTTGCTCAATTGTGGGTGTAAAATGTGTGTGAGGCAGTTAATAATGTTCGTTTATAAATTCATGTCACAGTTAGTATTTGCTTCGCTGTCGTCCCATTTGTCACTTCCACACTTCAGTCATAATTATCTATATGTATACATGACGTGGCACAGGAAGTGCATAATTTTTCGTATTACACACAACAAAAAATAACGTACCGTGAGGGAACTCTCTAATAAAGTGGGAAGTCACCATTTGTTGTTGAGACTGTATTTTGTAGCCTCACAAATATCTGCTGCTAGTAACATCAAACGAAAATTACTTATTTCTTTGTTACCGTCATACGACAAGATTATACTGATAAAAGTACCGATAAAAAAATCTGTTGACTCCGGCGCATAAAAATAAAGTACTGACTCAGTTGCTTCTGTATATCCTGGCATCACTTTGCGATACCGTGATTGAAAAAGGAATTTAAAAAGTTCTTCTGCCAATAGAACACCAATATACCCTGGAGAGTTGTTGAACTCTCAGAGTTATAGTACTTTAATATACAATGAACGATCCTTTGGTGCAGTATACACACTTCCTGCTGAAACTCCATTAATTTCATTAGGAAACCTGCCCTGACTGTTTATGAATGTTCTTGGCTTCCTATGAAGCAAAACGCATATGAATGGTTTGGAATCGCATGCCAAGACGGCAACAAGTCGGCCAACAGCTGGCATGCACCCGGCACCATTGCTGGTTCTGAAGTGGCACCACTTAACTTAACTAGCCATATCTTGTCCATAACTGGCCCAGGTGTACAGAACACAATTGACCCAAACATGATCAATATGCTTAGAACAGCGAAGGCCCATCGATGTACCACTCCACAACCATCAGATGGCCTACTGATGGCTGATCATGCTTCCACCATAAGTCTCAAATTAACTTTTAAGGGAATGTTTTTAGAGTCAGCTTTAATATTCTTTGTTTTTATATTTCGTTGAATCCACTGTTAAACATTTTAAACTACATGAATATCTTATGCTTACCAAGGAGGGTGGTGAAAGGCGCGAACTCACGCCCCTTTCAGAGACAGTCCAACACGCTAACCACTGTGTTCTCTGAAGATTAGATGAAGTAACTTAGAATGAATTCGGGCTTGAATTATAAATAAATATTAAAACAATATAAATTACACCAGTTATTCCTTAGCTCTAACATTTACAATGCCAACAAATCAGTTTTGTTAAGGGAAAACTTCCTACCTGAATCTATATTAACCCAAAAACCTGCCTTTACTGTTATTTCATGCAGTATGTATGTCACCTGGATGCTATTAATCTGCTCTGAAATTGAGTCGGCACATATGAATACTTTCCTGATGAGAAACCACTAAAGCCCTACAAGGTTAATTTTCTAACGGTAGTTTTACCTTAATTTTGTTTAACTTTAAATTTTAATTATATGCAGTTGTACATGTAAAACATAACTTATNAACGGTAGTTTTACCTTAATTTTGTTTAACTTTAAATTTTAATTATATGCAGTTGTACATGTAAAACATAACTTATAAAAAGTTATTCTATACCTGTCACGAATTCACAGCTAATACAGTCTTTAAAGTATTTTTCCAAAGTTAATTCCAATNAAAAAGTTATTCTATACCTGTCACGAATTCACAGCTAATACAGTCTTTAAAGTATTTTTCCAAAGTTAATTCCAATAGCATTATTTACAAATAATCTACTTATTGTACCACCTAACCTGTATTTATTATATTAGACAAATATATATTTTATTGGAGTAGCTATCTGCTAATAGTGGGAGCCATATAAAGTCTTATAATTTGCAAATATTGCACCAGCAACTTCACAGCCATCAAATGGACTACATATGGCTACTCATGCTTTCACCAGCAATATTTCTTAGGTTTTGTGCATCCACGGCTGGAACACATTTGGTTGGCCATTTATGAGACATTAGTAGTTCACCTACTCTCTGCCATCAGTTTCATTTTCATCAAAATTCTATCGGTGTGCCATAAATTACATGTCAATTGTCCTGGTCACAGCTGTTAATTATAGCAGGGCCAGTTGTGTAGACCCATAAGTTTTCTGGGCCAGTAGTTATCAAGCAATGCCATTAGTAAAACCACAGACGGCCAACTGTGATTTTCTACGTGGGTAAAGATTATATATAGGTTCAGGTAAACAGTGACAAAGATCTGACTGACTGGTTTATTGGCTAGGCCAAAAACAGCAGTCGAGGNATATATAGGTTCAGGTAAACAGTGACAAAGATCTGACTGACTGGTTTATTGGCTAGGCCAAAAACAGCAGTCGAGGAATTATTTCTACAAGGTCAGCTTCTGAATCACGTTCCTTGTCACAAATCTTGCTTTTATTTCAAGGGCTATCATCTCTGATAACTACTGTAGATGCTACTAATGGAAATGTTGAAGCTTACTGCCAATCGTTGTGATTTGTCGTCTCAATTCNGTGATAACTACTGTAGATGCTACTAATGGAAATGTTGAAGCTTACTGCCAATCGTTGTGATTTGTCGTCTCAATTCCAGCGTTGTATTGTGACATGTTAATATTATATTTAGAAATATACAGAATAGCACGACGATTACCATCGCATATTTTATATCTGACTATACACACTGTCTAAACAAATGCGCATTCCAAAATTCAAACACGACTCATTGTCTCTTGCCACTGAACATCTCTTCTCCAATGATGCACTAAAACTTGGAGTTCATTTCAGCAAACCATATCCGTCACTATAATTGCTCAATCGTAATTTAATTGTATTGCAAAATGTGAAATTTAAGGAGTTCTTTTTTTATACAGACATCACAGTGCTTATGACTCGTTCTTGTCTCACGCAACTATAGCCACATCCAAAGAACTGAAGCAATGTTCCCAAAACTGCGTCAACTGTACAGAATAACGTGATTCATTAACTGCTACATGCAGTTGTCATTGTCATTTAGAATCACTGTCAAGATTCCCTTTAACATAGAACACAAGCAACGAACCCGAGTGTTTATCAATTTCTCCATATATTTTCTCTAGTCAAAAATATTACACCACTTTTCCCAATCGTCTATGCAATAAAAAGTGAGATTTATAATGCTCGGCATGATATGAAAACAATTTTTTTTTGTCCCGAACCGACAATATTATGTTTATTCTTATATTCATCAAAGACAACCAATGCTTCACTGTACTTTGAAAAACGTGTTGGTAAATGTTTTAATTGTGCCACTACATCACGCTGTTGTTATTCTTTTTAGGGCACTGCTTACCGGCTGGCAGCCGCAAAACTTAAATAGGAAATCCCACGTTAATGAAATTTCGTCTCAGCGCGTTAATTTTAAAGATAGGCGCTTCAAACAAAATGCGTTGTTCACAAATTTATTGGGAGAAGTTCCTTACAGTGGACACGTTTCAATAATATTTGTAGCCCGTCTGCAAGGAATTTTTAAGATGTTTGTTTTACAAAAATAAATATATACTGCCTATCTATATTGAAAATATGCGCTTGTAGGGATCTTCTACTAAAAATTTCTTGAAGAATACTTTTTAAATTTAAACGCTTATCTTTAAAATTAACGCGCTGAGGCGAAATTTCTTTAACATGGGATTTCCTATTTAAATTTCGCAGCTGACAGACAGTAGGCAGTGCCCTTAAGTATATTATATTTGCGCATATCTCAAGGTTAAATGTTTGTTGATAGCTGCTTGAAGTAACCCTTTTAAATTNCTTAAGTATATTATATTTGCGCATATCTCAAGGTTAAATGTTTGTTGATAGCTGCTTGAAGTAACCCTTTTAAATTATACACACAGTCCTTCAAACGATTCGTACTAATAAACTCTTGTGAGAAATTGTGATAACTGCAAGTTTGACTCACTAACTAGTCTTCTGCACATGCCCCCAAAACTGACTTTGCCAATATAATTGTCAAAGTCACATGGGCAGTACTNCTTAAGTATATTATATTTGCGCATATCTCAAGGTTAAATGTTTGTTGATAGCTGCTTGAAGTAACCCTTTTAAATTTAAACGCTTATCTTCAAACGATTCGTACTAATAAACTCTTGTGAGAAATTTTGATAACTGCAAGTTTGACGCACTAACTAGTCTTCTGCACATGCCCCCAAAACTGACTTTGCCAATATAATTGTCAAAGTCACATGGGCAGTACTCATGGACGTGTTGGTTTTCTAATACATTTTTAACAGACCGACGCTTTCACCTTAATAAAATACTTTGACCTATTGTTAAAAATGTAAGATGAATTATAACTAGATTATAAGACGTGTACAAATATCTAAAAACACATACTTACACAAACAGTGTTCTAATCTTAAATCCGATTCACCTTGTTTTTAATAGAAACTGCTATGGGAAGAAAATCGGTCCAAAGTTTGGACATGGATAATATCTCATGCACAACTCACGTGCGCACTCTACCCTAGCATCTCAGGATGCTTTGATGACCCACCATAACCTCTAACAGCACATTTATTTCGTCACTCATTTCTGTATTTTACGTGTGCTATTTTCGAAATAATTCCATCGTTATCTCATCAATTTCACTTAAATTTGTTTAATGAATTTTGTATTCTCAATCCTTTATTACCACAACGTTCATTTTGCGCTTCATCTATTTCACCCGCTATAAGCTCAGTTGGTTTTTTTTTTTTCGTACAGCAGTTGCACCATTGTTTCAAACTGTAATATTTTCAGTTATTTTTCCAACCAGCCCCTATGTCGTGTAAGCCTTGGGAAAACGATTTCCTAAAAAAGGAATTCAACTTAGCCACAGCCCGAAAATACGAGTACACGCCTTTACGTCAACTGATTTCCAACGAAGTTCATTGAGAAACTATGAACGCTGATCCCACCTTGTCCATGCCAGAGACAAAAACAATTTAAAACGAAATAAAGAGAGCTGTCACCAAAAGGAAATTTTCAATACTACTGTTACATTTAAGTAAAGTAATCACGTAATCAAAAGTTCTGCTAAATAAAGTGTTATGACAGAATATTAAAAAACGTGCATACATTTCGTTTAATCTCCACTGTAGCGCAAAGAATAAAGTTTTTGTTTATGAATGCTCTAACAATACAAATAAGATTGTTTATAAAACTATATTTATTTTATGAAAATTCAACTCGGTTTATACACAAAACCGAGAAACTTCTATAGGCCTACACATGCCACATCAGTGCTACCAAATGCTTAACATCACAATACCAGACACTGTTTACTTAGCATGGTGTAGATTGGAAATAAATTTCACTACCACATTTTAAGGTGAAGGGTGTGAAAACATGGATAGAATTGTTCTTAAAAGCTGAATTGGTAAGTAGGACTTGAAATCTCTTTGAAAGCAATATCATTAGAAATAAAACTAGTAAAACAATTACAAATAAACATGTGCCTTATCCGGGATTTGAGCTCAGAAAACCTCGTACAATAAGATAGCGTGCAATGCACTGCATTACGGAGGTCGGATTTGGAGCATCAACTTCGGATTTAATCAGTCTAAGGTTTAGAATGACAGGGTTTACTAACCTAAAATATTTACAGTGCCGAAATTATGAAAATAAGGGACTGAGACACTTACAATATGTAAGTTTCCATAGCCTAACGCAGAGCTACTTATGTGAAGAATTTGGTGTAAATCGGTTGTTCGGCCCCTGCGATATGCCATAATAAACTTAATTTTCTTATTTATTGCTCTGGTACGAAATTTCCAAAAAACAAAAAAAAAAGTCTCAATATATAATGCTTCTAATGTATAATGTTCAGGTACAAAATTTGGTTGAATTTGGTAAAACGGTTTAATATATGTATATATGGCAAATTTACCTAAATTACTTACGACCTAGCAATTTTGACAGTCGTTGTCTAACACATTTAAATCATAATCGTTAACATGAGCATGTGTAGACATTATGGTGTAAAAAATTTGGTACAAATTATTTTAAACTTTTTAATGCAANATAATAAACTTAATTTTCTTATTTATTGCTCTGGTACGAAATTTCCAAAAAACAAAAAAAAAAGTCTCAATATATATAATGCTTCTAATGTATAATGTTCAGGTACAAAATTTGGTTGAATTTGGTAAAACGGTTTAATATATGTATATATGGCAAATTTACCTAAATTACTTACGACCTAGCAATTTTGAAAGTCGTTGTCTAACACATTTAAATCATTATCGTTAACATGAGCATGTGTAGACATTATGGTGTAAAAAATTTGGTACAAATTATTTTAAACTTTTTAATGCAACATTTAGAGGGAATCGGTTGATTGGTCCTCAAAGTATTGCATAGAACCTCCATAGTTTTCATATGGCAATCTTCACAAATGGAGGTAAAATAAAAGTCGTGTTCGATGATTTTATACTACTGATATACGAAGTTAAGTTAAAATAGATTATATATTACCAAAAATTAAAATTATTTTAAAGCCGCCATTCTGATAATAAGTGTACCATACTTAAATAACTCATATATTTATATGGCCTATCACAGTGCATCTTCGCCAAATCGTATTTGAAGGTTTTAATAAATACTGCAAACATACAAACTTAAGTTGGAATTTGTTTCGTTGATAAAATATAATAAACTAAAATATTTATATCACCATGATTTCGAAAATAAGTGCCCGACCAATTTAAAAAAACTATATTTTACACCACCTACTGCAGNATATATATATCTACCCAATTTGGTAGAAATCTGTCAATTGTTTCCTGGTATATACCATATAAAACTTTATTTATTTGTGAGTCGCTATCGTATAAAATCGAGGATAAAAGATTATCCATGTAACTGCAGTTGATAGTTGTAAAACTTCTGCAAGCATACAAAGTAAAGTTGGCGAAGATTGCATCGTTTCGACGATAGCGCATTCTAAGATCAAAAATGCTATATGGCCGCCATTTTCAAAATATGTATCTGACATGGTTAAAACATACAACATAACATCGTCTATCTCCATACTACATGCTTGCTAAATTTTATACGAATCACTCCATTAATTCCGGATATATTACCTCAAAACTTAATTTATTCGCATAGCACTAGCTTACAAAATAGCGGACAAAATATGCACCATGAAGACACAGTTGATAGTTGTTATTTATACTGCCAGCATATAATGATAAGTGTGAAATCACTTCATGGTTTCCATAATATAAGATTAAAAAGCAACATAAATAAATGACCGCCATTTTAAAAATAAGTTTCAGGTGTTATAACAATATACAATTTTAGACTTCTCTACAGCAGGAATTGGTTAATGGTTTCCCGAGATATGATAAAAACTTAATTTATTCGCATTGTCCTTACTTACAAAATGGCGGACTAAATGTGTTCTGTGGATATCCAGTTCCTAGATATAATATCTACTGCGAGAATTCAAAGTTATATTGGAATTGATTACATAATTTCGACGATATTGCGTATTAAGGTTAAATAACTACACCCCCACCATTTTTCAAAATTCTCTGACATGCTTAAAACATATCACTTAATATCGTCTCCATCAGTACTACTTGTTTGCAAAATTTGGTACGAATCGATAAGTTTTTTACCGAGATACGACATAATAACTTTATTTATTCGTATGGTGCTATCTTCCAAAATGGCTGACAAAATTCGTAATGTTTTGATGTATGTGATGCTCATAACAGATACTTTCTGCGCACATAATGTGGTCGAAATGGTTTAAATGGTATGACAGACATACTAAATATACCTCAAATAGTTTGCATAGCCACCATTTTTAAAGTGAGTATATAATAAAGTTCGATTACTTACTTTTTTTGTCATATAAAAGTATTTGTTACCTGTCCAATTGGGTGAGAATTGGTTTGATAGGGTTCGAGATTTAAATAAAATTATTTATTTCTTCATTTGGTGCTATTTCTCAAAAATGGCGTACCAGTAACAATAAACATATCAAAATTTCATGAATACACCATGCTCTGCGATAAAAAATATTTGGTTTAAATCGGTTTAATAGTTCCCAAGATATGACATATGAAACAAAATTTAAAATTACCGCCATTTTGAAAGTAAGTGCCCGAATTGGTCGAAAACTATTAATTTTAGGTATCCTTGCTAAGTACTATATGTGTACCAAGTTTGGTGAAATTCGGTAAAAGCGTTCAAAACTTGAAATAACACACACGCACACACAGAGCCAGGCAAGTGGTCTCATAAGGTTTCTTTTCCTTCGGAAAGTAAGCTATTCCCATCATATCTCGGGAACAAGTTAACTCATTTAAACAAAATTAAGTACGTTAATAGTTCATGATGTATTGGTTCAATCTAGAAATAAATTATTTTATTGGCCCACATATTTTCTAAGATAATGCACATTAAAGAAACAAGCTTTTACATTATTATGCGCAAACCATTTAGAAGATTTACAAAAAAAATAAGTATGTTCATAACTCATGATTTAAGCGCTAAATTTATAATGTTGTAATTAATTTATAATTCTCAATTTTGTAATGTAGTGAAACATAAAATTAACCATCTTTCATTACATCTCGGTAACTATGTAACCGATCCTTGCATATTTTGCATTCAAAGTAATACACTTATAGGCCATGTTCGTGTATGCAATTTAAATTAATGACACTTTTTTTTTAATGGTGGCAATATAAATATGTTAGTTCCATTTGCAAAATTTACGACCCTGCTTGCCCAGTTTCGACCAAACTTGTGCTAAAAGTATATTTTACAATCTTCAAATATGACTATACACAGCCTATTTTGTTCACTATTTTGTAAGATAGCACTAGATAAAATATTTGTTTTAATTTTTATCTCGCGGAACAATGAACCGATTTCCACCATATTTGGTAAAAAAGTAGTACTGTGGTAGGACATGAAAATTTTGAGGCTATATTTACAGAGCTCCAGAGATGTATTTTCAAAATTGCTGTTTTATAAACATTTTAGTATAGTATGCATAATATATGAACATAATATATGAATATACTATATGAATATTATGCTATAACTGTGATACCATGCAAGCTTTAAATAAGTATATATATATATATATATATATATATAAAGTAATTTGTTAGACGTTTTGGAAGATAGTGCCACATGAAAAACTAGGCCTTTTTTTGTCCTATCTTGGAAAATAGTTAACTGATACCCAATAAATTCAGGTGAAAAGTTATACTTTTGTAGTCCATCAAAGTTTATATGACTTACCAAGGCAGTCACGTCATTTCAAAATAAAAGCCATATAAATATTTAATGTCTATATTTTATACATTCCATTTAATTTCAACCAAATTTAAAATGTAGCTGTATCCATAACCAAAATAGAATGTGCCAACGCATTACCGTTTTGTTCTCCAGTAATGAAGATAGCGCTACATGAGAAATGTGAGCGTATTTGTAATATGTATGTGACCAATGAACCGTATTCTACCAATCTTTGCTCACAAGTAGTGCTAAGGTAGGCCATTTTTTAAGTGAATCTGTCTTTATTATCTAAATGTATGCAATGTAACTCATTTAATAAGTTTACCGTATCTAAATCACAATACAACCCATTTAAGATAAACTTTATATGCTGAGAGTGTCCAAAAAAGCATCAAGTATGCTTACAGAGATAATATATTGCCGCATTTTTGTGATAGAGTGCTAAGTGATGAAACACAATATTTATGGCATATTTTGGGAACCAATAATCTAATTACCGCCAAATGTTTCACTCTAGTAGTGCTGCAGTAGACCATGTAAATTTACAGCGTTTAAGTGAGTCAGAAATATTTTTTCTAATTGTGCAACATAAAATATTTGAATTACTTTACTATATGTATTAAATATATTGAAACTTTTAACTAAATATTATAGGCTTAATTTATCTGTTAGACTCATAAGAATGCCTTAGCACAGCCTATTTTTTAATAATTTTTGTACAATAGCAGCAAATGGAAAACTAAAGCTCTTATTAGATATATCGTAAACCAGTCAAGCTATTCCCATGAAATTACGCTCACTAGTAGTGCTACAACGGGTCATGATTTATGAGACTCACACACTTGTTTTCAAAATGATTTTCCTGTAAAAATTTAGAGTTGATAAACTCAGTGTACCAAACCTTTAAACGGATTAGGTACTATCGAATTTGATGCTTCGAATCCTACCTCCATAAAGTGGTTTGTTGCACACCAGCTTACGGTACGAGACGTTCTGAGTTCGAGTCTCAGGTAAGGCACTTGTGTATTTATAAATGTCTCAGTAGGATTGCATTCATTTGTTTCTGGTTCCATCGCCAATGACAGTACTATCAACGAGATATCACCTACCATCTAAACTTTTAAGAACTTCATAAAAATTATTTGCACCCATGTATAGGAAAAAATGCTTATTGGATATATGAATAACTTCTGTTTTAATTAAGTGGTACTCATGATACAGAAATTTCTTCGTGATTTTCCAATAAAAGGAAATTCCAGAAACTAATTCAGTTTTACACAAGCTTCGCCAATAAAAAAGCGTTTGTTCCAATATGTCTACCGAGTGTGCTTATTAGAATATAAGGGTGCTTGCTACATGACGGCCAAAAGATTTATGTGTCAAACTCTAGAAATTGTACTTTCCAACATAAGGAGAATAGACATTAACACAACCATAGATTAAAGGTGAGGTAGAAGACATATTTTCATCTCATAGATATGTCTCCAACACCAACTCTGCCAACGCCAGTACAACAGCAAAAGTCGTATAAACAACACTGATGTAAGTCTATTTTTTTTACATGTAAGTTTTGAACAGACCCACTTTTTAATACGAATAAAATACTTTGAATAAATTGAACATTTACTAGTTGCATCATAGCTAGGTTAAAAAGAGTGCAAACACGTCTCAAACGCTTACCAATGTTGTTTTTTTGCTATTGGTAACATTGGACATGTGAGCAGTCTATTTCTGGAACACGGAGAGAGGCTACTGTGCAAGTCATGTGAGCATTCTAGCACCATGCTTCCCCTACAATATAAACCTACATTCTCCCCAACCTCCCTCCTAAACCACGAAGGTAGTGGTGTGTTAGAAGTGCGGGTCTTATAATGTTGGCTACATGTGACAGCAGTGCTGGCAATAAGGCGCGGCATAGCGTACCCGGCGAAGGTTCGCATACTACAGCCGGGCCCAGTGACAAGTGTGAGATGTGGAGAGGGAGGAAGGGGGGTACTTCACCACACAACTCTCTAGCCAGCGTCTCCTAGCGGTGTAGCCTGCTCTGCTTCACAGTTGCCAACTGTCTTCAATAAAACTCTCTCAATCGACACACCAAAATCACCAGAATATTACCATATTGTAAAATCAGTCAATTTCCAATTAAATTTACACAAAATAATAGGCTTACAAAATATTTTATTACGCACCTGGAATTGTTTTTATGTATTGTCCCTAGTTACATTTGCTTATTGCCACACGCATTCACACAAACAGAAGTGGTGGCTTCAGGAAGTATTTCAAACGAGGGCACAAATTTAAAAATTAATATGATACTTTATTCAAGATGCAATGAACTAACACACCTCTAAACCCACTCGGGTTTTCACTTTTAGTAGTTTCATCGTGATCTCAAAAACCCGACTCAAAAACATCCACAAAAGTGTTGCATTATTTTATTGTAGAAATTATGTATATAGCATTTTTGCATGTACATTTTGTTTTTTACTGACATTCTGTATAGTTCGTTTAGCTAATTTCTCATTTCTACCTGCCCTAGCATTAGCATTTTCATTTCATTTTCCAAATGCAGTTTGTTCCCTAAATGTGTTATCTTGTCATCCAAACGTATTACGCCGATAACACCCGAAGTCGCTCACGTATCTTCAGAACTAACAAGAAAACAACACAAAAAATAAAACGCGGTTTTATCAACGTATCCTGCTAAACAAATGGTTTCTCTTTTTAGTGTGATAGGTTTGCGTTATAATAAGTTGTAGTGTTGGAGGACCAAGATTTTTAATTTAATGCCTTTCGTGATACACTAACTGGTACCCTTAATATTTTTAATTCTGTTCACTGTGTTGGTTTAATAAATACGGCATGTTACATGTAAGTTCAGTCTACAATTGCTCTGTTGCAACTTGTGTCGTAGGATAAGGATATGCTGATTGGTGCTCGTGACCCTCTGACGTCATGGCGCTATCCCAACCTCCCGTGTCGCAAGTCTGCCTGTGGCCCAAGTCAAAGCAACCAGAAAACTCTACTTCGTCCCAAGTTGTGTCATAACAGATAGAAAAAGAAGACGGCAGATACTTACGTGGGCATACGTAGAATTTACACGTTGTGGAAGTAAACGATGGACTTGCAAGGTGAATTTTCTCGATACGAACGTGATTAAATGCTAATTAGTGCAGTCTGCGTTTGGTCTGAACTAATTTATGCAAACGATAAATATAAAAAAAAATTATTGGCTATAATTTGCCGAGATTATATATAATTAAATAGTTAGGACCTTTATCAGAAAGATAAATAGATATTCGAATCACACACTTCGCACGCATTTTTATAGTAAACATTTCAGCAATATAAATTTAATTTGGCAACAACAAATAATGTGACGTATTTACTGCCATCCAATGTCATATTCGGAAATCTCACTTTCGGACAACGCATTTGTAGACTATATTCGGACTGCGTGAATGTGACGTCACTTGAATTGAACTCAAGACTCGGACACGTCCACAGGTACTGCGGATTGTTGACAGGCCTTACAAGGGATCAAAAATATTGTGAATAAACATAGAAAACTGAACAATACACCAACTTTAAAAACTATGAAATACGGCTCTGTTATTTTCGAAATATTCACAAATTCTCAAGCCTTGAATATACACAGAGGTAACTAAAGTCATGGGATAGCAATATGCAAATATACAGATGGCAGTTGTAAAGCATACAAAATGTATAAATGGGCAGTGCATTGGTTGGGCTTTCATTTGGATTCAAGTGATTCATGTGAAAAGGTTTATGACGTGATTGTGGCCGCACGACGGGAATTAACAGACTTTGAACGCGGAATGGTAGTTGGAGCTAGACGCATGGGACATTCCATCTCTGAAATTGTAAGGGAATTCAACATTCCGAGATCCACAGTGTCAAGAGTGTGCTGAGAATACCTAATTTCAGGCATTACCTCTCACCATGGACAACGCAGTGGCTGACCACCTGCACTTAATGACCGAGACCAACGACGTGTGCGCAGAATGGTCAGTGTTAACAGATAAGCAGCACTGCATGAAATAACTGCAGGAATCAATGTGGGTCGTACGACGGACGTGTACGTTAGGACAGTGCGGCAAACTTTGGCTGTACTGGGATATGCTAGTAGAAGACCCACTCAAATGCCTTTACTAACAGCACGACATCACATGCAGCACATCTCCTTGGCTCGTGACCATATCGGTTGGACCCTAGACGACTGGAAAACAGTGGCTTGGTCAAATGAGTCCCGATTTCAGTTCGTAAGAGGTGATGGTAGGGTGCGAGTGTGGCGCAGACACCACGAATTCATGGACCCATATTGTCAAGAAGGAGCTGTGCAAGCTGCTGGTGGCTCCATAATGGTGTGGGCTGTTTTTACGTGGAATGGACTGGGTACTCTGGTCCAACTGAACCGATCATTGGCTGGAAAGGGTAATATTCAACTACTTGGAGACCACTTGCAGTCATTCATGGACTTCATGTACCCAAACAACGATGGAATTTTTATAGATGACAATGCGCCGTGTCACCGGGCCACAAATGTTCGCGATTGGTTTGAAGAACATTCTGGACAGTTCCAGGGAATTATTTAGCCACCAAGATCGCCCGACATGAATCCCATCGAACATTTGTGAGACATAATCGAGAAATTAGTTCGTGCACAAACTCCTGCACCGGCAATACTTTTGCAATTATTGATGTCTATAGAGGCAGCATGGCTCAATATTTCTGCCGCGGACTTCCAACGACTTGTTCAGTCCATGCCAAGTCGAGTTGTTGCACTTCGCCGAGTCCGACACGATATTAGGAGGTATCTTTTGACTTTTGTCACCTTAGTGTAATACTGCAACAGTAAAAGAACATCATGTGTTACGTCGTCAGAAAACACATAGCAGACTACACGCACCTGCCATCTATCGAGCTGTTAGAGCACTGCGTGAATCGCGTGGGCACAGGTGGCTTGTGTCCCGTTTCTGCCGCTCTTCGGCTTTTACTGAGAAGTCTCGTGTACCTTCGGCAAGGAGAACATGTACAGCAGCGATGGCACAGACCGTCTGTGCCCGAAAGCAGAGAGCAAAAATATTGTTTGTGCCTTAAAATAAAGAGACACTATTAGCAGCTTAGTGGTACAGAACTTAATGACCAAACATGTTACTTTGACACTTAAATTTTGAAAGAAAGATCTATAAAAGAGCAATTATTTGTTGGGGCATGTTTAATGTTATTTGGGAGGGCACGTGTTCCTGCGAACATTGACAAGAGCCGCTCCTAACACACACACACACATACATATATATAAATAGAATAAAAAATGTTGCTTATCCGCGTCAGTCTGTGTATTCGCTTAGTACTTCTAAACTACTTCATGGATTTTGATGCAGTTTTCAACATCATTTAGAGAATTCATTGATTGAGGTTTTTTATATACTTCAAATATATTTTATATAATAGTAATAGAGAAATGTAGAACCATTTGTAATCAAGTAGTAAAAAACCGCTTTTAGGGCACCTACATGGCTTGCGCTGACTAAACTATAAAAGAGTCATCACATAAATGTAGTACAGAGGTGTAGCTCTCAAAAGGGTACACAGAAAAGTACCGAATAGCATATGTTTATCTTTTAAGGATGACCAACAGTAACAATTTTTGCTTTCAAATTATCGATGTAAAAGCTAAATTGTTACCGGGCGAAGCTTAGCCGGTTCACTAGTGTGTGTATATATATATATACACTGAATAGACAAAAAAATTGCTAAGGCGTGTGTATGCAAATAACAGAGGTATGGAACCAATCAGAGTAACGCGATGCGGTCGGCATCTAGATCGGTTACTGCTTCTACAATGGCAGTCATCAAGATTTGAGTGGGTTTGTACGTGGTGTTATAGTCGGCGCACGAGAGATGGGACATAGCATCTCCGAGGTAGCGATAAAATTAGGATGTTCGCGTACGACCATTTCACGAGTGTATCGTGAATATCGGGAATCCGGTAAAACATCACATCTTCAACATCGCTGCGGCCGGAAAAAAATCGTGAAAGAATGGGACAAACAACGACTGACGAGAATCATTAAAGGTGACCGACGTGCAACCCTTTCTCAAATTGGCGCAGATTTGATTTGTAGACTGCTCTGCAGGATTCATGGTGTTGATTGCCTCCTGCATACCTTCAGACATTAGTCGAGTCCATGCCACGTCGTCGTGCGGCATGTTTGCGTGCTCAGGGGGCCCTACACGATATTAGACAGGTGTACCAGTTTTTTTTGCTCCTCAGTGTGTGTATATATATATATATATATATATATAAATAAATAAAACACGAGGCAATTTTCAAAGATGTGTTGAAACTGAAACCACATCATCTGTGGACCAATATAAACAAAAAATCCCAGTAGCAAAATGTTCGGAAAATCCATGTAGTATTTTTGAATTTAATGTCAAATTAAGTTTAACAATGCCGGGAGTCCGCAGATTTATGTACCAGCGTGTTTGACACGAAGGCGAAAGGTTTTTGTGAAAAACATCTACATGTAAGACTACTTTACCATCGTAGCTTATACGATTCCGTTCGTCTTCGAGATATGCAACGTGTCGTTCTCGCAGGTACATAAAGCTGCGGATTCCGGGCTTTGTTATGCCTAACTTCACATAAATTAAAAAACACTAAATGAATTTACTGAACATTTTGCTACAAGTATTTTATATTTATATTAATTCAGAGATGCTATGGTTTGAATTTCGACAAAAATTTTTCAAAAACACTTTTTATATGTGTATACACTATATAATAGAAAACATTAAAATTTATACAATAAATTCTTTAATAACCTATTAGCTCTAGACAAACGTACAGACGTTCAGTACTCTAAAATATTTTTCCATTATGAAGGTTTTCGAAACTCGGTTTACAAGGCCAAAATGAATTGTTAACGGAAAAATTATCTACATTTCCCCTTAAAATCACCAGATCTGCTACTAGATTTATAAGAAAATTGCTTGTCGCTAATATTAAATTCGGCTAGGAGACCATTGTCTAAAGTCAACCGATCTGGTGAGAAAATCCCAATGTTGGCAACTCTGCTCCGCACAACGTCTGCCTTCGCACCCGGCGGGCTCTTGCTCTCTCACCCCCACCCCCTCAAACAAACACCGTTCTTCCTCTTAAATAACTTCTGTCAGGCGGCAGAAGTTCGCCGACTGCTCACACGTCCCGCAAGAGGAAAGAAATAAAATTTCTCCTGCCTCGCGTCGGAGGCCCCGGAGATCTTCAATAAAATGCCGGCCATTCCAAGCTGTTAAACTCCTTGTGAAACTTGATACCCGTCCAGTCCAGGAAAAGAATTCCTCGTCCACAACTCGGGCGGGATACCTTTGTGGTTAGCTTTATGCCATAACTGCGCTAGCAACTTGAGACACAGTCCACGCCTTTCTGGAATATCACATACTGCACATCGCTTATCATTTCTTATTTATTTAATGGCGAACCTTATCGCAGTAACAGGAAAATCAGATAAAAATAGTTGTCGCAGGAATAATTAACATTGTTTCAGAATTATATATTCGATTAATTAGGATAAATATCTAATTTTTAGGTGGGATATAAATGTAAGTTGTATTATTTACGAATTTATAACACACAGGTCTAATCAAAGACGAAACAACACTCACATTAGGCCTTTAATTTTTGAGATAACAATATTAAATTGGTAAAAATAACAGATTTTACTTCTGATACAAGAACAATTTACGGAGCGGGATAGGACAGCAAGTGATAATTATAAAGTTTTAGTTCCGAATAATATCTTTTCCCACAGCATTGCATCAAGAATTCTTGAGATAAATGTCGACCTCCAGAGGGATCAAACAGTTGACAACCTCGGGCATGCGGTGGCAACCACAGGCATGCGGCTACAACCACGGGCATGCGGTGGCAACCTTCAAGCGCATGAAACTGCTTTTACGCGCATCGTAAGCGCAGTCATTCTCATAATATGTGTCAAAATGTCAGAGGAGTCAACAACGGTGTTAATTGCTCACCAAAATGTACTTACATTTTCGTGTCTTCTGACACTTGGCAATTCTTCTGAACGCTTGTTTGACAGCAGCAATTACAATAAACGTTCACCACGATTGCCAGTTTCCAAAGTCTACGCAACCCCATTTTTATTTTCTTTAAAATTAAGTAATTGTTAAAATTTCTTTGAAAAAACTTTTAATTTTAGGCCTATATTGAATTTTTTTTTTTTCCTTTTCTGGTATAATATTAGTTATACATAATCCTATAATTATCACTAAAGCATACGTAGGTGCTTTCACAGGCTCTAGAAGAATCTATTTCCGATATATGTTAAACAGAGTCACAAAGATCCAATAAACGTTGCAGGCTTAAAAATGGTCTCTTGGATCTGCAAACCAGGATATCATACTACTTTCCTAACAACTTTTGTTTCGAATGGACACTTGCTGAGAGCAAGTAGTAGGATAATGAGGAAGCTGAGCCAACCGGTTGTGGATTCGGAGCTTCAAAGCTGTCCGCCAACTTGGGTGACCTTGACATTTGTCCACCAACTTATTTCCATTCATAATATTGTTTCCATCCGTTACCTTGTTTCCATTGGCCATCTTGTTTCCGCACACCATCTTGTTTATAGAATGTTGCAATTATGCTGTCATTCCACCTTAGTACTTCCTGCTCTGCCATGCCACCTACTCATCTTGATTCCCCGTGCTCTGTCATTAAATCCTGCCTATCTGTCATAATTTTCATTTATAACTGGAAGAGCGTGCCACTGACATCTGCCATATTTGATGTTGTCTGCTGTAGACGATCATATTGGATGACGAGACTTTAGTTGAACTGCTACACACTAGAGTGTGCATATGTTGTATGGTCGCCATCTTGGTGGTTACCATATTGGCAACCAGCAGTGTTCTTATTTTTATTTAATATTCTGGAGCTCAAAAATCCTGTGGAGGAATGCAGGATTGAATTGCTGAAACTTGGGTCGTCATGAAGGTTCCTAATACAACTCGGCTACCGAGATCAGATTGGGAGTAAGGTTTTAAATGTGCTATACACATTGTAACACAACCATACTGTCATCACCTGGGAAACAAGATTTCAATAACATTTTATCAAAAGTATTATTGATCTCGAGGACACTCGACTAAAATGATAACCTGTGCGATATCAGAGTATCTAATTTATTAGCAGGGCTACTGAGATGCTATGAACCCACACACCACCAGTTTGGCTTTTAGAGTTGTCTACTAGGTTGTGCTAAAAAAAAATTGTGATTTATTAATATCCATAATATTTTTAATGTTTTGAAGTGTAATGTACGTCTAAGAAAAAGGAGTAGGAGACAGAGTAGGAGGAAATAATTATATATCTGTTTACGTCCATTCACATTAAATCATTTATATTACCAAATAGAACCCTACGTGTAGGTAAATCAAAATATTTGTCGCACATGAAATGTATTTATTTACATGTGCCTACTTATAAGGAATTAAACAAATGCAAATTAAAAAAACACGAATACGTATCAGGTAATGAATATTTACGAACATAATCCAAGTAAATTTTATAACATACCGGGTGAGACGCCTAAAACTTGCACCCCAAATATTTCTGAAATCGAAGGTTCAATTGATCTGCTGATTTCTCAGAAGTAAAGCTTAGATAATGGCTCATAATTGCAGCCCTGACCTGAATGTTAATAATTATTAGACCAATTCCTATTCACATAAAGAAAACAATACTAGAGGAAATTAGAATATCAGTGGTGTTTTTTTGCAGGATTCTAGTGCAAGTAGTTTACATGCTATCGTAATATGAGTGTTTTAAATACTACACTTGCCTCATTTAAAAGCTGAATTACTAGACTATGATTTTCGTATGTTTACTTTTCTGTTTTATTGTGTGTAATATTTTTCTGAATGTGCAGGAAAACACATGTTAGATCATGTACATGTATGTGATTTTACTGTATTATGTATCATCAGTCTCTTAGGGAATACAAAAGTGAATAAACAAATTATGTGAATTCTGAAGAAGAATGAGAAAAAATGTCCTTCACAGGGTATGTTCAAAATGAAGACCATCAGCTACAATTTAATCTTCCGCTCTGACATGAAATGATTACTGCACATGTTGTAGCATTTTAGCAGAAGTTTCAGAACAGGCAGCTGTAATATGTTGGGTCACATCTTCTGGTGTAGTTGCTATGTCCTTGTAGGCAGTGACTTTTAGCATCCCCCAGTGGAAAAAAATTTAAAAATGTTAGGTCGGGGGGACACGTAGCGCAATGTACAAGTCATCTTCGTTCAATCCAACCATATTTAAATAACCGGTGACGACTAACTTCAATATGTCTTGCACTGTCCGCTGAATAACCATCATGCTAATACTACAGGATTCTCCTAATCTGCAGTGGAAGGAATAGCATCTGTGGAAGTTCGTCTGTTAAGAAGTTAACATACATATGGGAATCCAGTGTTCCTTCTGTAAAAAGGCCCTATGATATGATGGTTCACTGTACCACACCACACATTTACACTCTGTGGATGCTTATGTTCATTTTTACGAAGCCAATGAAAGATTTTTTTACTGAACAATAGTGAATTTTTCTGAGAGTGACTTAACCAATATGTGTAAATGTTGTTTTATCAATAAAGAAAATACATGAAAAATCTGTTGTATCTCATAATCGTTTCAATGTAACTCTTAATGGAGAGAGACATGGTATGGATGTTCCATCCATGATGTTGCAGAATGCTTTGTACACTTGCCGACTCATGTCAGTTCTTCTTGTAACTTCACTGTAGATAACATGCAGGCTTACAGCAACAGCAGCTAGAACATTAATAACACATTATTCTTCGGTCACTCTTTTGTTTGTGTTACAATTTCGAGGTGTTACATTTCCAGTTTGTCGTAATTGGTTAAAGTGGTTCGGTTATTGTCGAGATGGTAGACGTCTGTTAGGATGTCGTTCAGCACGCATATTATAAGAACGAACAGAATTCTTCCTACATTCACACATACACCATAAGCATTCCTACTTTTTCAGCACTAGTAAATTCTGTCTTCCAGTACGTCCTACGTCTAGATAGGATGAACTATTTTAAAGAACTGACAAGGAAGTCGAAGTGCAATCAGTGTAAAGGAAACAGAATCTACACAAATATACGAACATTGTAGCCTAGTAGCTAGTAGTTAAATGGAGCATACAACCTTAGGTGCTTAAAATTGCGATATTATGGTAGCACATCAACTACTCGCGCTATAATATTACAAATACAACACTGACATTATAATTTCCCCTCATTTTAATTTCTTGTTATAAATAGGAATTATTCCATTTGAAAAATATTTAAAATTGTTCACGACATACACATTCAAATACTTATTTAAACCTGTTTCTGGCTGCAAATTTGAGCCTCTCTCTAAACTTTAATTCTGTGTAACCACCACATCAATAGCACCTTCAATTTCCAAAATATTTGCGGTGCAAGTTTTAGGTGTATCTTTCTTTATATATTGGTTGGCATTTGTACTCAAGGTTAAGCATAGAGATGAAAGAATGTCTCATAAACACAGAAAATTTATGGAACCTAATTTATTTAAAAAATTTTATTACATTCAATTGCATAATTCATTTTCATCTGCACGCTCTCCAGGATGATGTCCTCGAAGTTGATGTCCATCTCGCCCTTACACTTGACAATTCACAGGGCATGACCATGTGCACTGCTCCAAGAATTTGCGACCGAGGGATGTACACTACTCCATAAAACAACACTGACATTACAGTTTTTTGGATGTAAGTTAGTTTATATACAAGGGATAGACAAAATTATATGAACGCCTGACATGTACACAATATTTATTTATTTATTAATAAGGTGTTGGGCCACCATTTGCTTTTAGAACAGCAGCAATTCTTCGCGGAATAAATTCGTAGAGTGCCTGAATAGTTTCCAACGGAATGTTGTCCCATTCTTTTACCAAAACATCCGTCAATTGCTTTAATGATGTTGGAGATGGAAATCTGCTCTTCACTTTCTACTCTAAAACTCCCCATAACTATTAAATTATGTTAAGGTCTGGCGATTGTGCTTGCCAGGGAAGATGTTTGATGATATTCTAATGCTCCTCAAACCAACACTGAACCTTTTTGGCTATGTGTATGGGCGCATTATCATCTTGGAATATGGCAGGGTTTTGCAGCAATATGCTAGTCATAGTAAGAACTTTATCATTGAGGATGTCGAGATATTCATTCGCAGTAATCCGGCCAGTGATGAGAATGAGAGGACCAGCTGAATACCACGATATAGCCGCCCAAATCATAACGGAACCTCCCCCATGCTTGACTGTAGGAAGCAGGCAGTCCGCATCATAGGCTTCTTTTGGGGTTCTCCATACATAAACCCGGCTGTTTGTAGGAAACAATGTAATCGATGATTCATCGGACCATACCACTTTCTTCCAATCATCAAGTTTCCAGGTTTTTTGAACGTGGCACCACTTCTTTCGCAGCTTAGCGTTGGCTTCCGTTATAAAGGCTTTCGCAATTGCAGCCCTTCCATGAATGCTAGCTTTGTGGAGATCCCACCGTATTGTTTTTGTCGAAACAGTATTACTCAAGTGAGTGTTGAGTTCTGCTGTCACTTTTGCCGCAGTAGTTTTATGTTGTCTGGCCACAATTCTTTTTAATGTTCGTCGGTCTCTGTCAGTTAACTTTGGGTTGCGCCCACTATTCCTCTTCGCCGATGATGGTTTACCATGTTTTGTGTATGCTGTCATTACCGTGGATACTGTCGCTCGTGAAATGTTAACAATTCAGAACTAGAATGATTAAAGGGGCGTCTTTGAGCATCCACACGCCTGGTGTATCTTTCTGTTTTCTTATTATTTGATGATAAACTGCCCTATAATTAATGTATGCCAAGTTGAACAGCAAGTTTCGCGGCTCTACTCTGCACTCTCCTGCTCTCTCGCACTTCACTGCACTGTGTACTGAGGGCACGCTGATGCCGGCTGGTGCGGTGGGCGCGTGCAGTGGCAAGCGGTCTGGAGGGCAGGACGACGTCCTGCGTCATATCCCACATTTAAATTGAACTAATTGTGTCTACATTGTTTTCTATAAAAAAAACAACTGAGCATTCACATTTTAAACATTGGACACTTTCTCTTTTCAAGACTGCCTAACCGAAAATACTACTTCTAGTTTCTGAGGCAGAACATTTGAACTCAGAGCTCAACAGAAAAACATTTATGGTCAGCGCTTCATCTCTGTCCCTCTCTTTATCAACTAAGTCAGCAGGGCCGTGCACGCTCCTAAGCAGATACACACACTTCCAGGGCAATAGCCCTGTTTAAGGTAAAATGAACAGAACTAAACAAACAACCAAGAGTTTAACAATTTTTACAGTCAGTAGTGCTAAGTGCTGTAGTCTGAGGGTGTCCCTTGCTCTGGGGACTTCCAGGAATTCGGCCAGCACACTCCAAGTACCAGCAATCGAAACACAGTGCTGATCCAGTCGACCACTCTCATGTCCACCTGAAACAAACGCTAGTGTGACATCGCATACCGTCTGTCACCCTCCGACCAGAAAAACAAAACAAAACAAGACATCGTCACTAATTCACATTAGGCCAAAAGTTCCAAAAAAATTTAATTCCCAGTTAACTTTTGTTAAACATCCGGTCCTGGCTGAGAGCTGTTCTCCCAAACCGACGATGCCATGCGCAGACAGTATTTTATGGTGACTGACAATGTGGGGAGAGGGGCGTACCTCACTAGCAACTGCGTCACTCCTCTGACGAACCGCCACATCCAGGCTCCTCATAATATACTAACAATTATTTTCAATAATAAATTGACTTAACTCCCTAAAAAGTTTTATTTTTAGTAAATAGTGCAATACAAAATCACGAAAAAAAAAAACTGAACAGCAAACACACTATTGATTCAATGAAATAAAAATTGGGTGTCTACAGCTAATCATGTTGAAAATTTACATGATGTGAAAAATTCGTTAAAATATTATAATTAATTTATTTTAACTGAAATCAAAAATTCTTGTTTAACAAATAACTATAAGGATTTTCCAAATATAAATCAAAAATATATTCGATAAAATTTTCTTCAATATCAAATTTAAAAGAAATTTATTGGAAGAAAGTGACCCAATTTGTAATAAAAGTAAAAATATTTTTTTATATCATGAAATAAAACATTTTGCGAAATGATATAATATAATAAAGTGTTCTATGAAATACTGCTAAAAATATTGAAAATTAATAAAACAAAATCTTTTTCTTGTTTCTGATGAAGGTGTTTTTAATAAGAAAATTGAAAAGGCAAATTTAATATTCAATATTCAAAAATTAATTATAAAAAACCAGATGTTTAATAATACATGATTCAAAAGAAAAATATATCACATGGATAATATTGTTTAACAAATAAAACTGTGAGAATAGAAATGCCAAACATTCAAGAAAAAATATACTTAAAAATTATAATCATTAATTTAAAATGTTTCCTTTTATTAATGCTGCTTTTGAATGTTTATTATTAAATATGGATGCATGTAAACCAAATGCAAAGTAATTGTATATAATAAAATATATAACAAACCAATACGAGAGTTTTTCTTATTATATAAAATATTACAATATTGAATATAAAATTGACTTGAGAGGTTTGGGCAGCTATTATCCATGAGTTTTTCAGAGCCGACGAGGGTAAAATGAGGTGAGAATGCAAGGGTGGGGGAAATGGGTGTTTCCCGAGAAAATCCACCGATCAGCGACATCGTCCAGCAAGATTCCCACTTGCGAAGATCCGGGAGTGGCCGGGCCGGGGATAGAACCTGGTTTGCCTTGGTGGGAGGCGAGCAGCCTAACCGCTCAGTCACCGTGGCTCCATGAGATTATAAAAACAATTGCGACAAAAGTTTTGAGTGAAATGTTAATAAAATAATTTCATGAAATTATGAAAAGTTATGGTAATTTTCATGCAATTAAAAAAAATGTAATAAAGAGTAAGAAAATAAAACAATTTAAAATAATCAAAAATATTGTGAAGAAAAATTTTTTGTTGCTCTACAAATCTTAAAAATTAATTTAAGATTTAAAAATTAAAATATAATATTTTTCAAAAACTTCATAAAGAAAATTAATTAAATGAAAAGTATAAGGGACTACTTAAAGGATTATGAAAACAAAATAAAAATTATTATATATAAAAGTTTACGATCGTAATCACTTAACTGTAAAATATCGAGGAGCTGCTAATTACTGTTGTAGTAAAAAATTATGAAAATTAAACTTTTTCACCAATATATAAACATTACACCATTGGCTTGGAATGATTTCGGGAAACGATGGGAGACCTAAATCAGGATGACTGGACTGGGATTAGAACCCATGACCTCCCGAGTGCGAGTTCAGCGGTTTACCTCTGCACCACGTCGCTTGGTAATGAGTTCGTACCAATCCGCTGGTCTAGTAACAAACTATGACTACCTTCAACTGCGATTACTTGGGAAACTTACATGTTATGTGTGTTTGCACATGCAACATATCGGTGTACATTTAAACATTTTTCATGATTCATTATTGGCAGTAACCAACGTTATGAAGCTGTACAATTTTCATTCAAGGCTGCCACTTTTCTAAATAAAATAATTTAAAGTGGTTTAAGTTACCCAGTGACCAAAGCAGTGGCGTAGCCAGGGATGGGAA
Organism: Clitarchus hookeri; assembly: GCA_002778355.1. Classification (NCBI taxonomy): domain Eukaryota; kingdom Metazoa; phylum Arthropoda; class Insecta; order Phasmatodea; family Phasmatidae; genus Clitarchus; species Clitarchus hookeri. The sequence continues at coordinate 295,845 of NQII01001989.1, read as the reverse complement.
GTTTGGGGTTGGCCCGTTCTGCTCCTAACGTTGTTGTCAACAATTGATATAAAATTATTACTAAAAGTATAATAGTAATAAAAATATGCAGTTGCTGTTCACTATGATGCATTTTATAATACTGTGAGGTAAGTCACTGCTATAAATAATATGTCATATTAAACAGGTTTTGCCGCTGATGGTATCGGTGTAACAGCCCCCCCACCCCTCCAATTCAACATATCTGGCCCAACTAATAACCTTGAGGGATTGCTGACGACGACACTGGACCTAAAGCCCTGAGTGACCGCATATTGACAATATCTCCGCCTTGACCTGTAACCCAGCCATGCTGCAGGCTGGATCGTGTCTGCGCTGTCTGCTCGTGTGACAAACACGCGGTTGTCCGCTGCGGTGAAAAACTGCATCCGCCGTGTGGACTTGTACGGCAGTCGCTTACTCACCCGAGCGACAGCCACAACCCTACAGTCGCCGGAGATAGCCGGCCAGGCTATAACCATTCCTCACCGCTAACAGCCAAGGAATACTCATCCTCTACACGCGCCTCTGGAGAGACCGTCTACTGTGCGCTATCTCGCCGGAGGAATATCGGCTATCGATAACCAAGCTCACGCATCAGGCAGCGGTGCTGGAGAAATATAAGCAATCAGAGTATCCACATTGCGAGTTTGCCGTTGGCGATATCTGCTCGACAGTTAGACTTCACATCACTGCCGATGTGAGAGTGAGCACTTCACGTGTCGCGGTTTCACAAGATTATATGAAACGCCGCCTTGAAGACAGAACTGCGTGGAAAACGTTGCAGTATATCAGTTAGATAAACTGCTCAAATGTTACATATATTACGTTTGCGGATTTACTTATAGCGGTAGAAAATATATTGAATGAAAAATTAGCATTTTACTTCAAATTAAAACGTTATACTTGGTACAAAAAGAAACATATATTCGTAGGCTGATTTAAGCGCTATTAAGGATCGATTTCACCTCTTTTGCAGACATTTTTCATTTTCGCGTCATAATTTCGTATTCACAGTATTACTGACACTATACAATAACAAAACATTTTCATTTTACAAGTTGTTCAATATGTTTGTGCTACACGTTCATAGTGTGTTATCTGCTAGTTGTAAATGCCAGGAACATATTACATTTGATCAATAACTTTCTGCCTTTTTCATGCAGGAAATAACGCACAGTAAAATATTAGATACAAAAGTATTAAATAACTAGTAAATTTTACATTTTGGATAATCAAACATTTCGAATAATACCTCTGAAACTGAAATTATGTTACGAAAATGAAGAAGCTTGGCCTAATAAGTGAAGCTGAGCCTAAAAATGCGCAAATTCGCGGGAGCCCAGGAGCCTACAGGGGGATTGCATCGACTTGCAGCTATCAGAGCAGACACCAGATGGCATTCACTATCATTCTCTTGGCAGAGGCACTCCTACTACTAATAAATACGTAAATTATTGTTAGGAAAGCATGTGTAGAAAAGATAATACACCTCATATCCATAACCTCATATGCGAGATGCCAACTCATTCAAAGGTCACCTACTACAACAGGTTTCCAGAAAACCCACACAAATGGCTAAAACTCCTCAGTAATTGACTTCTACAAATTTTCAGTGCCACAAAAACAATTACTTGTTTTCAAACTAAATATTCTTTACAGAGTAGAAACTCTGTGTCAGAATAAATAAAGTTCAACTACTAAATATTCTGTCTAATTAGATGACTTAACTTTATTACTTATGTTTGGCTTACTAGTGGATAAACTTTATCACGCATGCCTGAATGGGTGAGAAACCAGCGAAGGGCGTGGTATTAGCAGTCATTTCAGCATGACTGCTCAGCGAGCCACAAATGGATACATTTGAAACCTGTTAGTAGATAGAATATAAGAGAGCTGGCACAGGGGGTTAGGGGTTCGGACGCTCGGATGGAAATGGTCTGTGGCAGTGGACCAGTAGTGGCATCTGGAAGAGGACTGGCGGTGGCAATATGGCAGAAGACCAGAGGTGACCCTTAACATTTGACTTTGACCTTGATCTCAACATTTCCCATTTCTCCTAAAAAAAACCTTTAAAGTTCTTAGAATTTCTCTCAAAATTGCCCGATTTTCCCTCCAAATCTTCCAAATTTCCTGCCAAACGTTTCCTATTCCAAAATTTTATGAGTCGCTCAGTCTAAAAATAGTATGACCATGTTTCAAGAATGTTCCAGTTCATGCTCTGCCATTCTACTACGTGCTCTGTCATTCTATGCCACCATCTTGTTTCTAGAATTTTCCATTTCGTGCTCTGTCATTCTATGTTTCCCCCCTTATTTCAAGAATGTTCTAGTTCATGCTCTGTCATTCCATGCTACCACCTTGTTTCATGAATGTTCCAGTTCATGCTCTGTCATTCCACCTCGACATCTTGTTTCTAGATGTAATATGGGTACCAACACAAGTTTAAAAGATTTATACATAAAATATATATGGAAATTATTGTTTTCCCAAATATTATCGGCATGTGTATGTCTATTCAAGATGTATGTGCTCATTATGTTAACTCATGCAGTGCCCATATCGACAAGACACTGAAAATGAATACATTTTTATATATTTATAACCAGTACTCTGAAATTGTTAATATTAATTAGAAAGAGTATAGGCATAGGTATGTCTATTATAACTCAGACCAGGAAGTAGGCATGCAGCATGAAAATGTAATAATCCTAGAAAATTAACCAATCACATTCTAAAAAAAAATTTCCTTAAATAAATTTTTGTTTGTATAGGATAATACATTTTTCTTGTAGTTAGTTTTTCAGAAAATTATCTTGTTGTCAGGTCGCCAATTCCGGGTTCAAGTGCAGTCTTTGATTTCTATCTTCTGGAGACTCGCAGACACTTGATGTGAAAAAAAATCAATTATTATATTTCTGTTATTGCATCCTTGTCAATCCAACAATTTTTCATCTGGAAACTTCATCCAACGAACGTACATTTTACTGTCTTTACATTTCAAAACTTTTTGAACAAGATAAGTGTCGGGGAATTATGTGCGGTGTATTTCCTCACTGTAAAAGCCGCCCCGAATAACTTGGCCTTCCAGGTCTCCGAGATAGTAGGTACGAGGACATAATGTCGAATTTTGACGACTCTGTACAATAAGTTTGACCAGTTATGTCCCTTTCATTCTTTAAATGTGTACATAGTCTCCTTAGCTTTTGGCTTCCGACTATGAATAATTTTTTCATTCTTGTAAATTGTTTGCAGAAGCGAGTTGTCTTTAACGTCGATGGGGCACATACCTATTGTACGGTATATTTTGTGGCTGTACTCGGAAACCAGTTCTGATGATATTCCCAACCATTTAAAGCTTCCTTGTGCCGATAATTGTTTCCACATCGCTTCTTTCAAAGTGCGATTATACCTTTCGACAACAGCACACTTCATACCACTTTGTGTAGAATAATTTTAAAAAGCGAACTTACTAGAGCAGTCGATCAGTCAGCTTATACTTGAATCCTTTATTCACACGAGCATATGGAATCATTAAGACCACATATGGCTATTATAAATCACGCAATCCAAACACCATCACTTTACGCCTTGGATAATTCCGTCTAGCCTTCTTGTGCAGTTTGCTAGCGAGTTCTGCCTGACTCATCGTATGTAGCCTCCTTCATGCAATTCCTAAAGAATTTTAGTATAATTTCGTTCATTTGGAATTAGTTCCAGCTCTTTGTGAAGCAATAAGCAGCCGCAATATATAAACAAGTTAGTTAACAACATCCCATTAGACATACTCTAAATGATGTCCATCTTAGATTTTGGCCAGCAGACCAGAACCAGATGGTATATTTACTTCTGGAAACAGACGTGAATTAATGCTTAATTTTGCATGGGCAGTATCTTTATATTTATTGTTCGATGGACTGTTATCTTTTAAATATGCACTCGTTAGTTTGAGCAGCTTCTTGTACTGTTGCAGAGCAGCTTGAGAATACGTAGTAGGTTCTATCCTTAAGAGTAATACGTAAGGCCAAGGACTGCATGCAGATATTCATTTCCGATTTAAATTTTACAACTTGGGAGGAAAAATATTTTATTTGTTTTCCAGAAACCATTTTTAATTTCGTTTGTAAACTTCATACGTTCTATCAGTGATCCGAGGTGAATACATTGCTAGGTAACCACGAGAATGTACATTTCAAGTATAAGCTCGATACTTTTTACGCTTCAAAACTGACAATGGAATATCGTCTTCATCTGCCACTCCTTTGGCTGTATGTCCTCATAGGGTTCTTTCATCAATGCGGCATGTGAAACTACAGGTTGCAAATTATCAAGTCATGATGTGGGCGGTATGAATGATCCTCCAAAACCATGTCATGTTCCAAATGTGCTTGCTTGGCCAACAAATATTTTCCACGCACATTTTCAATAACGCCACGTAATTCGTCAACAGTCTCCACCATTTTACTTAATATAAACACTAATGGAAACAGTTTATATATAATTGTACTATTTAGATGAAGTCTTCGGTTTTGGATGAAATGCCGCTATAGGCCGAGGTGCACTAGATGTAGGAGTGGCAGAAGGTCGTATGGAAGTCGGCTTGATGTTGTTTTTGATACTGTCTTCTAATTTTGTTATGGGCTGTATTATAGCATATCGGATCTGAATACAGTGTTGCCATACTTTCTTATTATAATTCATGGAAAATAAAGCAGCAATAATATTGCCGTTTATTATTTCCTCTACAGCATTATATTTAGTATCTAACACAAATAGTTTGCTTAAGCCTTAAGTCAATGTACGAAGTTTGGCCTCTCTTTTATCATTTGTTCGCATTTCTACCAATGCCCTTAAAGTCTCTTCATTAACTGCTTGAACATACAACATATTAACCACATCACCACCATATTTCTGTTCATCCACATTCTTAAGTCACTTCCCTCCAATACTCAAGTGAACATCTTCCATCTGTACTAGACAGCTATCTCCCCAGCGTTTCAGGCCTTCATGTCCGTATTTAGATATGGTATAAGACATATATTCTTTAAACTTTACGAAAGACATGTCTGAATTTATATGGTCGGAATACGCATGGCGTAAATTCATTTCGTCTATCCGAAACAAAACTAGCACATGTGCATTGTCACGAAGTAACTGTTTTGTAGGCGAGAATAAGTTTGACAGAGGTAAAAACAATCCACCAATACATGCCGGCCCATACTGAAATATCCCTGCGTGCAAGCCTGCTTCTCACATTCCTCACCATCTAAAACGAANTGCAAGCCTGCTTCTCACATTCCTCACCATCACGGAGTTTGGTTAAGCTATATCGGGAGGAATCACATCTTCATTATTGCTGCATGGAGAATACTTCAGATCATCCACAGCTTCTAGAATCCGAGCAAGTCACATGTACTTTGGTTGTTCAGGCGATTTACAGTAAAGATACACATTCTCGAACAGAAGACAATTGGTCTCTAACAGTAAACTCAGAAGCACGCATGTTTTGCCGCAATTAGAGGGTCCACAAATTAGACACGTATTTGGCAACAGCGAACCATGACATGATTCGTGGGAAGTAGCTTCATCCTATGTGATGATATGCACTGGAAGACTAGTGTCCTGCTTGACAAACTTCTTTCGACGTATATAGAAGACATGCAAAGTTTTTGTACTTATACAGTGACCATATCAAAGTTTGGAGGGAAGTTGCTGGCTATTCTCCAAAAAGTGTATAAAAGAGCTCTCTAGTGGGTTGGTGGTCAGTCTGTTGTAATGCCTCGTAGGGTCAAGACCAAAAGTGGTTGTTGACTTGTGAATTCGCTTTAAACAAGCTTCCATTCGAGCTGCGTATTCTCGGTTATGAGTACTGCGGGCCGGGTACGAAGCTTACAAAAAGGCTTGCACGGGTGATAGAGATATTAATGCTTTCAACGAAGCGTGTAAGAACGACGATATTGCTTATACCAGCAGTAACAACTTTAGCGACAGACACTCTGCTAATGCTGTTCTGACCGATAAAGCTAAGAGGTTTGCAAAATTAACCTCAGTCCAAATTTGGTGAGTATCTAGCTACTTGAGGTGTTTCCAAGATAATGAAAACCAAAGTAAAGAAAGGTATGGGCATGCAATTCCACCAGAAGAAAAAATTTGAACTCGGAGAAAAACACCTGATGGAAGGAAGAAAAGAAGAGGTTTTCTACAGTTCGTTCTGCCTGCACTGGGTGCTCTTGGAGGTCTTATCGGAGGCACTGGCGGTATAGCCAGGGCAGTAAACAGTGCTGCAGAACAAGGTAAGCAGTCGGACGAAGCAATTCGAAACAAAAGAAAGCTGGAGTCGATCCGCAATAGGATAAAAAGTAGCAAAGTTCTGTACTTGAGACCATATCTGATAGTCAGTGGAAGCCAAAGAAGAAAAAGAAAAAGTCGAACGAAAGGGACAAAAAGGTGATCTTGAAGTCATTGCCTAAATGTCCCCTTACGAACTTAGACACAAAAAATTTGCATGCAAGTTAAGAATACCAAATTTCTGCTGCGTGTGCATTCATGNAAAAAGTCGAACGAAAGGGACAAAAAGGTGATCTTGAAGTCATTGCCTAAATGTCCCCTTACGAACTTAGACACAAACAAATTTGCATGCAAGTTAAGAATACCAAATTTCTGCTGCGTGTGCATTCATACCACAGAAACCTAAATATAATGAGTCAGCAGTCGTTAATATAGATAATATCAGAGGTCCAGGCACACACTGGGTTGCATACAAAAAAATCTGGAAACTGAGCCGAGTGTTTCGATAGCTTTGAAAATTTATGTCCACTGAAGAGTTGAGAGAGCATTTGCGCGGTGCGAAACTGAAATATAATTACAAAGCCAAGAATCTGTCAAGCGAGTGGAATTGTAGACACTTGTGCATTCGCTTCTTAAGAAAAAATGTGGTTTCTTTTAAAAGCATGCAGATAGCATCCTCGCATCAGTCATGTCGATAACTCTACTCCTGTCGGTCAAGAGCTCGGAGCTTCATTCCACGTATTTCCCCGATCTTAAATTAGATTGTTCCTGGTCTCTGGCACTAATCGATTTCCAGACATATTTTTCAGTCCCGAATGTGGACTTCTCCAACTCAATGTTTCGTTATGTTCGAGCGGACAATGGAGCCTCAGGCGAAGTGTGTCTACCAATCGGCTCCTACGAGATAGAAGACATTGATACATTCCTGAAACACTCGCTACAGCTTGATGTAATGTTGCTTCTTCGAGACAGCCCCAGCACATTGAATAGTGAAATGATTTATACTGAAAACATTTATTTCACAAAACACGATACACTAGCTTCCATGCTAGGTTTCGAAAATAAAATTTACGAGGCATGTAATGTGAACGACTCATCCCCGCTGGTAAATATTTTGCCGGTGAATGTTATAATGATAAACTGCAATCTGGTGAGTAGTTCATACACGAATGGTCAGCCAAGCCACACACTACATGAGTTTTCCACTCTTGTAACTCCAGAATTCAAGCTCGTCGAGGTGCCTAAAACACTAACTTATGCTCCAGTTACACCTTGCAGTGTGCAAGAAATTTTTGTTCGAGTTATCGATCTAGAAGACCGGTTGAATAATTTCTGTGTAGAAGAAATAACTTTACGTTTACATTTGAATAAATATGGAACTGAATTTTCAGAGGAAAAATTGTATAAAAACTGGTAAATGGTCAGTATGCTGCGAGCAGACAGTGTGTCAACACGTGAAAATGTGCACTTCCTCAAACTTATTTTGTTCAAAATCTGCAAAAGTGGATTCCAAAATATTTAACATTGAAGAATCAATCAGTTATGGAGATTCTATTACATAAACAGAATTTCACTCGTATTCGCCATATCTACCGGGACTGTATGCGTTGTCAACAGAGGTTCTAATCCCAGTGCAGAACCATAGGCATTTATACAGTATCATGAATTAATATATGAGGTTCAGGGGAACGATTACTAAGGAAGAGGTTGTAGGGCCTGTAACAACCCAAATCATCAGAAATGGTATACTGCATATGATAAACAGAATTGATTATGAATTGGAAAGTGTGGAAGTGAATTCGACAAGGGATGTTGGAATTACGGCTACTTTAAAGAACTACCTGTCTCACACACAACCAACTACCTGCTGCGAAAATGGCTGGCTGGGGAGTCGAAGGAGACTATATGTAAACTACCAGTTTATGAAGGTGGAAAATTCAAAGTATGTATCCCATTAGACATGCTCTTAGGTTTCGCAAAGGATTATAGCAATGTAATAATTAATTCCAAACAAGAATTGGTTATTCTCTTAACCAAGATGCAAACGAATGCGATCTATGATGTTGCAGTTGGACCAGAAGCTAGGACACTGTCAATACAATCCATCGAATGGATGCTACCTCATGTGCAATTAAAAATTTCGGAGCGTGTAAAGGTTTTGAAATATGTCAAGAAAGGAAGAAACGTCGATTTCGCTTTCCTAACATGGAGTTTGGAAACTTACCCGAGTGTGCGGTGCTCCATGAGTGTAAATTGGAACGTACAGTTGAGTTTTGCAAGCAAGAAGCCTCGCTACATCATAGTTGCATTCCAGACGGGAAAACGAATTGTTGTCAGTGCAGATCGATCGAAATTCGACCACATGAAAATAAAGAATGTTAAAACATTTCTCAACTCTGAAAATTTTCCCTATCGAGATTTAAGTGTAGATTTTACGAATGGGACTTATAAGGTACCATATCAAGTGTTTGCAGATTTCCAGAGAAGCTACTATGGACAATCACCATCCTCAGTACTAGAACTGAGTGAATTAATGAGCACCGCACCTCTACTAGTTTGCGATGTGAGCAAACAAGACGACAGAGTGAACACAGGAGTGGTTGTCTGTCGCATAGAAATGGTTTCAGCAGAGACTTTTTCCTACAACACTTGCGCATATGCTTTGATAATTCACGATCGCCTGGTCACATACAATGTACGGGACAAAATCGTTAGAGTATTGATGTAAGTGTGAAAATCCATTCAGTTACACATATCCCATCAGCATGCTCTCTAATGTGCATGGTTTCACGTCTCCTTTCGGATTCATCATAAAATAAATATGTATTGCATATACGAATGGAAGCAGAAGTTCCTGCAAATTCTTACCACCGTTTGCTTGGCAGCTGCTCGACAACAAGATTAAAGTCACAAATCGGTGGTTGACAAATCACTGCCATTGACCTACATGGCAACATGGCGACGCAGAATATGAAAAAATGAGCAGCATACCCACCGACATGTTGCCCATTGAGATGGATGCGGTAGTGTTCGTAGCAATTCCATAACAAAAAAGATTTCTCAGTATTTACTGCAGTGCTAGCATAACAATGTACGACCTGCAAACTGATTTTGAGTGTCCGTCAAAGAAAAAATAAAAAGCGAGGTGCACAAACATTAAGCACACTTGCAATGCATTCGAGAATTAATTTGCTTGTCCCTGCATCAATGCACTTCTCGTACAGAGGTGGGCTATGGACTGTGAATATGATGGCGACATGCCGGAAGACGAAAATGAGGCCAGCTGCTAACTGGTAAAGATGAAAGTACAAGCCGAAAGACAAACATGTAGATGAGGTCAGTTACCGCCTTTTGGAGGTGAGTTGTAAGAAAATACCAGAAGACGACAATAAGGTCGATACAGTGACAAGTCCAGTACAACCATGAAATTGAATTCAGCTACCATAGAATGGATATAACATAGGTCATGATGACGTAAATATATCAGTTTAAGCACAGCTTTCGTGCATGTACGAAGTGTTACAGTCATCACGAATGGACTTATAGGAAAGATGAATTGTGCAGTCCAGTACAAGAAGCTTTGTGACATGAAGATAGGGCAGAAATACATCGTAACTTATGCCCAGGAGACTGATACGTTCTACGGGAAAAGCGTTACATGTTTATTAAACAATAACTTGAAGTTCATTTGCCAAAACTATATGTTCAACTTATTCTTCAGAGGGACATTGGAGATCATAACGAGACCCTGGTGTATGTAACTTATAATTGAATGAAGTCTATCGGCAATTGAAAAAATGCACACGTGTTGGACTTCTCGTGAAGAGTGTGTTACTTCTTCGGCAGCAGAAGGGAAGAAAAAAAAATGTATAATTCGATTGACCTACAGCTTCCGTGCATTCACATTATGTAAGTCATTATATTCGAGCTTATAGAAAAAAAATTGAATAATGTTGCATATACAAGAAGCTGATTTATACGATGGCGAAGAGCATTACGCGAGTGTTATAAAAAACTGTGAATTCAGAGTACATTTACAGAAATTCTGTGTACCGTTTATTAAAGATACTGACCTACAAGTTCTTAACCAGATGGTGGCAACGTACCCTGGTATGAAGACTTTTGGAAACGTTCGCATGCTCGAATTTATGTACAAAATAATGCCTCAGTCAGGAAGAAAATACTTCAGTTGAACATCGGCATTCCTACACAACAGTCAAAATAATGAAGGTGAATTTTAATAGACAGAATGTTGAAAAGTATGACGATGTGACCATCGGCTATCGTAGAATCCATTTTGAGCCAGCAGGCTTACCAGAACAAGTTATGGCATGCAATGGACTCTAATACTGGGTAAGCTGCAATGTTGAAGAATATTCTATGTCTCTTAGTCCAGTACAACGCAGTTTCATTGCTTTTCCACTATATTATCTACGCCCTGGCATCCATATTCCGACTACTACAAGCCGTTTGTTGTCGCAAGCAAGTGAAGACCAGCATAGACAGCATTGGTGGTCGCAGAAAATCGCATATGAACTTCGTCGGACCGCCACTGACATCATTACAAGATGAACTGAGTTTCGTTCAATTGAACGGAATACAACTATTTAAGAAAATGGAAAAGTTACTTGGGAGACCATCAGCTTGCTGCAAACGTGTGAAGTATACATTGCAATATAAATTTAAGTCTGATTACTGTACACGGCCATGAACCCAGAACCTCGGACTATAGAACCCAGCAGCAGTGATTCTGACAGTGTGACCATGGAGAGTAAAATAATGTTCAGAAGTAGATGTAAATGCATCGAAGCGTTTTGTGACCTCTTTTCTAAAATTATGCTCTTACTTGCCGAGATTTATAAATAAAGAAGATAACGGCATACTTGTCACAGGAATATACGAAGATTTACTGCATCCAGTTCGAGGTCGACTGTGGGCTAGAGAGATGACAACATTCCCCCTGCTAACCATTATGTCAGCTGTGAACCTGGTTCAAGCAGAATATCATATTCTTACTGGAAAGGAGGTCAACTGAGAGCATTTACATAGGAATGTGACGGGCAGTATCATGCGCTGTATGCTCACAAGCCATCCAGTTTGAGGTCGACTGTGGGCTAGAGAGATGACAACATTCCACCCTGCTAACCATTATGTCAGCTGTGAACCTGGTTCAAGCAGAATATCATATTCTTACTGGAAAGGAGGTCAACTGAGAGCATTTACATAGGAATGTGACGGGCAGTATCATGCGCTGTATGCTCACAAGCCATCCAGTTTGAGGTCGACTGTGGGCTAGAGAGATGACAACATTCCACCCTGCTAACCATTATGTCAGCTGTGAACCTGGTTCAAGCAGAATATCATATTCTTACTGGAAAGGAGGTCAACTGAGAGCATTTACATAGGAATGTGACGGGCAGTATCATGCGCTGTATGCTCACAAGCCATCCAGTTTGAGGTCGACTGTGGGCTAGAGAGATGACAACATTCCACCCTGCTAACCATTATGTCAGCTGTGAACCTGGTTCAAGCAGAATATCATATTCTTACTGGAAAGGAGGTCAACTGAGAGCATTTACATAGGAATGTGACGGGCAGTATCATGCGCTGTATGCTCACAAGCCATCCAGTTTGAGGTCGACTGTGGGCTAGAGAGATGACAACATTCCACCCTGCTAACCATTATGTCAGCTGTGAACCTGGTTCAAGACGAATAACATATTCTTACTGGAAAGGAGGTCAACTGAGAGCATTTACATAGCAATGTGACGGGCAGTACCATGCGCTGTATGCTCACAAGCCATCAGTTTTTGAGCCACGCCAGCAGATTGTGGACTGCACGTGCTCTGGGCAGTGTTATTTATCCTACATGTGACCTAAAACCAAACTGCTAAGTTCTACTGAAGAATTTATTGCATTTGCCAAAAATCGAAATAACAAGCCTTTGCATGCTCAAGACTGTGGTGAACAAGTCCATTCCACCTGCGAGCCAGTATTCAGTCATGATAGACATTTCCTATGGAGACCTGTTTCCCGCTACTGTGAATGCACCTGTTCAAAAACTATCCAGCAGCAAACGAAATACTGCTATCGTGACCGAACCTGTGACCTCTCGCAAGATGAAATCTTCGCCTCAACCGACACTTCCATCCATGCCAGAAGTAGGCGAAGAGTTAGCGTAGTTGTGTTTCCCATCATCAGTGGATGACGTGACAAGCAGAGGTTCTATCACAATCATAACAGACTCGCCAGTATTAATAACATGTGTGTAAGATGGTTTGAGACAAATTTTTAAAGAAATATTCGAGGCACTTTAAAGGAAAAAAACTATATAAGTAATGGAAAATTGTAAAATAACTTGTTGTTTTGAAACAAAATAATTTTTAAGTTTGTTATGTTGAGTGGAAAAAAATAGAACATTATTGTATTTGTATAATATGAAAGTGAAAAAAAAATTGTGTTTATTGAAAACAAAAAATTTTGAAAAAAAAATTTTTTTGTCTATGAATTTTTTTTTAAATAATGTTTTTTCTCTTGAAATAATAATATTTTTACGTAAATCGTGTTGTGTAACTCATAAAAAAAATATAAATGTATGCATCGAGAGAAGCTGAAGGATAAGTTGATTTGCTGTAATAATATAATCTATAACTGAATAAATGTTTGTAAAAACGAAAAGATTTTATTCCTAAAATAAAAAACCTTGTGTAACAAAAGGAAAAAAATATAAGCATATTGATCCATATAGAAACTTGCAAATGGTACGTGTAATTGAAAATGAAACAAAAAAATTTCAAATAAATTAATATTCGAAATAAATCAATAAGCATATGGTTCTAACAAGCCTAAACAACATTTTCTGAACAAAATGTATTCAGAAATACTACTTTCCACTCAGAGTGACAAGGGTGTCTTTAAGGGGAGGGTTGGCTTGGCTCTTCCCATCCCTGAAAAAAATGGGGACCGATAATAATTTAGACAATTACAAAAAAAAAAGTGCGTGGTATAGCATCTTAACAGAGATTGTAAAATGTCTGTAGCTCAGAATGTCACAATGCATACATAAAAAGTTTTTGGTGTGCCTCTTCCAGCCTAAAATAAACATCATTCAACGAAAATGGCCCATTCACAGATCTGACGAACGCAGGGAGCGTTATGAAATAGTTAAAAACATGAGAATGATGCTGTCAACTTCTGAGCCAAATCTCTGACGTGGCAAAAAAACTATGGTAAAAATAATGATTTAAACAACATACAACTATTATACTAGTTCAGGTATAAGTTTTCTGAAAGACGCATGGGAAAATAGTTTAATACATTATGTAAATGATTACAAGTTTTATATAAATGTAGACAATCCGGCAAAAATATAGGCAAAACGTAGGGACGTGTAAGTTTATTGTTGGCTACATAATTTACTCATAAATGTAATAGATTACGAATCATAAAATCTTCGACAGCGTTCCTAACAGCTCACTACAGTTTCAACAGACTGCAAAACAGACCGCCGCGCAGAAAATCTAAGTCAATGTTCGGAAATGCAATTTTAGGATATAAAAACTTTAAGGATATTCAAAGAAAGAAAAATTTCTTATCCCAGTTGGGAGTGTACACAGAAATGCAGAAGTTGGGAAAAACTATCCAGGAAGCACTGCTGCTTTTAATCGTGTATAAGGAACTTTACTTCTGTAGGCTGGTCAAAAACAAGTGAGCACTTTTAAAGCCTTGTTACTTTTTCTTTCAGCCAATTTATATCCGCCCGTCAATTGTTAATATAAACACTGTCATTGGAGTAATAAACACATTGTATACATTCCACAATACTAAAACCATAAGTCACAGGATACAAGAAAATGTATTTATTGGTTGTCTGATGACACTGCCTCAAAAAGTCCTCACATTATCATGAACAGGCTATAGTTTTGTGTCATAGACTGTGAAGCTTCTGTCATCTTGGCGTTACCCAAAGAAAAATCCTACAAAAGCCCCTGCAAAGAAAGTTTTAAACAAGTAACACGTATTTTTTTCTTCATATTAAAAGGCTCTGAACAGTGCCCCGGTGAGGTGACTTTTTTGGTCGTGGATCTGGTCGACAGCCTAATGGAAACCCTCGGGCTAAAAACTATCTCTGACTGTCGGGAACATATTTTTACAAATAAACAGGGAACTATCTGCGATAGTGCGATGACTTATTGAGGTCATGTCGAGCCGGTGGACAGTGTGTTTACCCGCACCCGGGTTAGCCTGTAGGCAGGAGAGCTGAGGACAAGCATAGCCAGCCAATAACAGCTGTGTACTTTCTAGCACAGCCATATTTGGTGAGAGAGCACTGATCATTATGAAAGCATTTATGCGCCGCACCGTTCAGACACGGAACAAGGTGTGTCAGTTCTCACCCAACTTATAAAAGGATGATGCTGGTTGCCTACGCCCACTTTGATATCTGCGCTTGACGTCTTATCATCAAGGCCCCTTATCGTTGTCAACATTTCACCGCCTATTATTCGCTGCGTTTTCGTGAACAACTCTTCTGTCCACTCCAGCATCGAGTTAAAACTCGTTCTGGTAGGTCAAAAAGTATTCATAACATGTATTACAGACATGTATTACAGCTTTTCAGTACTTGCGCACAATTTTCAAATAAACTATTTTTACAGTGCACAGTAAGCATGCACTTCATAAGATTATATTCGTATGCACAACCTGGTTTATTATTATTGTAAACGATGAGTGCTTCGACGACAGCAAATTTAAACTTGTTCGTGTGCATGTCTTAACTTATCCTTGACGGGGAACTGTGAAATACTGTAGGACCTGCGTGCATTGTAAAATCAAGTAAATTTTTATCAGCATCGGTAAACTGGTAGTAAAAGTACTTATATTTTTTTATATATTACAGAGTGGAAATACTTGTGAGCATGTTTTAAATTATGTTTTCAATGCGAGAGCATTTCTTTATCGTAAATAATCTGTGTGTCTAAGAGACTTAATTCATTACTGTTGCTTACCAAAGCTTATGTGCACTTTTCTTATAATGCTATCTTCATTTATTAGCCTGTTGTCAGCAAGATGTATCATGTGGGGAATACTATATTCATAAGCAGTATTACGGACAGTGAATGGAAAAAAAATTGTCATGTTGAGTGATGCATGCTTTATATTACCGAATACGGTCACAGTACCTGGCTTGTATCAGATTGAAAGTTACCACTAGTTTTTGGATACATGCGTATGTTATCATTTACCCTTCTCCCAACTTTCTTTACGACTGGTGCCAGCATTTAGCTTAAATACGAAACATTGTTAAATGTTTTGTGCTTACTTTGAATTAGTTACCATCACTCACCGAAGTCCAGTTAACTGAATAAAAAACATTTTCGACAAATATGTGCTTGCGTGTTGAAAAAAGAAACTTTGGCATTAATAACTGTGAACGAAAAATAATTAAAATGTACAGTAAATGTCCACTTCGTATTATAAATTACATCGCAGTACCTATCAAGTTTTCCTGTGGGTGATTAAAATGTGTTGATAACTTTAACTTATGAGGAATACATTTTTTATAAATCAATTTTTTTTCTTTGAGCTTAAAAAAAAAGTTGGTGCATACATGTCATTATATACATACTTATTTAAGATGCATTGCAAGTCATTCGAGATGTATTTGGAATTAAACTTTGGTGGAAGCAGTCAAGCGATGCGCTTCGACCAGCGATTTTGACAAGCTGCGTTTAAATATTACCGTATGTAGCCTATTAGTTTAACTGATCTGCGGGCATAAAACACATGCTTTTAAAGGTTAATATACTTTAACGAGCGTTTTATTTACGACATGCGGAGATATGCGCATACATACCTATCGTCCTCATTTTGCAAGGATACTGGCGTTCGAGCGTCGTCATGCGCAGTGCTGTACTTATAAAACAATATACGGATATAAGATAAAATATTCCAGATACTTTCAAAGCAAAGCTGTTTGTATTGATAAACAAATTTCGGTACAATTGAAACTAGTTTAAATAGAAAATAAGACATCAGACTGCTTGCATACGATGTCAAAGTAAAACTTTTATTTAATTTCGTAACCAGTTAATGTTAAATGCATATCAGACAACGTGAAATTATTTTTCCACCTGATCACACATTTTAAATATACTGGTCATAAAATTTTTTTGTTCTACTGCTAAAAAATTAACATTCTGCCGTTTTTTTTAGCAGTTCCAACCATGTATTTAATCACACAGTGTCCACTGGCCATGCAATATCATAGATATTGACCTAATGTATACCAGGTTCGAATCCAATATAGTGTATGAAAATTTTTGTAAGTAAAAAGAATCTGGTATTTCAACGTTATGATTATGATGATGGTGTTGGTTTGAATATCAGATAGTATGATAGACCACACACACACACACAAACGCACACACCACTGATTAGATTTTTTTATTTTGAATTTACACCATTTGAGCCAAATATGACAAACATTTTAGTGTCTGTTTGATTATAATTGTGTGAAATGGAGTCACTAGATGGTTTAATGTTGCTAGGGAGCGGCTTTGCCAGTATGCACCTCTCTCCATCAAGTCGTGCGTGTCCCGTCGACCGACTGCACCCAAGTTTGGGGTGCCAGTCATATACTGCTACACTTATATTAATTTGAAGTGAGTATTTCTTTCAACTTAATTTTTAAGAATTTTTCCGGGTTTTTTTTTTAAGTGGGAACTAATTAATGTGGAATGTGTGTTTGTCCGGGACACATCTTTCATGGTTCGCTCGCCTCAACTACCTCCCTCCCAAGTCAAATCGAGGAGTCGTGTGAAGGATACTAGCAGCATAGCTTATGTTTGCTAACCCAGTACATCACACATCTTTCTTCTTCTTCTGGACATGGCCAAACACATAGAAAACAGCACTGGTCAAATCCAGCAGAAGGAAACTACTAGATACAAGTTCTGCAACGAGAATTTCAGCCACACTCATAATGCAAGAAGACACTAGGGTAGCTGCTGGCAAAATCCAGACTTCAAATTCTTAGAATGTGATAAATATGGAAGTTAGTTAAACACATCTGACAAATTGAGGCACACAACTCTAAATGAAATGGTCCCACTGCCTCACCAGCGAAGTGTCGACGTGTTGACACAGAAACATGTCCATCTGTTCCAGCTTGTCTGATTTCGACGAAGGACAGTTCTCACCATCGCAGAGTAGTCATCGGGGCTAGCGAACTTAATGATAATAGGTTTGTGTTGGTAGAGACAGCCTTCAACCATAATATGAATACTCTTATTACAGATAATACATTCACTACAATGAGTAACATAAGTATATAACTGAATTATTTGAAAGAGAACATTATCAATCAGTTAACTCTGACGTCAAAAAAAACATACCTCTGTAAAGCTTAGATGATATTGAAGATGCTGTGATGGTTACCATAGAAAATATCTTCAAGGAAGAAGAAGAAGAATACCAGGGGAAGGGAAGTAGCTGGACCCAAAATGCTGTAAAATGCCTTCAGCTAATAATCAATAGGCTTCATCCACTTAGAGCTTCATCCTACATCGACTTAGCAAAAAGCATCAAGTGTAAGAAGGCAGTAATTAATCCGCAGAACAAAGATCAAGAATGATTCAAGTGTGCTATCCTGTCAAGATTTGTAGAAGGGGAGTACCTGCAGAGAGTTAATAAAATATACAGAGATGTGGAAGGGAAATTCGACTTCAATAGACTCGATTTTCCCACACCTCTGAGCCAAATATGTCTTTTTGAGAGAAGTAACCCTGGTGTTTCTGTGAATATTTATTCGCTCGAAAATGACAAGTTGGTGCTCATACAAAAATGCAATGAGGAAAAACCTGAACATTTCGACTTGCTACTCATTACTAATGGCAGCAACATCCACTACACCATAATTACCAATTTATCTAGCCTGACACATTCATAGCTGACATGGCATAATTGATATATATATATGTATGCAAAAGGTAATTCACATGATATCACGATATTCCACGCCTTACTGGGTTCCCTGGAGAGGAATCTTTTGAGCAGTGCTTGAAACATCGTAAGTCTCATGCTCCTGCGAGAATAGAGATGCCTCAGTAAACATCAAATAACATGACTCCAATTATAAAATTTTATAATTATCAAAATATGACTAAACTTCCAATAGTAATATATGTAGATTTTAAAACCATGCTGTAAGCTGTTATGTCATGTAAACCTAACCGCAAGAAATCATACACGATGTCCTACCAGAAACATGAGCCATATAGTCATGGAAATTGCCTCTGTGTAGACAACAATGTTATACCGGCATCAAAACATCAGGTTTGAATGCAAAGCCTATTACATAAAGAGAAGAAACTGTAGCTGAGAACTACCTATCTGACATGAAAATCGCTGAAGAGGTTCAGGAGATATATAGTGCATCAGAACCAATGAGACTGCTGACAATTAATGAAAGGTCTGCTAATGACCTAGCCAACATCTGCTGCAACTAATCCACATACTTTACAAAGAAGAATAAAGTCGATATAAATAAACAAATAAATAATCACTTTACGGAAATAATATTGAGCCTGCCGGCAATGAATGCAATATGCTTCGTCGCCGCCCTAAAAAATTACCAGTTATGTTCTATAATAACATCTATGATGACCACTGTCCGTAATACTACTTACGAATATAATATTTCTAACATGATACGTCTTTCTGACAACAGGCTAAGAAAAAAAGATAGCATTTTTAGAAAAGTGCACATAGGCTTTGGTAAGCAACAGTAATGAATTATGACGATTAGACAAACAGATTATTTATGTCGAAAAAAAATGCTCTCGCATTGAGAACATATTTTCAAACATGCTCACAAGTATTTCCACTCTGTAATAAAATTTAAAATATAAATAGTATCATTACCTGTTTACTGATAATGATAATAATTTACTTGATTTTACAATGCACGTAGGTCCTACAGTATTTCCCTGCTCCCCGTCAAGGATAAGTTAAGACATGCACACGACCAAGTTTAAATTTGCTGTCGCCGAAGCACTCATCGTTTAAAATAATAATAAACCAGGTTGTGCATACGAATATAATCTTATGAAGTGCATGCTTACTCAACACTGGAAACATATTTTATTCAAATATTGCGGGCGAGTACTGAAGCGCTGTAATAAATGTTTAAAATATTGTCATCATCCCAAATTCCGAGGAAAAAGTTATAACGAACAGTAAGACGATTGAGGACAAATTCAGTATTCAATTCATGTATACATACAATGTCATGTCTGCCAGCTTCGCAACCTTTACACAGAACCTGCTTGCCTCCGAATTTGAAACTACGAAGAAATTTTTCCGCACTGAAGAAATGGGGCTAGTTGTAAGAAATAGTATCTTCCCTTATGACTATGTTGACAGGTGGGAGAAGTTAGAAGATGCAGCTGCCCATTAAGGAAGCCTTTTACAATCGACTCACTAACAGTGATAATAGTGACGAGGACTATGAGCATGTAAAAAATTTATGGAGGAAATTTGGATGTTTCACACCGTCATATACCTGACTATGGACATATTGTTTCTCACTGAGGTTTTTGAGAATTTCCAGGGGCTACGTCTGAACACATATGACTTGGACTGTGGTCATAATGTGAGTCCCCCCGGATTCTCCTGTGATGCTATGGTGAAAAATATGAAGGTGGAATGAGAACTGCCTACCGACTATGACATGTACATGTTCATCGAGGCTGGTATACGGGGTGGCATAGCTAAGTGTATTAAACATCATTGTACAGCAAATAATACACATGCTTCTACCACATATGATACAGAGAAGCCATCAAGATACCTCCAGTATGTAGATGCCAACAATTTGTATGGTTGGGCGATGTCATTATCCATCCACATTCAGGGTTTCAATGGGCGAGCACCAACTCGAACGTGATGGCTGTGCCAGACAATGGTGATTTAGGCTACATGCTGGATGAGGAATGTACATTACGCTACAGGCTACACAAGGACAATAAAGATTTTCTATTTTCCCCATCAATGAGTGCCCCCCACCTGGAAATTAGCATACCAAATTAATAACAACTCTGACAGTTAAGAACATATAGAGATATAGTGCATTATGTAAATTTGAAAGAAGCAGTTGAGCATGGCCTGCAAATAAAGAAGATTTATCGAAATTTGTAATATAATTAAAAGGCAAGGTTGAAACCTTACATTAATATGAGAACCGAAAGCATAAAGCTGCTGCTAATGACTCTGAGAAAGATTTCTTCAAGAATCCCCCCAAAGCAATGTTTGGTAAGCTG
The DNA here is from genome assembly GCA_002778355.1 of Clitarchus hookeri. Taxonomy (NCBI): domain Eukaryota; kingdom Metazoa; phylum Arthropoda; class Insecta; order Phasmatodea; family Phasmatidae; genus Clitarchus; species Clitarchus hookeri. The sequence goes on along the minus strand of NQII01001989.1, from coordinate 275,218 downwards.
ATGGAAAATAAAAGGAAAAAGCAAAAGATGGACTTGGCGGGTGTGGAAAAGAGAATTAAAGAACTTACTGACAAACTATATTTTAAGGACAGAATAATATATTATGAAAATCTCTCATTAATGTAAATCAATAAAGAAAGCATTCAATTCGACAAGCCCATCAATGCGGGATTTGCAGTACTAGACTTATCAAAGACTTTGATGTATTGCTTCTACTATGAAGTCATGATGAAGAAATATAACGCAAATATTCAGTTCGCGTATATGGACACCAACAGATTTATTTATGAAATCGAGACGATGGAATTTGACCAGGATTTAGCATCAGACCCAGCATTCAAGATGGAATTTGACATAAGTGCATATCCCCTCACTCACCCATGCTACTCGCACACTAACAACCAAGAGGTGGGCAAATTTAAGGAAGAGTGTGGGGGGATGAGAGATATGAGTTTTTTGGTCTGAGGACTAAATTGTATAGCTACAAATGCACCAGCAAAACTGTCAAAAAGGCAAAAGACATCCAGAAATCTGCAATCAAAAATAGGTTAACATTAATTTATTGCAATAATGTATTGTTACAACAAACACAAATAAGACCTCATGATAATACTAACAGATCACACCTCCTCAGGTATATACAGAGTGCAGTAATAAGCTAGCATTGTCCTGGACGGATGATAAAAGACAATTGATGGATCACGGTGTGCATACTCTACACTATGTTTATAAAGAGTAATTTAATTATTTTTTATTGAGATTAACATTATGAAATACAAATACCTCTCCCCAGTCATGAAGAAACAGAGGCCATTCCATCCCTTCATCTATATTTTTCCCACAATTGATATAAATGTCAAAATTTTAAAAGTTAATTGCTTTTGCTATTACGTAATTTTTCCAGCAGAACACTGTAGCCCGCGCAATGTATTATATATTAGAAAGTGTTGCACGTCTGTCACATTTAATGATTCTCGTCAGTCGTCGTTTGTCCCGTTCGTTCACGATCTTTTTCCGGCCGCAGCGATGCCGAAGATTAAATGGCCGTACAGGAAAATCCAAATTTTATCGCTACCTCGGAGATGCTATGTCCCATCTCTCATGCGCCGACTATAACACCACGTTCAAGCTCACTTAAATCTTGATAACCTGCCATTGTAGCAGCAGTAACCAATCTAGCAACTTCGCCAGACGTTTGTTGTCTTATATAGGCGCTGCCGACCACATCACGTTACTCTTATTGGTTCCATATCTCTGTTATTTGCATACGCAAGCCTATAAAAATTTTTTTGGCTCTTAAGTATATCTTTATATACTAGCAGTTGGTATTACAACTATCAACTTTACATACACTGAGAATTTTGTCAGCCATTTTATGAGATAGCATTATGAGAATAAATAATTTTTTATGTCATAACTCGGGAAACAATTTACATGTTCCTATCAAATATGGCAAATGAGTAGTACTGAGGTAGATAATGTTATGTTATACGTTTTAAGCAAGGCAAGCACTTATTTTTGAAATGGTGGCGAAGTAGTTATTTTAAGTTTAGAACGATATATCGTCGAAAGCATGTATTCAGTTCAATCTTATCTTCACACGCTGTCAGTTGATATGACAACTATCAATTATAACTACACGAAACATATTTTGTCCTCCATTTTGTTAGATAGCGGCACGTGATATGGGGTTAGACTTATCCCTTGGGTATTATTGTGCCAAATTGAATATAAAATAAATATGATGTGTGTTTTCTTGTAATAAAATAAAATCTTATGGTATAAAATACTTGTAAAATTAGTCGGGCGTACGAGTGATGATTGCATAAAATTCTTTACACGTAGCTTCCTTTTTGTATGAGCGTGGCGTCTAACAAAGAGGACAATGACGCCATATAAGTAAGCGTCCATTAAAAAAAAATTGGCTTCAATTAGCAATTTGAGGTTCAAAACTGCCAGAATATTTAACTCAAAATACAGGTAAGTCAACATTCGAGCATTACAGACATATTNAATTTGAGGTTCAAAACTGCCAGAATATTTAACTCAAAATACAGGTAAGTCAACATTCGAGCATTACAGACATATTAAAGGAATATCCTTCACCGTAAAAAACTGTAAAACACATTTACCCTTTCATTAGCATAGCAGAACACAAGGCCCAATTTCGTATAATTGGTATGGAAATTAATAATGAGACAAAACATGCAAATCACTGAAAAAAAGAAATTTAACTACATTGACTACTTGAAACACAACACAGTAGGTAAGTGCAAATAAACATACGTTTCATTAATTGAANAATTTGAGGTTCAAAACTGCCAGAATATTTAACTCAAAATACAGGTAAGTCAACATTCGAGCATTACAGACATATTTAAGGAATATCCTTCACCGTAAAAAACTGTAAAACACATTTACCCTTTCATTAGCATAGCAGAACACAAGGCCCAATTTCGTATAATTGGTATGGAAATTAATAATGAGACAAAACATGCAAATCACTGAAAAAAATAAATTTAACTACATTGACTACTTGAAACACAACACAGTAGGTAAGTGCAAATAAACATACGTTTCATTAATTGAANTAAATTTAACTACATTGACTACTTGAAACACAACACAGTAGGTAAGTGCAAATAAACATACGTTTCATTAATTGAAGAATTTTACGTGTAATAGACCATTATAATTAATAAGAAAAAGTATCAGTTCAGTATGTTTTTCAAATCAATAGAAAAAAAAGATAAATAGCTGGCAAAAAAATTATTATCAGTTTCCAATGCAGTAACATACTTGATCACATTTTTAAGCATTGGATAACAAAATATAATTTACGTGAGTTAATTATGAACTTGCTAATTAGATATCTCACTAATGAAAACATTACAATGTTTTTAGTAATAACTCAGCTTTGAAAAAAATATTCTCACCACTGGCTTCTGGTACTGTTCCAGGAAACTTAAAACGCCTTCATAAAATTTTTGATTAAATTTACCATATTCCAAATTTACTTTCATCAAGTTCAAGTGTAATTTAGATATTCCAAAACAAATTAAAATTACGAAAAGTCTGTCGCTCTCAAAACGTAAGATGAAGTTGCACACATTACCGAGCTTCTGTAGGTCTTACTTATCATGTATTGCATTCTACGTTATTGGAAAGGACTCCAAAACTAATTGCAATGCGGCTTTGACCTCTTCTTTCATTCCCCGCATATTTAAAACAACGCGGTGCCTCTCTAACACATTGCCTACTCATACGATAGCCGGTAATATAAAAAATTGTATTTAAATCTTGCAGACAAAATCTTGCGCTGCTTCGCTCATCGTGGCGTCTGAGGAGAGAGTAATTAGTCACGAAGTTTCACATGATGACGCTTATAACACGGGAAATTCCTAAACGACGTCACTTCCTTGTACGCCATAGTGTAACCAATCCTGTAATTAATACCTTTCTGCGTGGCCAACACTGCTTGGATAAAACCAGGTAGAAATGCCAAGAGAAAAAAAATGATATAAAAAATTAACATTGCCAAAGATAACTGAGCTCACTTCTCACGTAACAAATAAAAGAAATAGAGCTATCAAAACTTAAAAAGTAAACAAACAAAATAATAATGTAAATTATTCAGAGGTGATATCCTGATTATACAAAACTATATATACCTGAAGGTAGGGACTTGTAACAAAAACAAATAATTACTTCTTCAAAATATATAAACATACATCCCAAAATAAAGCCGAAACTTAAACCAAACTTTAAATGCTGAAATCGTTACAATGAATAAATAAAGTTTTTATGTCATATTTCAGGAAAAAATTGCCATATTTCTTCCAAATTTGGCAGACAAATAGTACTACAGCAGGTGGTGTAAACTGTTATGTTTTATGTAAGTAAGGCACTTATTTTCAAAATGTTGGCTAAATGAATATTTTAACTCAGTATATTTTATTAATGAAACGAATTCAAAATTAAGTTTCTGTGCTGGCAGTGCCTATTTCAACCATAAAATAGATCTATACAGAGCCTCATTTCGCTCCCATTTTGTATGATGGCAATCAAACATATTCTTATATATCCTTCTATATTTATCCTTCTATATTTCTCAAATCAACATATTCTTTCAAAATTTGGCAAAGATGTTGTAATGTGGTAGACATTATTAATATATTAGTTTTTTAAGTATGACACTTATTTTCAGACCGGTGACTATAAAATCATTTTAGTTTTTGTGTGCTTTGTCTACGAGTTATGTAACATATTGTAACTAACTTTGTATGTTAGAAGTATACAATAATCGAATGTGATACTACGAAACTTATCCTCCGTTTATGAAGATTACGGATGTTTTATGCCATACCTCGAGGACCAATCAACCCATTCGCACTTGATATTACACTCTAACCATTCAACTTATGCATACCAAATTGTGCACACAAGAAATTATACAGAAATCCATGTTAACTCTCATAATTGAATGGGTCAGACAACAATGATAACAATGGAGGCATCATAAATTATTTAATCAAATTCAACCAAATTTTGCATTTAGACATTAGCATCAAAAAAAAAAAAAAAAAAAAAGTTAATTTTGTACGATAGCGTCAAACAAGAAAATCAATTTTATTATGACATATTTTTGGAACCAAACAACCCGATTACCACAAAATTCTTCACACAAGCAGCGCTACGGTAGGACATATAAACTTACATGTTTTAAGTGGCTCATGCGTTATTTTCAAAATGACGGCCCTCTAATTTTTTTAGTTTAGTAAACCCTATAATTCGAATCATTAGAGTGATTAAATCTGAAAATGATGTTCCGAATCTGACCTTCATAATCCAATTTATTGCACACTAGCTTATTGTACCAGGTTTTCTGGGTTCAAGTCATGTGTAAGGGACATTTGTCTTTGTAAATGTCTCACTTATGGTGCATACGTTTTTGTGTTTTAATTTATATTGCTATTGCTTTCAAAGTGAGTCAAGTCCTACCTTTCAACTCAGCTTTTAAAAACTTATTTAAATATTAATTGCACCCATGTTGAGGAAAAGAGGCTTTTTAATTAAATCAGCAACTTCTTGTTAAATTGTGAACTAAAATTCAGAAGGGAGTTGTGACATTGCGTTATGCATGTGTATAATCACACATGCACATAATATGTATAACATCATATCACGTAACTTAAATTACTTGTCCAATATCTATGTATATGTTGTTCACAGTTAATCGAGCACTTTTGAATACATTGCTTAGGACATACTTTTGATTCTAGCTTCGTATCATTTTTTCAAATGTAAAATGAACATAGTCATTGGTCCTATGACTTTATTCATGCGCCACCGAAGTGAAACCGTGTAATTGTTAGGAATATAAATATGTCATTAGTATACAAGTTCATACTCTAACTAGTACAAAACACGAAGTGTTAACTTCAGTAGCCTTAAATTAAAGCAGAACACTCGCAATACAAGGTCAAGAGAAGGAACTATCTCTGTTAGTTTGCTGGCAACTTAACTATAGAATATTCACGGTAAATTGAGCACTATTTTAAGCCCCCTTATTTGGAACAATAGTCAAAAAATCTATTATATTTTATACTTAAACGTTTACTTCCAAGACCGGTGGAAGATACACACTCTGTTTATTACTTACATCTCGACACTTTTTTCAAAAACGTTTGTTAAAGGATAAAAAGTAGTTCAAAGAAAAAAGTAACTAGGGCCTCCAAAGTGTTCACTTTACCGTGAACAGCCTATAGGCGTCTGCATACCAGCTTGCAATGCACCATAGCTCTATGCAGCTATGAGAAGGTTGTTTTTTCAAATATTTGTTTGAAAAGTGCTCACTTTAATGGTTAATAGTACATTACACGCACAAAAAAAGGTGGCACGCGGATGCAATTAAATAAAGAATACAAAGGTAGTGTGTGTGACAACACAGCAACACCCTGGACGGCTACAACAGTTCTCCAGCAGCACAAGGCTGGAGTGGCGTGCTGGAGATGCAGGCCTCCAGGCTCCAGATCGATAACACGATAAAGCTTGCGTGCCTTCACAAATCATGTGCCGCAGTTGTCGGCGCCAGGCAGAGCTGTGTCATTCAGCCGCAGGCGTTATACTGCCTTCACACTGCTGTATCTGGCATCGCTGTGCCACAACAGACAAGTCAAGCATTCAGAGGCGAAGTGGTGTGCAGTTCCTTTGATGTTAGCGCACCCATTTGTTGATTGGCTACCCTAGTCTCTGAGAACGAGCCTCGTGTTTTATTGACTACTGCATGCTGCGATAGGTTCCCTATATGATTGGCTACTGGCTGACGAGGAGTTTACCAGGCGCTAATTGGCAAATGGCATCCTTACATTATGTTGTACAGTGATGCCATTCTGCTGGCCTAACTGTCCTTACACTATAGCTATTGGAGGACTGGGATGTATATACATCGGTGCGAGAAAAGATGTTGGTATAGACCATTCATAGTTACTTCTAATTTTTCTGAAGCACTGTCAAAGTTCTACCTGCCGGCTATTCCTTGAACTTGACCTTTGTCGGGTATCTTGTTCCAGTAGCCATATTGTGTTTTTTATCTTTCTCTGCCATCTTGTTTTCGGTCGAAATTTTGTTTTCAACTGCCATTTTGTAAGCTTAATTTTTTTATCATCGGTCATGTTGTTTATGACTGATAGAATGTGCCACTGTTTCCCTCGTCGTCTACTAGATTGCAGCACAGTTGTCGGTTATGTTGTTTATGCTAGTGTTTATCTGGTGTCGGTAATGTGGTTTATGACGGATATAGTGCGCCACTGGTGCCCTGAGAACTGCGTTTCTCTCGCCGTCTGCTAGACATTGTCACTGGTGTATGTCATTTTTATTTACGCCTACTTTACGGCGCTGCTGCCTCGTTCGTAAGGACGTCTCGTGATATATATGTATACATTTGTAGGTACCATCGACGTTACACACACTTATTTATAGAAAGACGACTCACAACATCGTGAGGAAAAGGGCAGGATCGAAATGGTGAACCTTGTGTCACCAGCCATATGCCACAGTTATCTGAGCTATCGGATCATGTGTTGGAGCCAGGATTTTAATGAATTATATATTAAAATATATAAATTTTGGTAATTGTACTGCTTAGGACTTTCGAGGGTATCGTATTTAAATTATATTTCACAGTTTATGTGTAGGTTTTTGTTGTAATATAGTTCCAAAAATATTCTAGAATAAACATGCATAATAATAATTTTTCAATATTTTTTTTTGTAGTAATATAGTCTTTATAATAATTCTAGATGATCACGGATGGACATTTTAAGTGCCTTATCGCATCAAGCGAAAACGATAAAAACGATTATTATATAGGTTTTTATAGTCGCGGGTATGCAATAATACCAAATTATTATAATTTAAAACTTTTTTAAGGTCCACAAACTATAAAATTTTGCATGCATGCATATTTTGTTTAATATAAGAGTATGCAGAAATTGTTTTGACATATAGTGTCACATTGAATAGAAAAACAATTTTTTTTAGTATTAAGTATGTAGCGTGTTTAAAATTCTGGTCGTTTTCTCACAACAGTTCATCTCCAAGCAACATTATTCAAATATTTTGGGAAAACAATGAAAAATTTTATGCTTGATATTTATCTTCCGCCATTTTTTTTGTCAGGATATTACAAATAATATTTATACTTCTGTGTATTCATACCATATCATTGTCAATATATTTTCGGTTCCTGTGTTTAGGAGATACAATGAAATATCTCCAAGTGATTTTTAAGACCAAGGAACAATATAAGTAGTTGTAATTACGAGGAAATATATAGCTGTTGTAAGCATTCAAGATAAAAATTTTATTTCTATATATGCCTTTTTATAAAATTAAAAAATTAAATAATGCAAAACAAGGTACCCAATGCAATTTGTAAAACCAACATAAAATATCATACAGACATGACAAAACAAATAAAGCAATGTAAAAAGAATCAATAACAATATAAATGCTTAGAAATGTACATGTGAAAAAATTAAGAAATACATAGTTAAAAATATACATACAATTCATAAAATTCATACCTTAAAAAATCACTCTTATCAATTTAAAAAATTACTTTGAAAAAAATTACTATTTTTTTTGAAAAAAAAAAACTCTCAACGATAAGAATTAATTATTTAAACGATTGGCTACAGTCACTTCGAATATGTACCTAGAAAATATTCTACCACCACGAGATGAAAATGAATATCCAAATACATCTTATTGCAATACCGACCAAAAAAAAGAATAATTAAACCCATGCCTTCCAGAAGCAGTTGCTGAAATTTAAAAATGGCTTCCAGAAACCGGTTGTTTTGATTCGTACTATGAACGAATTATTTCATCTTTTGCTGGATATTCGTTTCATTTTCGGGGTGAGGAGGAACTGAAGATACTGGCCGCGCCGCCACCCACTAATGCAGTGGCTCCGTTAGTTGTCGTCCTTCTTCGTCACTATATTCAGGCTGTTGCGCGCAACCCAAATATAGTGATTCTGGCGGAGAATACTGTTGAAAGTTTCCGCTGGGGTATAGATGTAAGTAGTATCAGTGGCAGAGGGGTTTGCCACCGCTTCTGCAGAGGTGGTGATGGTTGTGGTTGTGACAGGACACCATCTTCGACGACGCCTTGATGGTTGTTGTGGGTGTTGTGTAAACCGGTGGCGGAGTCCCCCGAAATCATGGTGTTGTTGGCGGAGCAGCAGACACCATTAACAGGCACTACATATATGGTACCCTAGTCGATGGCGGAGGTGGTTGCNGCCACCGCTTCTGCAGAGGTGGTGATGGTTGTGGTTGTGACAGGACACCATCTTCGACGACGCCTTGATGGTTGTTGTGGGTGTTGTGTAAACCGGTGGCGGAGTCCCCCGAAATCATGGTGTTGTTGGCGGAGCAGCAGACACCATTAACAGGCACTACATATATGGTACCCTAGTCGATGGCGGAGGTGGTTGCAGCTGCAACACCGGTGTTGTTGGCGGTGCAGCAGACACCATTAACAGGCACTACAGATATGGTACCCTAGTCGATGGCGGAGGTGGTTGCGGCTGCAACACCGGTGTTGTTGGCGGTGCAGCAGACACCATTAACAGGCACTACATATATGGTACCCTAGTCGATGGCAAGGGTGGTGGCGGCTGCAACACCTGTGTTGTTGGCGGTGCAGCAGACACCATTAACAGGCACTACAGATATGGTACCCTTGTCGATGGCGGAGGTGGTTGCGGCCGCAACACCGGTGTTGTTGGCGGTGCAGCAGACACCATTAACAGGCACTACAGATATGGTATCCTAGTCGATGGCGGAGGTGGTTGCGGCTGCAACACCGGTGTTGTTGGCGGTGCAGCAGACACCATTAACAGGCACTACAGATATGGTATCCTAGTCGATGGCAAGGGTGGTGGTGGCTGCAATACCTGTGTGGTTTGCGGTGCAGCAGACACAATTTACAGGCACTACAGATATGTTACCCTCATTGATGGTGGAGGTGGTGGTGGCTGCAACACCAACAGCACCAGCGACGGTGGAGATGGAGATGGTTTTGGTGGTGGGGCTGGCATGACGTCCACCCTGTCGACATGACGCCTATGAAGACTACGTCTTGCCACTTCTGCTGGCAGCCATCCGACTTAAAGGCGCTCGGATTCTCGTCGATGATGGTGACTAGGGACGCAACTTAGTGCAGCTGGTTACTGGCTGTAGATTGTTGATGCCACCTGTAGACAATGGGCTTCCATGTCCTGCCTTCGGTATGACCAGCACGTCTTCATGCACTTCGTGCATTTCCGCCAACAAACTCAGATTATCTCGCTGGTCAATTCATACTCAATTATGTAATATAACAGAGACATCGTCAGACTCGTAGAGGATGATAAAATGAACTCAGGTCGGCAAGTACTGTCTTATGTATTTATATTTTGTACTAGAGACTAAGGAGTATTTCTGTTATTATTAGGGAATAACTTAAGTTATTTATGAAGACACAATACATACTTGCTCTGATTATAATTATACAGGCTGATTCTTAAATCATGGGACAAACATTGAGGGCTGGTATAGCTCACTAAAACAAACAATTACTGTATAGAAATATATGGGCGGGAGTGACGCGTTGAGGCACAAACACAAAAATAACACATGAAATGCAAGACATTGTTTATTTACAACGTCGCCGCTAAATGCCTTTTTAGAGCAATGCTTATAATAATTGTTCAAAGTCGCTACTACCGACAGTAATGCAAGCTTGGTAGCATCGGTGGAGTGATTGGCAAACAGATTCAAATACGCCGGGTATTTCACGCACGCCACCATTGTCACCCAATCACGCCATATGTAGAGTTCGCCAAGCATGCGTGACTGTTGGTGGATGCATTTCCAGCAACTGTTTTAACATTTTCTGTACGGAATCACTTGTTAAGTATGCTGCTAATGAATATTTTATGTTTCCGTTAATGTGTTATGTTTGTGTGTTTGTGCCCCAACGAGTCACTTCCGCCCATATTTTCAGTTACAATAATATTTTGTTTTAGTGAGCTCTACCACCCCTCAATGTTTGTCCCATGATTTAAGATTCATCCTGTATACAATAAATATAAGGTATCGGTGAGAGAGGTACTAATCAATTATCTTATATGACTAACCTGAATGGTGCCGTCGCCGTAGGCTGAGTGTTGTGTCGGACAGTGGCGAGTGGCATGACAAGCTGCATCTTGAGATTTTCACCTCGGCGTGGGTCCTCAGACAGACTCACTGACATACCGACTGACTGACAGACCGGACCCCGTACGAAGTGTTCCCAAGTATTATATAGTTTCTGGTGGCGTAATTGTCCCAAATACCGTACCAGGAGGAGAGATATTCTGGTGCTTTGCTGATGTGTTATATAAACTATTATTGTTTGTAATTTATTTTTTATTCTTCGCCTGGTCTGGATACCAACGCGTCGCTACCGTTCGCTTGGCTTGTCGGCATTTATTGATTAATATCAACTTGTGTAGATGTATATATTCTTATGTATATATATACATATATATACTTAAGTATATATATATACTTATGTATATATATATATATTCCACGTCCTGCATGCGTGGTGTCGGCTTTTGAATGCAGATTCTTTTCATACTGTGGTGGTTAGAGAGTTTACTAAATTGACAGGTGGTGATAGTCTATGCACCTCCCCCTCTCCTAGTTGTTTGTCCCGTATTCGGGTCGAAGATCACTGTCTTCTTGACAGTTATCCATCCAGTATAACATAGAATAAGTACAAACAAATATACGCATTCCACAAACAAACTGGCTCGTACCCACGGCCACTAGTAGATAGGTAGAACATTTCTACCTAACCGTACCCCCCCCCCCCTTCCTCCTTGAATATGCTTGCGGAGTAAGGGGAGAGGGGAGAAAGAATTTTCACTGCATGCCTGAAATAAATTTTTTTAGCCTCATTTTTCACAGAATGCTACATTTTCTGTTCTCGGTATGGACAAAATATATCTTTAGACTGCAATGGAATGCAGTTCAGACTTTCAGATCTGTTTTCATTTTTCATCCGAGAACTTTCTACAAATCTGGGGGAAGTAATGATCGCTCGCGTGATAGTGGAATTTAATCTCCGTTTACTTTTGTGAATGGGGCTGAATCACATTTCATTTCATCAACTCGCATGTCTTCTTTTTTTGTGAAAAACAAAGGATATCTGACACCTATGTTAGCCACGATATGTATTCTGCACACGACCAATATTTTCGTATATCCGAGCGCATTGGGTAAATGCAAATTAATCGTCATAGTAGCGGCACTGGTACAGACGTGTAGCCTTTGCAAATGAGATCGATATTTAATAGAAAGATAAAAAAAAAAAACAATTTCCAGTACTGTAATTTATGAGGTAACATATTCCTCCAGAATCTAGATAGCCTAAAATATACTCCAAATTTGAACAGAACTATTCAATTTCCCAGGTAAATACATAATTATTTAGAGGACGCCTCATAACACCCTGTGACATGTTGTAATGGAATAACTGTAAGTACAATAATTTAAATACTGAAATAGAAAAAGACGAACGACGGTAGAGGGTGGTATTTCACCTCTCGCATTAGATGCAACACTTTGGCGAGGGGCGACTTTGTTCCATTATCTACACTTTCCCGCCACTAGTGCACTCTGGCAGACAATGCTGAAAAAAGAGTAGTGGTAAGAGATAAAGCGAGGGCGAATATTTGGTCGGTTATAGTGGTATGGTGAGGGGTAACAGAATAAATACCCAATGAAAAACAGGCACAATGGTTTGGGGGGATGGTGAGGGTTGCAATAAGGAGGTCTGAGGAGTAGGGAGTGGTATGTGGAGTGAAAGTGTGAGCAAATGGTGAGTGAGCGACGAGGAGGAGTGTTTGGGTGTGATGGAAAAACAATAAAAAGGAAATTGGGACAATAAACTACTAAAGAAAACTGGCAGAGACTGAGGGAATGGGGTCGAGGAGAGTCAATGAAATATATTTGGGGGGAGGTGGTGTGGCGTAAATCAAATGCAATTTTAGAGGGAAGCCAATATAAATGTGTTGTAGGGTTTGATGGGGTATGGGAGACTCAACTAATCAGTCGAGTTAAGTGTTGGTGAGGGAGAGATGTGATGAAAGAATATTGGTTAGGTTTAGTTGTCTGCTGGTTTTTTGCCGGGTTGGATGTGTGTTCCACCATATTTGTTTATATCCCCGGACGTCCTGTGCGTATATTTTTAAATTTTGTAATACATTGTTTGTAATTTTAATTTTTTTTTGGAAAGTTTGAACTTGAAGATATATAGAAATGGTTAGTAATTTTTAAACATTGTTTTAGAGTTTTTTTTATGACTTTTGCAAATCTCTGTTATTGTTAGGATGCAAGGTCATTCAAGGACCTGTGCACAAGTTCAAGGTAGCAGGCATGATGTCAAGGTCGAGATCATCATTATCTAACATAGTAACTGAGTGATGTCACAACTCTGCGACCAGCTGGCGCCAGTTCTGGGTGCCACTGCGTCTGGACTCTGCGTATTGTTCGACTATATATGAAACTGCTTCATATTTTTTTGACAAAAATACAAATAAAGAATTTGTGATTTTGCCACTAGTATAGCAAATAGCAACACTAATAATATGTGACCTCACCCCCATTTATTTATATTATATTCTCCGTTCCTGGAAAACATTTCCGGTGTACACATTTGTTTTTAGGACCAATAAGTTTGCGAGGGGCTGTTGCAAAACTGTAATAAGAGTTTACGTCATTGTTAGAGAAGTGAATCGTGAGTAAAATCGAAGTCGCAGCAGAACAACAGGGTGATTCTCGGTGAAGAAAAAGTGTGCTGGAAGTGTTGAAAACATCACATTTCTGTATTGGGAGTATTAATCAGTGTTAGGGTACTGCACTAGGGCGTTTTTTGATATTAAATGCCGTACTGGGAGTGCTGAAAATTTTGCAGTAGTAAAATGTGCCTTTCTGCATGTCGCTTCAAATAATTGTGAGTGAAGTATTTCTCGGTTGTAACTTGTGTACTCGGAGTGATGTTACATCTCTTTACCAAAATAATACATTTCAGGATGTTCCAGTGATGTGTTAAAAGTGGCGGTTTATCGCAGCTGTGTTGCAGAGGTAATGTTATTCACTATTGCTGCCGAGAGATAAGAGTGTGCGCATTTATAGATGCCACGGGAGTCTTGTACAAGGAGTGATACTTGTTGTTGTAGCAGAGTGGCTCAACGTCTCAGTTAAGTTCAGTAAATAGTATTGTTCGATATCACTTTAATATTATACAATGAATATTGCTGGATGATTCCGCAGTGTTACAAAGGGAGTGTTGCTCGTTGTTGCAGCAGAGTAACGACCATGTCACTGGATGACACTGTGGTGTTTTACAAGGAGTGCTGCAGACGTGGCGTAATGTGTTCCAGCTGTGTGCAGTGCAGTAGGCCGGCAGGATGAGCGCCGGCGTGGCGACCTGGCCTCCTTCCTGTGCAGCTGGGCGCAGCTGCTCGGTCAAGGAGCAGCACTGGCGGCCTGTGCTCGCAGGCTCAGCGCTACAATGGAGTACATGAGCGCTGGTACCATGTGTTCCAGCTGTGTGCAGTCCAGTAGGCCGGGAGGATGTAGGCCGGCGTGGCAACCTGGCCTCCTTCCTGTCCAGCTGGGCGCAGCTGCTCGGTCAAGGAGCAGCACTGGCGGCCTGTGCTCACACTCTCATCACTACAATGGAGTACATGAGCGCTGGTACCATGTGTTCCAGCTGTGTTCAGTCCAGTAGGCCGGGAGGATGTAGGCCGGCGTGGCAACCTGGCCTCCTTCCTGTCCAGCTGGGCGCAGCTGCTCGGTCAAGGAGCAGCACTGGCGGCCTGTGCTCACACTCTCATCACTACAATGGAGTACATGAGCGCTGGTACCATGTGTTCCAGCTGTGTGCAGTCCAGTAGGCCGGGAGGATGTGCGCCGGCGTGGCGACCTGGCCTCCTTCCTGTGCAGCTGGGCACAGCTGCTCGGTCACGGAGCAGCACTGGCAGCCTGTGCTCGCACGCTCAGTGCTACAATGGACTACATGAGCGCTGGCAAGTACGGTGGCTGGGTTGCTCACCAGGTCGGACTGCCAGCTCGGAGCTCCTCGCCCGACTTACTGGCAGTCGCTGTCACCCTCGTCACTTCCCTGCTCGTCACTCTTGGCCTCGAGGTTAGTTCTTTCTTTTCATAGGCCGGCTTGAAACTTCATTCTCTACCAGTCATATCTTGATCACTTGTCGCCCTTTATTCTCACGTATGAGCTGTAGCTGGCCCGTCTATATGACAGTGCAGATCCCCAACATCCTAAGATTATTGTGCTCCTAATCCATCTTCTCAGTAGGTGAAATTAAAACAAAGTTTATTTAAACAGATTTCAATGGTGAACATACAAAAGAAATAAAATTCAAACGAATAAAAATTATGTAATATCATCGCTGTATTTAGTTATTTTGTGTGTTCCATGTATTTCCAGACCAATACGTTCTGAACTTTAATATTAGCATTCAGACTACAGTACAGATTATAAAGATATTATAAAAATCTTATTCCACGTGTAAAGTTTTTCTTAAAAAAATATTATATTATTATTCCTATCTTGAAATATTCTAATCACCTGATAGACACATATAATTTTTCTCATTATATCTATTTATTTACTAAAAATGGTCCAATAATCAGTTCTTTTTATTTGTTAATGCAACCATACCAAGAACACACTGGTATTTATTTTCAAAAAAAACATGCAATTATATTTGCCCAACAATTGTTGATTACAATGAACTCGGCAGAGAACGAAATTAATATGTTTGGATTATAATTCACATAATAATATCCTCGACTATCTATATATGGTATATCAGCAAAAATATGTTACAATGTTACTTACTGGGACTTAGGTATAAATCATTAAGCCAACATGCAATTTTTCCAAGACCACTGGTGTATTAAACTTTCATAAAATAAATATGGAGTCTGATTTTATGATGAAAAGCCCTGTTTATTATTTCCATAGCTATTTTTAGTATATGATTAAAAATTAGGTCGAAGACGGAAGTGTGGGAGTTGTGTGAAATATTTAGCTTTTATATAAAATAACAGGGTGTAATATATATGTATGATATATATATGTGTGTGTGTTTATATGCCAAATCTTATATACCCAGTACTGTTTACACTTAACAGTAATAGCTCTGAAGAGATGCCTTGTCAGTACTTGTTTTAAGAAAAATGTTTTACTGCAAGAACGATTAGCACGATTTGTTCAAAACTGCTGCAACATTTAGCAACATATTTATCACACTGCTGCAACACCCAGGAGCTACCTAATCACACTGTTCAAATGGTTGTAGTGTACGATGAGGTTTGATCGATGTTACGAAAGTGTACTCGTTTATAACATTTTCAGTACTTTAAACTGACGCGTTATTTTCGGAGCAAATTTCACCTTTTTAGGCTAGCAATTTATTCGTGTAGTCTGTTTGTAGATGTTCTCTAAATACTTTTTTTTGTTGTAATATTGGTTATAATAAGTATGTAAACACATTTATGATCATTAAATTATTGCTTATTGGCAGAAATGTTTCATGATTTTTAAAAAAATTTTATTATGAGACTGTTAGACTCTCTCTTATAGTTTGCACAAGCTCTGTTTATTACAGCTTGTAACTTTTTATTTAACATAAGCTTAACGCTAAGGTTATTTGCTATACACACCTCACACTGTATCTTTATTCTAAGGAATGTTTGAGACCCCAATTCTTGACATTTTATTGTTCAATATCACAACATAATTTTCCTCATTATGAGTAATGTTTCAATCTGATTTGAACTCAGAGTGGACTTCAGAATCCATACAATATTCCTTATGCACACCCGAAATGGACTGAAGGATAATTGAAGTAAGATAATTCAGTACAGTCACCAAGGTAGACTGAACTGCAGAATTCGGATCGAAAGTTTACACTTACATTGCATTTAGGAATAAACAAGGACTGAAAATAAACGCAATTTTGAAGAAGATTTATTAAGTTGTTTTCATGTTACTAAGTTGACTGAAAATTTTCAGCAAAGAAAAAAACCAGATAAATGTGTGGACAAAGAGAAAAAACATTTGCTGAACATTTGCATCAATTACCACTAAAACCATAACAATGACCAGCTTTTCATAAGTCATTTGTTTTATACTTAAACAGTCGCCAATATACTGTTCTATACAATTTTGAGTCCAATCTCAATCCGCATTCAGTCTTGTTTACACTTGAGTTCACATTCCAAACTTTACCTTACCTGAAACTGTTGGTTG
Organism: Clitarchus hookeri; assembly: GCA_002778355.1. Taxonomy (NCBI): domain Eukaryota; kingdom Metazoa; phylum Arthropoda; class Insecta; order Phasmatodea; family Phasmatidae; genus Clitarchus; species Clitarchus hookeri. The sequence goes on along the minus strand of NQII01001989.1, from coordinate 258,334 downwards.
CAAAGAAATTAATTATTTTATATTTGTACTTAATATAGCACAAACGTGTAGACATCACTTGTAAGAACTCTTATCTTGCATAAAAAGGTTGTGAGCGCATAGTTTTGGCATCGTGACATTTAAAAATCATAAGTTTAGTGTTTTCGGAACATACAAATAAATATACGAAAACATTTACATCTAATTTAACTCGGGTGACTGAAATATCATGTCTTGGTTAATTTTAAGTTATGCTTAGTGAATCTATTTAATACAGTCTAATAGACTGCTACAAATTTTTATAAATTGCATAGTGATTTCATACTGTGATTTTAAGTATTTCTTAAAGTTACTCGTGGTTTCTTAATTCAATTAGAATTATCTCTTTTCGGTTAATGACGAAGTTTTTATTATTTTCTCTTCCCAAAAAAACTACATTTGCGATTCTAACACGCTAATATTAAAGAATGTGCGGTATAAATTTTTACAAGAGGCAGCAGTACATGAAAGTAACGTCTACTAGCTGAAAATTAATTTTTACAAATATAAAATCATCAATTTTTTTCTGAACAGCATCTTAAATGTTTACTTTCTGTACGTCTTATCTCCATGTTCACCATATATTGACAACAATCCGAGTTCTACTGAGTCTGAAATCTTACTCTAAAATGACTAAATGTGGCTTATTATAGATATAAAAAAAAAGAGTTTAGGCACATAACAGACATGAACCAAATTTGGTTTCGACCCCCATCAGATATCTGTCTTCTTAGAGTACCATATCGGGAAAAAAACTTGAAATCTTATGGCTTTCTCTTTGCTGCCTGTTTGCTTATTTCCAGTTCAAAGTTTTTGAAACATAACACAAATTACCTCAAACCTTACCTACTACCAAAATTTCCTCAAAACCTTATATTTTCCCGAAATTCTTTCAAAGCATTAGCTTTTCCAGAATTTCCTTATGAATCTTATCTTTATTTCGAAAATCCGTCAAACATTATGTTTTCCAGAAATTCCTTCAAATTCCTACCTTTTCCCGAATCACCCTCAAAACGTAGCCTTTCTCCGAGATATTTTCGAAAGGTTACTTCTTCTGAAAGTCCTTCAAAACATTACCTACATTATAATGTTATATCCTTAAAACCTCACCTTTCCCTTAAATACCCTCCAAACATTAACTTTTTCCGAAATACTTTATGAATCATTTCCGGAAATTCCCTCAAAATCCTTATCTTTCCCAGAAAATTGCTTAAATCTTGATTTTTTTTCCCCTCAAATATCGAAATTCCCTCAAACTCGCAAAATTACCAGAAATATCCTTAAAAACTCACCTTTTCACGAAACTCCCTCTAAACCTTACCATTTCCCGAAATTCCATTTGAACCTTACCTTTTTCCAAAATTCTCTCAAAACTTTATCTGTTTCCGAGAATACCTTAAAGACTTAAAGACTTGCCATTTTCCCGAGATTCTCTCAAAATCTGATATTATTCAGAAATTTCCTCATAGCATTGCTTATTTCCGAAGTTCTTTCAAAACCTTACCTTTTCCCGAAATTACCTCAAACCTTGCCTTTTCCCGGAATTCCCTTAAAACATTACTTTTTCCCGGAGTTCTCTCAAACCTGAGAAAACGTCAGCAAATTCGTTGGAGAATCGTGGAAGCGTTGTGTAGTCTGGAGGAAAACATGGGTGTGTGAGGAACGGTAGTCGAGAGAGCTAGTAGTGTGGCAGCTGAGAACATTGCTGGGGTAGAGAGGACCTGTGTGTGCTGTGCAGCAGTCGGCTGGCCTGCGGCTCGTGTTGAACCTCGCTGTGGGCTGTGGCCTCGTGTTCTTCGTCAGCGTGGGCAGCCTGCATGCAGACCTCGACAACTGGGCCCACCACCACCTGCTCACCGTATCTGGCTCCGAGGTCAGTATCCCTCCTCCCTGCCGCTCTACTCTTGCGGCTTTACTAAACACGTATTTGTTTTTATGTGAGTTTGTGATATTCGTGCTAAGAAAGCTCCCTTGTGCTTTTTTTTCAGAGTGTTTGAAAAATATGTTTTTTCCACAAAACTTAAATATGCGTCCGATGAGCTAATCTTCGAAAATAACACACTCTTCAGACGAGGACTTTTGAGTTCTGTCAAGACGTCGTGGACATTATAAACACAACTAAAGAGCACTCCAGCATAGCTAAGAACGGCTTTTTTAAAGCACTCCATTTCTAAGTACATGCATCACATACACAAAAAAGTTGCGGGNCAGCATAGCTAAGAACGGCTTTTTTAAAGCACTCCATTTCTAAGTACATGCATCACATACACAAAAAAGTTGCGGGTGCTGTATTGAAACTTGCCACAAACTTTACACCAATCAAATGATAGGGTCACCACTTTAAGAGAATACTGCATGACAGTTCAGAGCCTTCAGTTACTGGCAAAAGCGCATTTGATGTGCGTAACAGTGTAGTGTTTATCTATCCCGTGCATCTTAGCCTCAATTGTGTGAAATAACTACAGGTAGACGGACACCTTAATTTTAAATCATATATGTGAAANGCGCTGTATTGAAACTTGCCACAAACTTTACACCAATCAAATGATAGGGTCACCACTTTAAGAGAATACTGCATGACAGTTCAGAGCCTTCAGTTACTGGCAAAAGCGCATTTGATGTGCGTAACAGTGTAGTGTTTATCTATACCGTGCATCTTAGCCTCAATTGTGTGAAATAACTACAGGTAGACGGACACCTTAATTTTAAATCATATATGTGAAACTATGCACGAGCTGGTTATTTAACAATTAGGAAAAGACACATTAGTGTCTCGAATATATATTTTGGCCATACCAATAACTGCATTATTAAATTATATAAAATTAAATTTTGATATTAAAACAAAATTTACTACATGATTGAGCCACATAAGATTATCTTCTAGATATAAGATACCCGTCATAAATCTGAAGCCGAAAACTGACGAATAAACAGGTTACGGCGGTTGACACATCTTGGTGGCTTCTCGGTCCATCCTGCTTGGCCGACATCGATCAGAGAAAAGGTCCCGTATAAGATGTTTCAATGGACTGTATTGTCTCTGAGCCTTACGCAGTCGTTTACTGGTTGCCAGTTCCGTGGAAAGTGTTCTTGCTGTTTCAACCAGCACACATTGGCAATATAATCCCAGAATTTGCTGCCCGCTGGCCTGATTACACTTATTATAATTTTTTTTTTTTTGCTGCCATTCCACTAGTTTTAGGAGGATATGTTTTCCCCAGTGTGTTGAACATTCCAACTAATTTTTTTTGGCCAACTCTTATTGTATGTGTTATCTGTTGTGTTTACATACGTTATTACATCTTGATTTATATGTTTTTGAATAGAGTAGTCTATTTTTTTTGTTAAAAACACAATATTGATAGTGTATGGGTAATTAGCTATCCTAAAGTAAGATTGAGGTTTAATATTTTCTTCTGAGAATTTTTCTTTGTTTATTTTTTTCTTAACTTTGATAATGAGAAAAAGGAGAGTGCCCCTGTAAAAAACGCACATTGGCTTTCAGGAGTTGGGTTCTTCGATTGGCATTCTCTTCTTCTTTGCGTGTTCTTCAGTCTTCTGTGCTGTCTTCATCTTCTTCATCTTCCTCTAGATCATCTTCGCTGTCTTCGAATTCCTCACTATTGTCTTCTGCCTCGTGATCTTCATCGTCTTCTGGTTCTTCTTTCACGTAGTTTTCAGCTGGTGATATTGCGGTGAGCAACATTCGATCATGATTGTATTACTTAAGTGGTCTGCTGGCAGAAATGGTGGGGTGAGTCTTGGAATGTATGATGATAGCTCTCTGATCAGTGGTTTTTTGCTTTGAAGGAAGTTTGTCATTGATGTTGGTTATAATGGACATGATGATTTTGATTGTACTTCGAATGTCGGTCATTCTAAGTAGATCTAGGTGGTGGGATCATGGCAGCTGATCTGTGATGATTTTGAGTCCTTTGTAAAAAGTTAAGTATATCGACTCCATTCTGGAGCTGCATGCGTGAAAAGGGGTAAGATAAAGACCTGGTTGGTTTGTTGATATGACTGTGTGGGCTGAGAAGGGAGGTTAGTTCCCGTATCGCACCTGTGGCTCTTCCTGAAGCCTGCTTGATATGCTGATTTAAGTTTAGTTTGGTGTCAAGAAAGACTCCAAGGTATTTTACTAGGGTGTTTGACGATTTTTCGATGTTATTTAGGTGTAATGGTGGTGGAGGTGTGTCTAATGCTCTCTTGGTGAAAAACATGACCTGCGTTTTGACTGCAATTAATGACATTCCTTTGGGATGGAAGAATGATCTTATTATGTTGAAAGATGAAGAAAGTGTACTGGCGAAGTTCAGTGTATCACTGTCTGTGGCTAGGATGCTGTATTATCTGCGTAGAGTGATATGATGATGTAGGGTGAGCAGGTATGTGGCGGATGAAGAGGGTGAATAATGTTGTGCTGAGGAAAGAGCCTTGTGGGACACCGGCTTTTGCTGGGTGAAATTGTTGATAATTGGTTTTCAACTCGAACCTGGAAGAAGATGTTTGAGAGGTATGAATGTAAAAGGCGAATGTTGTGTTAGGAGATGATTTTGGAAGCTAGATTGTCAATTAGAGCACCATAATCAACTAAGTCAAAGGCTCGAGAGAGGTCTAAGAAGAGTGCTCCAGCTTGCTGTTTTGCTGTGAAGGAGGTGTAGATGGTCTTCGTGATTCTTGTGATTGTGTGGATGGTGGAATGCTTCTGGCGGAAACCGAATTGAAAGTTGGGTAGTAATTGATATCTTTTGACGGGTTCTGTGATTATTGAGAGCATGATTTTTTTTCCAGGATTTTTTATAGTGTAGCCAGGAGAGCGATTTTGCAGTAAGTTGCAGCAAGGGTAGGGTCTTTAAATGGCTTTGCTATTGGAACAATGAATGCTTGTATCCATTTTGTGGGGAAGTGTGTGTGGGTATTGGCGGAATTATATATGCTGGTAAGATGGACTGTGGCATTTCGTTAGAGGTAGATATGGATGGCTTTAGGGATGTGGTCATTTCCTGGGACCATTGAAGTTTTTAATGTTTTCCTGATGATGAAATTGATTTCTCCAGGAGTAACCAGCTTGATGTCGGGAGTAGGGTCCAATAACGAGAGGGTGTTCAGTGGTTAGGTTTCTTTTTCACTGTTGTGGGTGGGGGAGGGGTGGGGGAGAGGTTATAGGATAAAGAGTAGAGCTGGGTTAGTGTATGTTTGTTAGAAATGATATTTCAGTTATCATGTTTTGTATTGTGTGGTTTCCAATATGTCGTTGCTGTTTTCAACCGGAGGGATGAGTTATGGTCTTGCCTTTAGAATTGTTATGTGTCACCAGACTGAGCCTCCTCGGATAGAGAGATCTTTGAGTCAGTTTTCCTCTTCTTCCGAGGACCATTAGTTGTGTGCTTGTCTGCTGAGTGTTCTTAGGTGGAGGTATTGTTCTCGTAGGTTGCAGTTCCAAGTCCTTTGCTACATTCTTCTGATTCGTTTTATTTGAGTTTGGGGGTTTCGCATGTGAGGGGGTAAGTGGGGTGGATGTTTTTACAATTAACTTTCGGGATGGCCAAGTTAGCTGCATATTTAATGGCGGATGTGAGTATGTCTGTTTGTTGGTCAATGTTGTGGTGGTTATAGACAGGGATGTTTAGGTCAAATGATTCTGATAATGTGTGTTGGAGCTAGTCCCAGTTGCCAGCCCGGAAATTGAATCTGGAAGTGGTGGTGAGAAGGGCAGAATGTGCCTCGCTGACCTATGACTGGGAAGTGGTCAGCGATATTTCTTTGTGTTGATCAGCTATCGAGGAGTCCTAAAAAATGTATTTTAGGCATTTCACAATCTTACGAACAGAGTTTAAGGAAATCCTGAAAATAGTTTTTAGTTATTTCTACCGGCTATGTTTTGAAGCTAAAAACACCCCAAAATCTCATTGTGTTAACGAGTTATTGAGGAGTTCTCAAAAACACAATTTACCCTTTCTCCCTCTTCGGGTTCGAATTGAGGAAAATCCTTTTTAGTATGTGGTTGCCCCTAAAGGAGGAGCTATCGCTATATTTTTATGATTTTACGTCCACTGGTTTGTGCTGTGTTTTGATCAGTGTGTCAGTCAGACAGTCGGGAAACTTAATTTTATACATATAAATAAATTAAGGAGTGAAGATATATAGGTTTCTGTTGTTTATACAGCTAGCTCTGTATTTCTGTAACTTTAGCTCAAAATCCCTGACGGCTTCCTGAGAATAGGGAAGGAGAGTGGAATGGTGCAGAATCATGTTCAACTGGTATTGAGAAATGGGGTAGGACAAGGGACCTAACTTGCGTGTTGTGGTATCTAGATGTGTACAGGCAGACACAAAATGTGGCTTTGTTTGTCGTGAATAAGTTGGTAGAAATATTGAAGCAGGCAGACTCGCAAAAAAAGCAAACCCCTTTCGTTACTAATATGAGTAATGAGCGTACTTTCCCCTACATGGGTGCAAACATTCTTTTTTTTTTACTTTTGAAAAGCATACATGTTAGGTAGGTGCCTCGTTGACAGCAACACGATTAGAAATGAAGCCAGAAAAATATGCAACAGTAGCTATAACATTGCAAATACAAACGTGATTACCTGGGAATCATACACAGAAAACCTGTTCAAATAAGATAGATAGACTGCAATCAACTGCACTACGGTGGTATATTCGGAGCGTAAACTTCGGATGTAATCAGTCTAATTTTTTGAATTATGTGGTTCACTAAACTAAAATATTAACATAGCCATTAATTTAAAAATAAGTATCTGAGCCACTTAAAACATGTCAGTTTACGTGGCCTACCGTATTAATACTTGTGTGAAGAATTAGGGGGTAATCGGTTTATTGGTTCCCAAGATATGGTGTACAAACTTATGTTCTTATTTGCTTAAAAAAATAGTATCTCTGTGCGATTATTTTAATAAATACTGTCAGTACAAAAAGGTTGGTTGAGTTTTGATAAATTGGTTAATAGATATGCAAAACTTATCAAAATAGTTATATGGTCACCATTTATAAAATCAATGTCTCACCCCACTTACATAATGTATCTTAACATGGCCTTCTGTAGCACTAGTAGAGTGTGCAAAATCTGGTGGAAATTAGTTTATTTGTTCCCGAAATATGGCAAAATGTTAAATTTTCTCACCTTTTAATTTTTACAAAAAAGCCTGCAAAAGAGTATATATGTATGCATAATTAAATCTTCTAATGAATACTGTTGGCGCCATCCCTTTCTTAAAATAAATGTGGGTATGGTTAATTCACAGATATGTCGACTTTAGCACATACTTAGCCTCAGTTACAATGAGCTGGGCAGGCAGGTACTCGTGTTGGGTTTCAAAACGCGTAAGTTATCTTTCTGCAATATGAACTGTCACTTTTCGTATTCAAAGGCGAAAAAAATAAATAATAAGTTAGAACAGTACCTTATAAGCCACCGTTTTTCTACATTTATATGCTTTAATAATTTTTATGAGATTATATATTGTTTAGGTGCAACGAACTTTCATTTATAAAATGGATTCAAAATATGCCTACGGAATATTTTTATCGGTTTATGGCAATTGATTTATGGTATAACGATAATATTTACACGACACTACGTCCCAAAATATGAAATGAATCTCTTTTCTTCGTTTACATAGTGTAGGCCTTCACAGCAGCTAATTTAGCAGATATGCTTTGGTTTAACTCGGTGTAAAATATATCCGGATGTATAGATAATAGCCCTAAAAAAAATTACAGATCCATTTTGTAACAAAATGTCAGTTCTACAAAATTGTATTATTTTGTGGCATTCCATGCCATTCCAGATAAATCGAAGGTCCTGGGAATCTGTTGAACGTCATTGAGGTATAACATTAAAACTTAATTTTTAAATGTATGCTATCTTCTAGCAATTATTCATTGTTAACAATAACGTCACAATTTCGAAAGAAATTTAGCCTGTCGAGAAAGAGCTATCTTTTAAATTTTGGTAGTATTCATTTAAATTTTTGGTTTTTATAATGAGTTATTTAGTAATGTTTTATAAAGTTTAAAATGAACGCTTTTTTTACAACTTATGGAATTGTGTGCTCTCTGTCCCTCAATTTATGACGCAGAGTTAACAATGTTTTTATACAAATTATGCATTATGTTAACTATTGTTGTGCATGATAGTTTCCAAAATAAATGAAATGAGCCCCATCTAAATATGTTCTGTACATCAAATTATGTTCTTGATTGTATATTTCAGTTATTCGAGCAATTTAATAGCTTGCCATGCACTTAATCCAGTCAGCCAGAGTGTTGCAAATATTTTGTGATGTGATGTCCTATCTGTTGTAAGCATATCACATATATGCGTTCTGAAGCTTTTGTATTATTATATTACATAGACATTTTTCAATTTCTCTAAATACGTGTGTGCCAAATTTGTAAATGGATAGAATCAGCAAGTCACTGATTCAAAGTTTTAAGTGTGTCTGTAGAAAGTGTATGAATTTTAAAATTATTTTAGATGACACTATGCTGTTTCTACGGTCCCTTGATATGTGTGTGATATGTTGTGTTTAGTATAATGCCTAATCTCTTAACCATACTAACCTCACGAATTATTTCATTATTTGTGATATATGGTCGTATCTTTGGTTTATTGGGGTCTGCGGTAGTTCGAATTTCCTTTAACAGCCTTAAGGTGGTAGCAACCTTGCAAGCTTGTGTTTATATATGTATATATCTGTTTAACTTACTGTTAACACAGAATTCAGATTTTGGTATTCTACAAACGGAACGTTCTTTTTTTTTATCAATGATTCTCGAGATGACAGGAAAATGTCGATTTCTGTAATTTTCTTGTATTCGGTTGGTTGTTTGGTTTTGCGAAGAATTTTATTTGTGGAATTTTTCATTTTCAGGGAACGTCAAACAACTTATTGACGTGTTTATTATATTGGTTACAACTAGAACATGGTAGGTGTACATATTCTTGTCATATTTTTATCAGGCCCGTCTGCTGCCTTCGATTGAGTGCTTACTGATTTAATTATTTTTATAATGACAAGTTCTATATTTGCAGTATAAAATTTAAAAAAAGAGGAAACCCTAACAATAAAATTATTTTGTAATCAAAAAAATTGTTAGCACTGATGAAAAAAGTTATCAATATCACAGACCAACGATAAAAAACTTTTTTTATGATTTTACCTGATCTTATGATTTTTGGTCTGCTGAGTCCGAAAACCATAATAAAAAAGTCATAACACCCACCATATTTTCACATTTGAATATACGAAATGTGAGAAATTAATTTTTTATCTAGTATGTGTGCATTTTTATATACTTTATTTATATATTTGATATACATTTATATACATTTTTATATATTTGATATACGTTATTAATATACTAAAACATACAGTAAATATAAATAAAATTAGGTTTGCAGTGGTGGTACGACTGTTTGTTTTCTTTCAGTCAACACCTAACTTTTCAGTTATTTGCCCATGTGCTCTAAGAATGGCTAACCATGGCTGTAAAAACTTTCCTAACAGTTTTTGTTATATATGTGGTGAGTTTTTAATTAAAAAACATTAAAAAAACGTTACAGAGTTTGTTAAAATGTGTACTTGGTATATTTTGGAATAAAGCTCGGTGATCAAGAAAAACCCTCGGCTCCACACAAGGTTTGGTATGTTTGTGTTGAAGACCTTAGAAAAAGTTAAAAAAAAAAGAAAAGACAGCTTTTAGAATTGCAGTACCCATGATATGGAGAGAACCAAAATATAATTCAGACGATTTTAATTTTTGTAGCATTGATGTTACTGGATATAACTCCAAAAATTAGAAAGTAATTGTCTACCGTAATCTTCCTTCTGCTATTCGGCCAGTCGGTAATGGTCCGGGACTTCCTGTCCCTGAGCCACCACAGGCTATTCATGACGTTTTACTTAATTAGTCCAGTGAAACTGAATCTGATGAAGGTAAATCGGATGATAATGATTAGTTCTAATGTTCTCTAGAAAATCAAGAACATGAGTTGTTTACACAGGCCGAGTTAAATGTTTAGGTAAGAGATTTGGGTATGACTAAAGAGAATGCTGAATAGCTTGACTCTATCCAAAAAGAAAAACATTTGTTGGCACCTGGAGCTTCTATTTATCTATATAGAACAAGAGATCAATAGTTCGCTAAGTTTTTTAAGCAAGAACAGGATTTGGTGTACTGCCATGATATTGGTGGTCTAATGAATGAATTTGGAATTGAGTACAACAATGAAGAATCGAGGCTTTTTATAGATTCATTAAAAACTTGCTTAAAAGCTGTTCTTTTACTCACTGCCTGTGGTTCATTCAGTCAATATGAAGGAAATTTACGAAAATCTAGACATTATTTTAAAGGAAATTAACTATCCTGCTCACATTAAATTAGGTTTAAAGAAACAATTTGTAGTAGCCTTGCCGAAAAAATGGTGAACGTTTTAAGCATTTATGTGAAAGGTTTCCTTATTTATCAGGAACCAAACTGAAAGAAAGGGTTTTCGTTGGGTCTGACATTCGTAAAATGATGTTCAATTCCAACTTTGAAACAAAAATGACTACAAAGGAAAAGAATGCTTGTATATAATTTAAGCAATTTGTAAAGTCCACTTTTTACAAAACCATCTTGACTTTTTCCATGACAACTTGGGTGATGTGATAGAAGAGCAGAGGGGAGGGGGGGTTCACCAAGACATCAAAGTGATGGAGAAACGTTACCAGGGACGGTGGAAATGTCAGAATGATGGGTGATTACTGCTGGTCACTTCACCAAGAACAACAAATTGCATCATATCGGAGAAAAAGATACATAAGAAGCTTCAAAGGAGGAGAGAAAGGAAATATCAAAAAATAAAAACTTAAAACGTATGTAATGAATTTTTTAAAAATACAATTGCATACATTGCATTTTTAAATACAACTGCATATTGTGAGAGAACTGCGGGTGATACAAAAAAAACTGATGGCAGATTCGGTTTCAGCACCCAAAAATGCATAGGATTCAGCTGTATTTACTTCAAAAGTTTTCACAAAGCATTTTTTCGTTAGCCTGTTTATTTTGTGTTCTGTCTCATTTGAATATATGTGATAGTTAATAAGGTAAACCCAATTTGCAATATATAAGGAAAGGAGGTAAAATATATGTGATATTATTCAGCAGTTTTGGGTTTTGGGGTTATTACTTTGGAAGAGTTCTTAATTTTTAAATATGGGTATGAAGATGTTACTGCAAAAAACAATAAAATAAATTAATATTTTGCATCTTCGTTCTGGCTAGAACTCATCTGTGAACCATCACCTAATAAAATTAATTTCTGCAAGCAATTTATGACAACTTACAGTAATTTTATTCTGTTTATCATACCCAGTCGGCAGTCCACAGTAGGCTGTCAGCAGTTGGCTATCAGCAGTTGGCTGTCAGCAGTTGGCTGTCGATTGTATTCCACATTATGCTGTACATCTTGTGTCTGCCATGTTATTTTATTTTAATAATATTTATATAATCTGCTAGTTCAGTTTTGAAATTATAACACTAGAAAAACACTTGAGATCTTCTAGCTCTATAACAACAGTAATACCGACTTCAACTACAAGGTAATAATAATATATTGAGAAGATAAGTAGCGTTAATGAAATAAAAAATATCAAAAATCTACCTTCTGATATTGTAGAAAATATGAAACGTTGCTCAGTTTTCACAACAGTTGTCTTCAACAATCATATATTTGAAATTTCGCATGTTGTATTAGTCCGGTTTACCTCACGTGTTCATCGCGAGCACAGCATCTGGTTGGTTGGAATCTTCTCGCAGTCGGCAGTCGAGCAGTCGAAAATAAAGTTGAATCATCTCCGTCTGCTTGACTGTGGATTGCCGACTGCACGTTGTGAATACACGTGCTTGAGTTCAGCAAATGTTCTCCGGCTGCCGACTGCGATCTGCGGACTCTACTGTGCTCTGTGGATGAGGTATTTATATTATCAAGGTAAGATAACCGATGACATTTTTTAAGCACTGTGCGATAGTCTATCAATTAAATTCAAAATCAGAGACACTAAGTTTAAACATGGAGAACTCCACATAAATATAAAAAACTGCACATAGAAAGTTGCGTATTATATAAACAAACGGGGGAACATATTTTCCCCATAAAAAATAAAATAAAGCTTCTTAATAAATTATAATTAATTCTAGATTAAATGCATAGAACCTATAAAATATAAGAGTACTTAAAAATATATATTTATGGCTGACAAAATACACATAAAATGAATTTTTAGCTTTTTTAAATATAGGGTTATTATCTCGGATTTATAACTTTTGTCGACACAAATAACAGTTTAAATAATTTCTTAATACTATTGAATTAGGAGTGACATATTTGTACCTATATTTTGGAGCGGTCAGAGTATTTACTTTTATAACATCGTTTGTCGTCGTTAGAAAATAATGAACTATGGATTTATATTTGTTTTAAATTGCTACTGCAAGTCAACCAGTACAATTTACGTCTGGAAAACTACTTAGCTATTTACTACTAAAGAAAATTAGAGGAACGCACTTTTCACTTATAAATCATGATGAGAAACGTAAGTTATTAACTCTAAATGTATCCCAAGTAACATGCCCATCAATTAAAACGTAATCGCTAGAAGCCATGTAAGCATATGTTTTCGGAACTACTGATATCCGCAGAAAAGACTACCGAAAATGCAGTAAGGTGCGATCTAGTGGTAAAATTTTGGACCAAAGGATGGAAACGGAACTAAGACAGTACGACACCCAAACAAAAATTAAGAAGATAAAAAAATTTTACACTCATTTGGCCTAAAATTCACTTGGCTTAAAATGCACTTGGACTGAAAGTCACTTGGCCTAGAAGGCACTTGGCCTAAAAGGCACTTGGCCTAAAATCACTTGGTCTAAACTCACCTGGCCTAAAAGTAATTTGATCTAAATGTCACTTGGCCCTAAAAGTCACTGAGTCTAAATGTCACTTCACCTAAAAGTCACTTCGCCTAAAATTAACTTAACTTAGAAGTCACTTGGTCTAAAAGCCACTTGGCCTAACATTCATTTGGCTTAAAATTCACTTGGCTTAAAAGTCACATAGCCTAAAAGTTACTTGGCTGAAACGTCATTTGGCCTAAAGTCACTTTGCGAAATATTCATTTGGCCTAAAAGGCGCTTGGACTAAAAGTTATTTGGCCAAAAATCATTTTAAGCCACTTAATGTGTACCCGGGTAAAAATTTTGTGATAAAATATTCTTCCATTTTATGTACAGCTCAATGAATAGTTTCATACTCAACAAAATTATCTTCGTCGCGAGTAAAGGCATGGAATATAATTCCCATGGTGAAATAATTTTTAATTGTATGTACAGATCAATGAATAATTACTGTCTCTACATAATAAGCTTCGTCGCAAGTAAATGGATGAAATGGAGTTCCCACGGTAAAATAGAAGGAGGTTGGTTCATGGCAGCGAAACGTAAGTGCTTGTGGCGTAAACTGTCATTATAGATTTTCAAATGAAAAATGCATGTATATGGGAAGCCAACACAGTAAAACCAAGACAGGACAATGTTCGGCAGAGGTGTTTGCCAACTTCGTGAGCAAATACTTGACCATTGCGCTTATTTCATTATTGCTGATGATGTTATGGCATATGTGGAAGCAAAGGCCTCATCAGTTCAGTAGTACTACTGTCAGTTGGCTGTAGCCGAATTATAGTACTACCTGATTCAAGCTCGGATTACGATTATTATGAAATACCCTTAAAGTTGCAAAATGTTTACTGTCAAGCCAACGCGCTTGAATTAAGCCAGCTATTCTCCACATGTCAATCTTGACGCGAGTGTGATTATTTACACTTGCCACAAGCTTCCCTTGGCAAGAGGAAAGTGTAGTTTAAACCATCGGAAAAATGGCTATTTTAAAATTGTGCCATTCACGAGAAATTTGTCTTGAATCAAGCTTTAATCACACGCGATATGACGATATTTCTTGGTTATGCAAATTAAAATCAAGTGGCAAGCTTGCTGGAAGATTACACATAAATAAATTAGCAGAGAAGTGACAACAGAACAGTTCTCTTATCTGGTTTCATGGCAGCAGCAACACAACTTCAGTATCAGAATCAGAATATTTTGATAGTTTATTACAGTTAATTTGCTGTCGTAACAATCCATGTAGTGCTAAAGGTCTGTAGAAGGAACACTCTGTTTTGTAGTAGAGACAGTAATCTCTGCTGTAGGAAAATTATTCATAATTTCAGATCAATCAGAGACCGGAATGCAAGATATAGTTCTGTTGCTCTATTACTCCCTACCATAGCAATATTTAGATGGCACCAACAGCCAATCTGATAGCTGTCCGTATCAGGACAGTCTATATAGGTTATGGACATAGAAATTTGGTTCTACAAACATATGTTTTCTCAACACACGTGCTATTTTGGTTAAAGTGTTATATATTGTTTACGGATAACTGAGCGCTTTTTAAAGCACTACTTACGATCTACTTTTCTCTTCACTTTCTATTATCCTGCCGTATATAAACTTGGCATAGCAACGTGTCTTATAACTTTATTTATGCGTCAGTCAAGAGAACACGTGAGAGTTTTGGGAACCTTAATGTGTTATTATTATACCATTTCGTAATATAATTAGTATAAATCAAGAAAAAAATAACACCCACTTGATCTCACATAAATTTAAAAATTGCACACACTATACGTCAATAATTGTAACTGTTTTATTTTATTTTTTACCAATTTATCTGGCAGCCTGCACGTCAGTATCATAGGACGCAGTTAACGCTTTTTTTTTTCAATTGATTTTTACCATAAGTGTTTACTTTACCTTGAAGAAAGTATACTGCTGGGAGTTGATCACTTGGCCTGACAGTCATTTGAATGGTGTAGCGAGGGTGCAGCTCGTGGTGGGTACACGTGCTGTGCAGGTGTTGGCGGGGGCGGCCATGTGTTCCTACGGCTTCCTGGGGTTGAGCACCACCTCGGCCAGGACCAGAGCTGAGGGGAGGAGGGCCCAGCTGGTCACCGTCACAATCACAGCGCTCGTCACTGTGATGTCCTACTGCACCGTCGCCATCGTCCTCGTTATCATGGTGCATGTCAGGTATCTCCTCTTCACTACGCATGCGCTAGACTGAGTTTTCTGCGCATGTCCCTAACATTAACCTACCCCACGCCAATAATACTCTCAAAGTCACGAGGTCAACATTAATTAACGTGTTTGTTTACATCTCAATTAAAAAAATACGAGCATTTTTGTATACATAAAATACTTTTATCAATTTGAATTCAATGTAGTTGCATTAGAGGAAGTAAACAAACATCTCGAAGCACTCGTTTACCAAACAGTGTTTTAACATCAAATCATGTCTCCTTCGTTTGATAGCCGTATTGGCAGATGAGTAATCCAATGTTGGGACATAGAAAGTGCGTACTGCGCACTTCGGGCGCGCACTCTAAACCTTTCCCTTCTACAGGACCACAGCTATTCTGCCTCACACGTAACGCCACATGTCCTCTAACCTCCTCGTCTGCGCATGCCCGAGCGACGTGGCGCACCGGTAAACCACTGTTCTTGCATTCGGGAGGACCTGAGTTCGATTCCCGGCCCAGCCATCCTGAATCCAGATTTCCATTTTTTCCCGACGTCAATCCCGGTGATTGTTGGGATGGTTTCTTCCTACAGGCCAAGGCTGATTCCTTCTCCGCTTCTGTTCCTGAGAGCAACTTCCGACGTCTATATTGACCTCGCTGTCGACGACACATTAAAACCTACCCCTATAGAAATGTGTGCGGGTGCTTTTGAATAGCGAAGTGTTTGGATCCTCGTACTCGAAGTATACTATATTATTTGATAATATTATTTAACCTTTGTTGCTTGAAGTCACTAGTAAGTTCCTGTTATTTAAGTTCACACACTTTCGCGGCAATTGTCTGCATGTTCTCGGCTTCTGGGCTGTAGCCGCGTCACTCTCGTATTATATATCGACGTTTCAGAGGAACTGCTGCTACTTTACTCCGAAGGTAGAGGATGTTTTGCCTTCAATGACGCGGTTAGAAACCAGAAGAAAAGAACGTCCTCTCTGTTGCGTTTACAGTTACTTCTGCAGTTACGCAAGTGTACTGGTGAAGCAAATTCACTTTGTGGCATTAAAAAATATTTTCGTACCCTCCAAAAATCCTATCATAAGATATGAAATTTCTTTGTTTGCCTCTTACCGCCGTCTTCACATGAAATAGGTACCCATGCTCGCGTAAGTTTATGACTGATAAAACAATATTCCGTTATTGTATTGAGCTCCCAAAAGCATTTTATAATAAGATTTCCTATCTCTCGTTACTAACAAGATTATTTTACATGAACACATGATGTCACGATTAAAACACAAGAAACGAGGTCGGGCAAGACAGGAATGCGGCCAACGACTGTTATTAAAACAATGTTCACAAACAACGGGAACTGTAACTCAACAACTGAACATGCAGGAATCTGCAGAAGTACGTAGAATATCTGGGTCTGGCTGACACAGTGGGGCTGCAGCAATTTCATCAACATCTAACGGCATTAACCCCGCCCAGGATACAAGGAAGCGCCATTAGAAATCAAGGATATCGGAGAAGGTGGGCGTGAACGAGAAGTGTGTTGGACAGGGCGGCTAAGGGCGTAAGTCGGCGTCGGTCCTCCCTGAACGGCGTCATCGAGCGGCGGGTGGGGGTATGTGTCCTACGCTGGGGTGAGAGAGCGAGCCCAGAGCCCCTTATATCCTTTTCCACCCATAACAGAATGTATTTCACACCTACTTCGATCCCTAACCCCATAACAACACAACGCTGTAATTATTGCACGTTGAATCAGTAAAGATTCTCCTGAAATAATAATTTTTGCTTATTTAATTTTTCCCCGCCTTCCTTTCATGATCTGCATGAACTATATTCATCTTAAGGAAGTATAACAATATGATTACTATAGTCAGTAAAAAACACAAATAAAAATGTAGACATTTAATATTCGTGCTGTCCTGGTAAATCGTNTTAGTTTTGCTTATTTAATTTTTCCCCGCCTTCCTTTCATGATCTGCATGAACTATACTCATCTTAAGGAAGTATAACAATATGATTACTATAGTCAGTAAAAAACACAAATAAAAATGTAGACATTTAATATTCGTGCTGTCCTGGTAAATCGTCATCTAGAAAAGCATAAGTTTTTAATACGAAATTTCTGTCTAAAACTGCAGCACAGACAGACGAAATTCCTTACAATCCTTATAACATACACAAGAAAGGAATCCCCAAGGAAGAATTTTCGAAAGAGGAGACAGTAAGACTAAAAACAGAAAAAAAAACCAAGCAAAATATGAATATAGTCATGTAAGGACCAGCCAGCTTTAGGAACAGTTTGATCAAGCAAGAAACACTACATGTAGGATATACTTTATGTAAAGTATGCGACTTCCTAGTCCCAATGCGTCGTTTTAAATTCCAACATTAAGGGCATCAAAGTAAACAATACAAAATAATTAAAATATGCTTAACATGTGGAGAAGAGGGACACAGGCATTCAGACACGACCGAATATAAAAGAGAAAAGAAAAGTCCAGTATGTGAAAATTGAATATGGCATAAAAGAGAAAATCACCAGCACAGGGTAGACTTAAAATCCTGTCCTTTCTATGAAAAAACTTTTGCAGTGGAATTGGAGAAGACCGACTATGGAGACATCTGAACACATCCTAAGAACAGGACACATTAATTTGCAACGTTCTGCAGTTGCTACAGCAGAGATAGTAATTATAGCCAATGAGAGAAGGGTATATGTGATACTCATTTAAGAGGTGATACTCCTTGCGAGGAAAAATAATAGGGATTCCATGACGAGTAATATCAACGGGCGAAAAACCAATGGCAGTAATATTGATTCGAACACCTTACTATGGAATGAGTATGAGCTCTTTAAATAATGAACTTGATATCTGTGTCCAGCTGCGAACAACTCCCAATGGAATATTAATAATGAGACCCTACTTCCAACATTCGGACGTGATCCGAATACACTTGGAGAAGTGGGACGAAGTGATATAGGTGTTAGGGAGGGAGAATCTGGTCATTGGAGCTGATGTTAATGCAAAATGGTGAGAATGGTATGCGGAAGAAACGGACGACCGTGGAATGGCTTTTTAACGCTTCCTTCTACATATGTTAGGAATAGTCACTTTGCGGCAAATTACTTGGCCCCATACGTAATATCATTTTGCGAAAATCGCATTCTGTGATCTGAAACCATTCCGGAAATTCTGGGGGTGTCCACATTAGTCGGACCAGCTTGTATAAAAACAATTCGATAGTGATTCGGCAAATTTTGCCGAGGGGATGCCCGCAGTAATTAGTCTTAGGGCCTATGCTATGGAACGTCATGATCGACAGTCTACTGCAGTTGACCATGCCAGCTGAATGTGAGATTTTTTCCTCTGCAAAAGATGCCCAAGTCATCATACCGGCACGGAGAAGCAGAAAAATAGAAGCCAAACCTGACGAAATACTAAATAAAGTAGAAAAGTGGGCGAATGAAATTAAACTCAACTTTACAGTAGACAAAACAAAAGCAATGCTAATGAAGGGTACCCAAAAGAGAGCTCCGATAATAAGATTTCAAGGAAGGCCCGTCAATATGAAAGACAAGGTAAAGTATCTTGGTGTGGTGGTGGATAGTGAATTACGGTTCCACGACCACATCAGATACTCAATCGATAAAGTAGTATCAATCTACAGCAAGATGAATTCGGTGTCCGCGTCTCCACAGGACTTGGCTTCAACACTATGATGACACTAAATAAAGGTGTCTTCACAGCAATTGCCATGTACGGAGCAGCAGTGTGGTACAGATCAGCATCACAGTTACAGATAAAAAAAGTAATTTTAAAGAGACAGAGAGCAGTGCTATTAGCTGCTTCGAAGGTATATAGAACAACATCAATATAAGCTCCTTATGTGATATTTCTTTATGGGAAATGCCCCTGGACCTTATGATTAAATAAAGAAGTGAGATAATGGTAGTCACTAAAGGTAGAAAAGCACAACCACAGTTGAAGAAGATGCAGACACTGGTCAAAAAATTACTAATAAACTTCATGGATGCTACAAACGAATAACAATAGCTACAGTGTGGCTTCAGAAAAGGCAGTGGTACAAAAGGAGCAGTCCTTGAAGTGATAAAAAATGTTAAACCATCACCACAGACATGTATTCCACAAAGGCATAATCACATTTAATATATATCCTGCTGTAGAAGAAATAATACATTACTCCTGGATCGCAACAAATCATTACCTGTCACAGCTGTTGTCAGTACATGGGAAATTTAAGGCAAAATTATACAAGTTCAATTTGGTGAAATTCCCTGTTTTATTTGTGAAACAGAAGACGATGTCCAGCATGTGGTTCAAGAATATCCCAAAACTGAAGATTTAAGAATAGACCTGAAATGGAAGCCAGAAATAACAAAAGGTTAATATATTACCGCTCAAAATAAGGTGAAAAGTAAAGAAAAATTTCAGATATTTATACATTTTGCAGTATTAGTCATCAAAAGGTTGGAATAGTTCGATTAATTGTTAACACACAACCAACACATGGCTGCCCTGTTTTAAACAGATAATCCCGGAAGTGACACGGTAAAACCGCTATAGAAACTTGGTAGTGGGAGCGGACCCACTACAACAAGTGGGAGATTCCCAATAAAAAATCAGAATAAACTTTATTAAGATACAATAAGTAGGCAACTAGTAAAAGTTTTTTTTTGAGTGGGCATGCCTGCTTTCCCATCCCCCACAAAACATGTGTAGTAAATAAACTCGGTGATGACAACCGACAAAAATCAATGACATGGGAGCTGGAGAAATAAATACGTAAAAAAGCATCGAGAAAAATGCGGAAGTAGCTATTTAATAAGGGAAACGAACCTGGTTAAAGACGATTCTGTGCGAAAATGGTATTTGTTATATAGGACATGACTCCGAATGGAAGGACTGGGAGTGGGGAAGGGGAATAGAGTAAGGCAGTACAAGGACCCCTCTCCGCTTACTTAGCCAACACGGATGAAAGCAGTTGTAATGTAGTACATAAATATATTAGCAATAGTAGTTAGCGCTACTATAGAAGGCATAGGATATATAAATAAAATCGCCTTTATGTGAGGGGAATAGTGGCGGATGGCAGGTAAACCGCGTCACTTCCATACCCGGAGCTCCAAGGGCCACCGCTAAAGGGTATAAATAGACAAATATGACGAACCACTTACGTAATGAAATGCATGCAAAAAATGAC
Source organism: Clitarchus hookeri (assembly GCA_002778355.1). Lineage (NCBI taxonomy): Eukaryota > Metazoa > Arthropoda > Insecta > Phasmatodea > Phasmatidae > Clitarchus > Clitarchus hookeri. The sequence goes on along the minus strand of NQII01001989.1, from coordinate 237,935 downwards.
AAAAATCAAAAAAATTATGTGGTCCAACAACAGGAAACAAGGGCCAAAATAAAAATAAAATGAAAGACAGTAAAAGCAAAGGATATCTTATACTCCTGCATGTCCCTGAGAGAGTATAGTTGTAGGGGTGGAAAGTCACACATTTGGCAGGTCACGTAAAAACACAGCAGGCTACAGTGAGTGGAGGCAGCTTGCAGACAGACATCATGCAACAGTGAGTAGATGCGGCCTGCAGGCAGATAGAAGATGACAGTGAGTAGAAGCGGTCTGCAGGCAGACAGAAGATGACAGTGAGTGGAGGCGGTCTGCTGGAAGACAGAAGATGACAGTGAGTAGAAGCGGCCTGCAGGTAGACAGAAGATGACAGTGAGTGGAGGCGGTCTGCTGGCAGACAGAAGATGACAGTGAGTGGAGGCGGCCAGCTGGCAGATGGTAGATTTCAGTTACCGATCCCCACACGCCGTGGCAAATAACTGATTGCAATGCATAAACAAAGATATGTGATGTATGGCTCACTTTTAAAGGTGCTGTTGGGGGAGTAACACTCATACTTGCAAGCCGGCATTAATGCGGGCAACAATGTTACTATGCACTTTGGAAAAAATACAGTGTGATTGCTGGACTTTAAGGCAGGTAGCAATAATTCTCGCAGTTATGTCCTCCTCACTCTCCATGGATGTTTGGTAAACAAGTCTTTAGCGTAACCCCACTAGAAAGAGTCTAGGGTTTTTAAGACGGGAGATCTAGGGGCCAAGCTACCAGGCTTCATCGCTCCACCCGTCGGCTGGGGTAGTTGTCTTTAAAGTGCTCACATACAGCGCTTGTGAAGTAGTTGGAGACACCATAATGTTAGAACCTCACCTATTGCCGCACTGGGATACCACATCTCCCATCAAAACAGGCAGCAAATATTCTAGATATCGCAGGTAAATGTTACCAGTCATGTGAGAAGGTAAAATGTATGGTCCAATTAGGTTATTATTGGTAAGTTCAGCCTATTTGCTAACCGCGAATTTGTGTTCATATGACCTGATATGTGTTTCATGTGGGCAGTAATCACTGCATACATGGCGGTTTTTGGGGTTAAACATTCAGACTCTCGTGAACATAGTCTCATCACACCACAATAGGACCTCATCAAAGTGTTCATTGACATTAATTTGTTTTAAAAACAACTCAAAAAATTGCACACGCTATGGAAAGTCCCTTAGGCCTAGTGATTGCACTTTCTGTAGACAGTATGGGTGCAACTGTTGCTCATGTAACACCTTCCAAATTGTGGCACTACTGAGACCCATTTTGTGCGCAATTGGAAAGGTGCTTGTGATGGGCTGTGCTGCCACCTGATCGAGAACTTCCTACTCAAAACTGGTTATTCTAACACATGGATTTTCTGAACATTTTGCTACTGGGATTTTTTTGTTTATATTAGTCCATAGATGATGTGGTTTCAGTTACGACATGTCTTTGAAAAACACCTTGTGTTTTATGTGTGTGTNNNNTATATATATATATATATATATATATATATATATATATATATATATATATATATACACACACACACACACACACTAGCGAACCAGCCCAGCTTCGCCCGGTAACAATTTAGTTTTTACAACGGTTCTTTGAAAGACGAAAATGGTTACTGTGTGTCATCCTTAAAAGATAAACGTATACTATTGCGGACTTTTCTGTTTCTGTTATGGTTTAGTCAGCGCAAGCCATGTAAGCGCCCTAAAAGCGGGTTTTTACGACTTGATTACAAACGGTTCGACATTTATATAGTATCTTTAATTAAATATAAATGTTTTATACACCATAACCTTACTCAAGAAATTCTCTAAATGATGTTGAAAACCGAATCAAAATTATGATGTAGTTTAGACGTACTAGGTGAATACCACAGACAAGCGCGGATAAGAACGACTTTGTTTTATACTATTTAAAGATTACATTTGGGGACCGTCGTCTGCTGTGCACCTGCAGGCCGGCTTAACTCCGTCCCACTCCGCATCAAACCCGTGAACACCTCCCCCCCCCCTCATCAATACCTTCTCGGACATTATTTGATGACCCAGGCAGCGCGCCAAATTCAAATTGAACGGGCATTATCTGACACCTGTAGCTCGGTAGGGGCCGTTTAAGAGCAAGTGTTCCTTATATCAAAATATTTGTCTCGGTTTGCCCCACCACCCTTTAAAATAATGCCCATCAATTTTCGAACGAGTATGGCCCGGGAAATCTTGCTTCATAAATTACATCAGTTCGTGGTCAGTATTGTTTATGATGTTTTCTATACGAAAAATTTAGAGCTTAAGTATCTATTAAGCAATTCATTGCAAGGATGATAAAACTGTTTTTACTTACGGAAAATAACCTCTTCTGTCATGAAATTTCGATCGAAGTCACGTTGGAAGTATTTCGTGTGTGTGTGATATATAGTATGAATGCAGAGACACGAAAAATGCTTGAAACACGAACACATAAAAGTAAGCTTTGTCGCTGACAAACAATTTCCAATACATAATGCCTCGTTTTCAAATATATTAAAATTTCCATTGCATAACTGAAGCAAGTTGCAACTCAAGCTGTTGTACGACTTTCATTTGAATAATTAATGATTCTGTAGTCATTTTCGGGTATTCTGGGAACACATTAACAAGACTCCTACTTAGCACAATAAACTGATGGCGAAATTATATTTTAGAATATCTTTGACCATTTAATAACTATTTGTTGAAAAATTCACGACTCCACAAACATGCATAATGAAAGGCCAAATTCATATAGCGTTAAACCCTTAAAAACACCACAATATCTGTATTTTTCTAGGAAAATCTTTGTGTGAGAATTATACATTAACTTCTTTCCGTGTTATCGGTTCTAAGCCGACGTTCTATTAGGGATTTTTCTATCAAAAATCTTACAGTTGTCTTATTTTTGCTAACTTTACAGTTTTCTCAGTATTCTTTCTTGAATAGTAGCATGTGATTGTCTCTATTTTTGACTAGACACATATACATTTTTTAATCTGAATTCTGTGTAAAAAATCTTTACTAATATTTAATGTAAAACTATAATTATAAAAAATGGCTACCTTTGGTTTTAATGCATTTGAAGTTTTCAATACCGCATATTACGATTTCCTTCAAAGAATTTCAACATACATTTGTTTAAAATATTTAATAATTTCAGTGGCTTTGTCAATATTTTTCCTCCTGATTATGTTGTTAATTTAAGATTTTTTTCTGAAATCAATTGACGTATATATCAAAACTAAATAAAGTAACTTAATTAGTACTTTGCACTAAATTGGCAGAAACTGTGAACTCACGTGGAAAAACTATTGTTTAATAGCACTTATTTTAAATAAAACAAATCTCAAAATTTTGAGGCAAGTAGGTTTGAAGTAAGCAAAATAAAAGCGGATTTGCAAAATAACGCCTACGTCTACAATTATCACTACAGGGACATAGCTAAAAGGTCCACAAATATACTTACCTCAGTGTTTAATGTATTTTCATGTCCTCGAATTCACGTGGACCACTATTATTTTAAGCACTTTTGAGTTAATAATAAAATGCTGGGAATTAGGATGTACATGATGTATGCCGCAGCAGCAAAATAAGTTTAGGGAAAGTGAGGTTTTAGATTACCGGGGTGACAAATCCAAACACTTCTCATCGCAATGTTAGATCGATGAGTAACGGTATATTTCGTCGGCCAACAACAGTATAGTGAGCATGATGACGGAACCCCATACACAGTTTCTCTTCGGTTATGATTACCTTCACGGCAATACACAAATATGGGAAATTATGGCGTATCCCGCAAATCGTCTGTTAGCCACAGCCGCAGAAGCATTTCAAGTGTCACATGCCTACGCAAATAAAAAAGATTAAAAAAAGCCTGTGAATTTCTATTGTTTATTTCTTTACTGTATCTGCAACAAAAATACACCACTTCAACATTTCGCCTTGCGTTGTACAATCCTTTTTCCCTCCTGTAGATATGCCAGACCCTTTTTATTTATAAATAAGGTAGGTAGTAGCTTATTAGCATAAGAAATATATACAAAGCACACAATTTTATTCCGGCATTTATTTCTTAACAAAACGCTTTTTCACATTCGGCTGTTACGTAGTTTTCGCGTAATGAGGAAATTCGTCACAAGTATTACAATCTTTTACACAAATGTAAATAATAATTCCAAAAACAGATATTTTTAACTCTATTTGCAAAATATTATATAAATTGCAATCATTTTAGTTAAACTCGATGCTTCTGGAGTTATTTTTAATGTCGTATGTAATCTCATTAGAGTTAGACTTTAAACGTTTTCGTAAATACTGACTACACAGAATAATTTATTATAATAATTATTATTGTGTGCATAAGAACATTGTGTTATTATGTTAACGTTTTGTTATACTACTTGTTCTTTGGGTTTGGAAGATGAGAATTTCACTATATTTATAAAATGGTTTCAAATCAGCGGGCCGTCAGGAGTTACGTAACGCGGTTTTTATGTATAAATAATTAACAACTCTGTTTTCTGTACAAAACGCGTTTATAATAGTGTGTGATGATTTGTATTTATAAGGAAAATTATATTTTAACAACGTCCAGTAGACCTACCAGTGAAAATAACTCAGTGTTAATACATAGATAAACGGATGCTTAACAAAACCAGCCATTAAAATAATTTTAAGTTACATAATGGCATAATAACTGTTTAAGACATACAAAAATAAACTATGGAGTTGTGGCATTTTTAAGTTGGCGAGTAAACACATGTCTTTATCTTCGTGAAATGTTATTTTGATAAATAAGAGTTACGGGCCCTAGTGGAAAATCGGTGTTTAGGTATACAATACCACATCGTCACGTACTTTTAAAGTAATATTCGTTGTCAGATTATTACTATTTTCTGTTAAAAGAGTATTGATAAGTTATTCCGAGTAGCATTAAATGTCATTAAGAATATAAATACATTTAACAGATCCCAACATTTTCATTTAAACGAATATATACGATGTTTGTCGTATTTTACTCGCGTGTCCACCATATTTACAGTTTATGTTGTGAAAATATAGGAAACTCAGCCAAAGAAAGCACGACGTCATTAAAGTTCAAAGAGGTTCACATGTTACGATGTAACGCTAAATCCTTTGTCAACGCAATTTGTCCGGAATCAGGCCCCAGAACAGTGTTTGTGTCCTGACCTTTGCCTGATGCTGAAAATAAAATTTACTGAACATGAAAGACTGCAGAAGGAAACGAAATATTGTAAAAATATGCGTGCTACAAAAATTGAAATTGTATGTTCATTACGAAACAATCTAAAAACGTATTGCGTTCGTTATGTATGGTCTTCAGCGATTCGTAAAGCCAATAATATATACATTAATATTTAAAGAATAGTTTTTAGTTGATTACAAAAGTTACACAAAATATTTTAGTTGTAAAATTAGGGTTTGGTTAGCAAAATTCATTTAAAAGTTCTGGATACTACTAAATGTGTCTCTGCTATCAAATAAAATTCGTAGAAATATTTCTAATTTTCACATTACTTTCGCATTATACTGTGTGCAGTGGAAAAATCAAAGGTGTACTTGAAAATTGATTAAACAGATTATTCATTCTCAGAGTCAAAATAAATTAATTAAAATCCCGCACTTTTATTTTAAATTAAACTATAGTTTTCGGACACTTCATGCGTTACTCCAATTACAAAACGTATTTCTGCCTTAGTCTCCACTTGTGGCTGAAGGCAGAAACAGATAGCAGTTTCCGAAACATTGCTGTTGTTTTGTCGTAGAATTCTACTGTCTTTGTAGAGTCATCCAGAGCTATTATTTGTGTATACACATACGCAGTGTTCACGTTTTTTTTGTTACTTGTTACGTTTTTGATTACAAAAATGTCAAGTTTCCTTCATCGAAGTTCTCTTTTCGGGATTTACATATCTGTATACGAGATAAGTTCGGCTTGTTTTCAATAGGCTGTTCACGGTGAACTAAGCATAAAAAATAGAACTTAATTTAAAATTTACATTTAAAATTTACATTATCACTTTATGCATGCAGCGTTAAAATGAATACGTGAAATTATTGAGAAAGTAAATTTATCAGAAATTTGCTGATTCATGCACTGATATGCAATAAAAATGTTAAAAAGCAATATTAATCATTCCAGTATTCACAAATGTTTACCTAAGACTTTAAATTGAACATTAAGGACAACTATTTTCCCTCGGTCGTAGTTGACATTAGTGGCGGTATGGCAGCGAGTGTACGACTGTGCACTGGCATATGTAGTGGACGATGTGTGAGCGAGTCGCAGGCAGAAGACACGAGGCAGTGCTGTGTTGCAGCGCCCTCGAGGGCTCCGCAGTGCCTCTGGTGAAGGTGTTCGAGGTGCGTGACGTGGACTGGGCTCGCCTCGTCATGGCCGTCTGCAGCATCCTGTGTCTGGGACTCGCGCTTCTCGAGGTCGGCGCACCCATGCACTCACTCGTTGTCTGCCTCGCAGGTAAGCATTCATTCTCACGTATGCCAATCCCACTACATTACTTTGACCAATATAATATTTTATTATGGTCTTTACATGCGCAAAATGCATACATATTTAAAATCATAACGTAACATGGGGTACAATGATCGAAACGTCGATGTAACATTTTCAGTGTGTTCCATTCTAGTAGTATATAAATGGCAAGTCGGGGACAGGCATCATGGGATCAGAGGTCGAAGCCGTCTGCCAACTCGGTTGACGTCTTAGCCGGGGTCACGCTTGGTGGCCTAGGGCACCCATGTTATAAACAAATTTACCTATTTTGCCACAAAAAACACTTAGAAATTGCCGATTTTGCTCCAAAATCAACTTTTTCCCAAAACATTAAAAAAAATATTTAAAAAATGTTTTCAATAAGTCCTTAAATAATTAAAGCGGATAAAAAGCTGTTCGATGTGAGAGCCTTAAAAGTTCTCATAATAACAAGTAGATTCGAGGTTTCTAGCTGTATGAGCCATAGAGTCCTCAGAGCAGTCAGAGTGGATTCAAGGCTCTAAGTCTTCTCTCCAATCATCATCCTCCACCCCTCTCTCCCACTCTCCCCTCCTCAGCTAATGGGCAAAGATGAAGAGGATGTCTCCATCTTCAGCTTCGTCTCCGACGAAGCTAAGGTCTCGTGGTTTTTTGTGGATTAGTTAGTCACCCATCGACGGACCTACCCTCGTCCTACATAGCTTCATACATGGCTAACAACATTTTTGAGACATTTATCGTATATCACATCTTGGTCTGTGACATGGGCCATGACATATTTTGAGAAATGGTTCGTAGGCCATGTCACACTTTGCGACATTTTTCACGGCATACTTTGGGGGATGTTGCTATGGAAACGGATTGGTTGAGTCTGAGGTTAACCAGTTAATCAGTCGAGCTATAATGATTATATGAGGTGGAGGAGGAAAATTGCTCAAGTTGGAGGAAGGGACAGTGTGGCAGCAGTTAGTGGTAAGGGTTTTTGTGTCGTGCTGTGAGGGGTTAGCGATACATGTTGCGGGTTGATGGCGAGGGTGAATGGTTTGGGGGAATAACTATGGCGAGATAATGGCGAGGGGGTGGAGAGTCGGGTGTTGGGTTGGTTGTGTGTGTGAATGTTGAGGATGGGTCGAGCTCTGGTGAGTAAATGGCGAAGGAGGTGCAGCGAGGTGAGGTGTGATGGGAGCATGGCGGAATAAATT